>CAWUHW010000006.1:244522-844522 GCA_963922195.1 Panagrolaimus sp. PS1159
AAGCAGTGGTATCAACGCAGAGTACTTGCGTCTTTTTTATGCTTCTGTTTTTGTTTAATACTTTTATTTACTATTTCGTGTTCCTTTATTTTATACTATAGTATTCAAATTTCAAAAACTTTAAAAATCCATGCTGACAGCAATAACATAACTGCTAAATCCCTAAATAAACAAATTCAACGAACCTGTTTTATTCAGATACCGATTTAATTTATAAAAATTGTTTTATGATGTTTCTTTTATTTTTTTAGGCAATTGTGCCATCTTTAATTAGCAGTGTACCATTTTTATTAATATTTACAAAATCTTTGATAAAGCTTGAAAGCAATGAACTTTCGTTAATTTTATCCATGTTTTTTCCGTGGGTTTCCGTTTTATTAGACCATTTCGAAAAAAGTTAAAAACCGTTTTTCAAGTTGCAGCAAAACCTTTTTAACGTTATAACATTCCTACAAGAGTTTTATCGAGTACAAAATATTAATTATTCGATTTTAAAAACGATAAAGATTTTTACAACGAGAAAAGACTGAATTTACAAATGATTTCATTGTTTGCATTTATTTTTCATGTATCCATTAAAATATAAGATATATAAAGTTGTCCATATCCAGGTAAATAAAAAAAATCGGAAATTTCCGCCAATTCTCGCAAACCAAATTTTCTGGTTTCATATTTTTAACACCAAAAAAATTAAAAAACTTGAATTAATATAAACTATCGTTTATTTAAAAATTATATTCATAAGTTTAAAAAATTAAGTTTAACAGCCTTAATAAGTGAATTATCATACAAAAAAACAATTAACAATATGTTTGTTTTATTTCAACCTTTGTACAAAAATAGGGAAACAAAAACAAAGTAAATGTACTAATCTAGGTAAATACAATTTTGGTGGATTACATTTGACAACTGCAAGAGCATCCTTGAGTTGTTGATGGGAATGTAATTGATGAGAAAGTTGAGTCCCAAGTTGTTTCAGAGGTAGCTTGAGTTGAAGTGAATTCTGTGGTTGGCATTTCTGTGGTTGGCATTTCAGTTGTGAATTCTGTAGTACCAGCTTCAGTTGTCATTTCAGTTGTCATCATTGTGGTTGGCATTTCAGTGGTGACTTCTGTGATCATTTCAACCATTTCAGTGGTTGGCATTTCTGGCATTTCAGTGGTTACTTCGTCACTGAATGTTGGAACTGGGCAGCCACATGTGGTTGGAAGACGTGGTTTCTAAAAAATAATAAACAATATTAACTTTTAATTATTTGTTAATCACAAACTTGACAACTGAAGATGATAAGATTCCAGAATGATCCAAAGCCATTAATTTGAATAGAATTAAGGCAACCGAAATATGAATATGAAAGATCAATAGATTCAGAATATTTCATTGAAATAAGGGTTAATCTTGCTTCAATGGTTATTGTGGTAGACCATTGTTGAATGAAATAATTCATTAATTGTTTAATGAAACCTTTTTGGGTCAAGGTATATGTAGATGAAGAAAGTGTAGCATTCAAAGAAAGGATGAATGGACAATCCATTCCTTGTCCAGCTAATGCAACTTCAACAGTTTCTTCTCTTTCATATGTAACTGCAACATCATTCCATTGACTGAATGTAAAATATCCACTAAGATCCAAAGTATAGAAATATGTCATCCATGAAGATTGTGCACCGGTGAAGAATTTGGTTTTAAATGCTTTGAAGATTGCTTTAATGATATCTTTTTGTGTCTTGGTTTTATCCTTAACAATAATCTTAAGATCTGATTCAATAAAGGCTGATAAAGCAGTATATTTTTCAGCATCGGCAGAGCAAGCAGATAAAAGTAAATCAAATAATTTACAATTTCCTTTTGATGAACTTGCAACAACAAGCTCCAATGATGATTGCATATTCCATTCTGATGAAACTTGTACAACAGTTTCAAAAGGACCCCATGTTGAAATATTCAAATATTGAATTTTTGAATAAATAACAGATTCAGAAAATTGTAATTTTTCAAATAATGCAGCTATTTTAATAAGTTTGGCTTTCTTTGTTGTAATTGCAACATTTTTGACGATATCAGTTTCAATCTTTTGAATCCATTGATTATATGTGGCATTTTGGGTTGCAGTTAATGCAGCTTTTGAGGACATTGCATATAATCCAGAAACAAGTTTACATGATGTTGAACCCGTTGGTACATCCAACAATGTTTCCATTGAATCTTTACAAATGCCATATCTTCGGCTATATGGATCAAATACAGCTCCTATAAATTGAAATTAAAAAATAAGATATTTTTAAATTTATGTTATTTACCGTATGAGAATGCACAGCAGATTGCAGCAACAAAAGCTAATTGAGTCAACATTTTTTTTTCAGTTGATTCAAGGTTGTCCAAACACGGTTGGGACTAAAGTGATTTTTCCATTCTATCAGAGTTGCTTTTATATTCGATTAAAATGTCAAAAAAATTCATTTGAATAATCTCTTTGATCATCAAATATTGAAATTGATGTCACTTTTCCATAAAAATTATACTGTTTTGATTATTTTTGAGACGGATTAAACGTGGTTTTTTTTCTTTAGTGAAGCACTTTTTATATAATCTTAGTTTTATAGGTTGTTCATGAAAAAAATCACCCTTCAACTTCAACGTGGTGTTTTTTGAAACAGTATTAAAAATTGAGTTGATATTATTTTGTGGAATGACAAAATCAAAGTTTTTTTTTGTTTTTTAAAAAGGTTTTTCTCTTTGTAGTTTTAAATTTTTATCGTAAACTTTATAACACAACAAATACTTGCATTAAGAAATGACAACAAATTATTTTACGTTTTTTTTAAATTTAAAAATACAAAAACTAAATAAAAATAAATCCTTCAAAACATTAATAAGCATATTTGACAATGACAGCTTTAGTTTCGGCATTATAAAACACTCCGACGTCTTTATTTATATCAATGCCGTTATTTGTATTAATGTCTTTAAAATCCATAATAAAAATTGGTTCTGAAGAACGTCTCCCTGCCATATCTTTAATTTTGGCAGAACCAAATTTTTCTTTCAAAGAATAAAAAAATTCATTATAAATATCATTATTAGTGGCTAATAATAAAACTTCATCAACATCTGATAATGACAAATTGGCCATAGATAACGCGCTATCAGCATATCGAAGCAGTTCGAAAGATCCATGGATATGTGCAATAAACGGTGATGTTCTAGTTGTATAAGCATTTGTTTGTACAACAATTTTACCGTCATAATTTTTTATACTTGAAAAATTCAATGATTTAAATGTAGTAAAGAATTCCAAATCATAAATCAATATATTTTTTCTTTCTGCAATTTTCTAAAACAAATTATTGTTAATTTAAACTTTAAAAATTGTTTTGGATATTTTTTTATTATCTTTATTAAACATAGTTTATGTGCATAACTAATTTCTATAATTGTCATAGACAAATGAATATACACATTTTGTACAAGCTTATGTATAAAATTTGTCTCACAAAATCTTAAAATTTTAGATACTTCACTCCTATATATGTTCTTATATCCACAAAATCGGCGTTCTTAAAACTACTGTTTTACTACTATCAGTAACTTCTTTTAATTAACTGGGAAAAATAAACATATTATTCCCAGTTAATTTCGTGATAATATCCATTTACATACATATAAAAATAGGAATATTGATTTTTATTTGATGTTTTACTACCCTGTTTTACTTCTTTTTCAACAAAATCTCGAAATATATCACCATCAATAAGAACATAAATCATTTCCGAATCATTGCCTTTTGAATAATCAATAAATTTTGTGAGTAACTTAAAATTTTGATCATAAAAATCTTCAAAAAATAAACAAATACAAAGCTTTTTTCCGCGAATTTTTAATTGTTCAAGGGTACGATTTCGTGCAATATATTTGACTTTATTGCTTTCTGCAATTTTCAAAAAATCATACTTTTTCAGCAATTTTTCAGTTTCATTTTTAACTTTTTGATTTTTTTCATGCAATTCAGATATTTGTTTATCAATGCTTTGTAAATGCTTATCTGCTGATGAATCATTGTCATGAAATAGTTCCATCACTTTAATCATTTCTCCATTAACCGAATTTCAAGGTGAGTTTTGGCATCTTTAATATATTTGTTTTGAGAAACTGTAAAATAGTTTTTGCCATCTTCCAATTCCAAATAGTGTTGAAATGCATTTTCTTTAACTTCTTCTAATTTCATTATCTTTTGAGACATATTCAACATGGCATGATTTTCCAAAGCATGATAAATTTGGTTTTCAAGAACCGCTTTTCCAAGTACTTTAACAACTTGTTTAAGCGGCACTAAATCATATGCAACTTTGACACCTTTTTCATCATTGTATCTTGTTACACGACCACTCAATTTTTCCATAAATTTTGTTGCTCCTTCTACAGTATTCACTTGATCACCATCTTCAAAATTCACATCTGCCACAACACTAATTTGCAGATTGCTATCATTGATGGCTTCATTGCTTTGAAGACTTCCACTTGCGTCAATTTCTCCTTTAAAAATTTTCGAAAGTTTTCCTTTTAAAGCTCCTTGAATATCTGATGAATTCTTCATTTCTTTGGAAGTATACCGTAATGTAACAACTCCATTTCCACCATATTGTATTCCAACAACCATATGGGTTCCATCAATTCCATTAAAGTCACAAATTTTTATAAGATCTTTCAAGTTAATACTTTCTTTTCGAGTTAATGTTTTCAGAATATAACTGCATTGAATAAATTTTTTTTGTACTTCGATCATTTTTAATAAATTTTGCTGATCCTTTTAGTTCAACTAATCCGAATAAAATGGAAAGTTTCAGTTCTCCTTTGATATCCATGTCTTCCAATTTTTCAGATTCTCGAGTTGCATATGAAAATGTTGAAGAACTATGTGGATTTTCTTCCGAATGGATGTCAGTAGGTTTTAAGGATCTAAAAGTTTTATTTTTATCAACATTGATACATAAAACGAGATAATGGAAAAATACTTGAAAACTTTCATTTACAAAAAAGTGTGATTATTGTATTGTTATCAATCTGATCTTTGGAAAAAAATGTTAACAAAATTTTGTTTCTGAGCAAATAGAAAACACAAACTTATAATTTCTACGATTTTTAAATAAAAAACAAAAAATTAAAAAAGCAGACATTATTTTATAGCAAATAACAAAATATTCTTTAAAAAAAATGAAAATTATTTGCGATAAATTTCGAAATACGTTTTCAAAATCAATTTTCTCATTTGATAGATTTTTAAAAAAAAATGATATTCAATAGACATTTAATTTAAATGGTCGAAAAAAAGAAAAAACGTCTTTTAAAATGTCATTTTGTAGCGAAAGTTAAAAGTGAAAAACTCATTTTAAAATTTAAACGTTTTTTTGCAGAAAATTTTAATAATGTATTAGTTTTTGAATATTTAATTGTGCTTATTGCCTATAACATAATGTTAACAAACAAACTGTTTAGTTATTTCACCTCAATTTTAAAAATAAATTAATTTGCGTAAAGATGCGAAATAATTTTTTTTTATTTTTGAAAAAATAATGTTTCAGCCAAAAAAGCATTTTACAAGGGAAGTACTCGAAGTGAGTTTCGATTTTTGACATCAAAATAGTTTTAAATTAAAGATATTGGTCTAAAAACAAATTTGTGAAAGTATTACATGCCAATGGCCAGCCAAAAAATTATAATATCTGTGGGAAAGTTTTAAAGATCAAAACAATGCCGCCGACAACAATCAGCGGCATCAAAACATCAAAGGAATCCTTTGATCTTTAATTTGAGATTATAATTTTTTGGCTTTCCATTGGCACGTAATACTTTCACAAATTTGTTTTTAGACCAATATCTTTAATTTAAAACTATTTTGATGTCAAAAATCGAAACTCACTTCGAGTACTTCCCTTGTTACCTGAAACATTATATAAAAAAGTAATTAATTTTACATATTTGCCTTAAATGTTAACACAATTACAATTTTTTATCTTTAATAATGTATAATTCATTTTTTTTCAACCGTTTGAAAATGTTTATTACTGAGGACAAAATATATAGACTCAAAATCATACGATTCTTCTCCTTTTTTGCTCTGAAGCAAACATAATTTAAAAAACAAAATATTTAAAAAGAATGATTTCAAAAAAAAGTTCCTTTGTCAATGAAAAATGTAGTTTGCGAATAATTTCGTAAAAAAAAGAAAAACACATTTGCTTTTTTGACGCCTTTCTTTTTCGATGATTGACATTTTCTTTTAACCCGATTTTCTTTAAAAGTGTGTTCAGCTGTTGGCATATAAGACGAGGATATAAAAAAAATCCTGGCGAGGGTCCGAAAAAGGCACAAATTATGAAATATGCGGCACCCCTGTTTCAACTTGAGTTTTGAAGGGAATCGTGAAATGGCGTATGGCGATTTTGCCCAACTTGAGTTTTGAAGCAAATCGTAAAATGGCGTATGGCGATTTTGCCCAACTTGAGTTTTGAAGGAAATCGTAAAATGGCGTATAGCGATTTTGCCCAACTTGAGTTTTAAGCTTTTTGAAAAAATGAATTTTAGCAGTTTTTTTTCAAGTTTGAAAACTGCAAAATTTTCGAAAAAAACGCAATTTTTCAATATTTTCGTATTATTGCCGATTTTGAAGTTGAAAATAGGTCAAAATGGGAATTAAACATTTTTGTGAAATTTCCAACGGTTGGAAAAATTTGGATTTCCAACCGTTGGAAATTTCCAAAAAGTTTTAATTTTCGTTCTGACCGCTTGTCAACTTTAAAATCACCTATGATTTTTGCATTTTATGTCGAATATTTTGAACGTATTAAAATTTGTTCACCGTCAACAATTTGTAAAAAAATATTTTACGATTTGCTTCAAAACTCAAGTTGGGTTAAATCGCTATACGCCATTTTACGATTTGCTTCAAAACTCAAGTTGGGCAAAGTTGCCATACGCCATTTTAAGATTTGCTTCAAAACTCAAGTTGACCAAAATCGCTATACGCCGTTTTACGATTTCCTTCAAAACTCAAGTTGGGCAAAAAAAAAAGAGCCCAAATTGAGAAACTACCGAAAAAGTGTCAAGTGCTGGCACTTTGCTTTTAAACGGCTTTTTTCGGACCCTCGCCAGAATTTTTTTTATATCCTCGTCTTATATGTAAAAAAGTTAAACGATTTTTAAAATATAAATCGATACACTTCTTTTTTCATTGGGCTATTTTTCTAAAATGAAATAAAATAGTTTTAAATTTGAATATTTTAAAACTCTCTTTCTCTTTTATTTATTTAATATTAAATGTTCAACTTGCCAACATAGAGATATGTATGTTATAGGTTAAATTAAAAAGAATCATTTACAAAACATTAATTAAAAAGATTGTTTATTTTTATAAATCTGCTTTTTCGTTTATTTTTTACTGTCGAAACTTTGTTCTTTTTTCCATCAAACTTTTTTCCTGATAAAACTGTCAGAGAATTTACAAAAGCTAAAAACCAAAATTCTCAATAATCATACTCTGTTTAAAAATTTAAATTAACGAAATTTAGGTTCAAATTTTTTACCAAGAGCTATTTAAAAAAATTGGTATGAATTCACAATCAGTTTATAACATTTACACATGTCTTTTTTACTTTAAAAGCCATATTAAGAATTAACTCGTATATGCCAATTTATTTATTAACAATATAAAATAGGCCACGCCTTCAAATTGTAAAAAAAGCAAAACAAAACTTTTTCTCTCATTTTTTTTTCTTTTCTTTTTTGCTCACATTTTTTGTCCCTTTCTTTGAGCCTTTTAATTTTATTCATTTAAATTTTCAGAAATGCCTGTCGAAAATGATCCAATTTCTTCGTTTTTACGAAAAATTGTGCGTGATCCAGCAACCATAAAACTGTTAACAATTGTAAGCATTTTAGAACTTTATTTTTTTATTTTTGATTATTTTTTTTCTCAAATTTAAGGCTCACTTTAAAAAATTTATAATTTTAAAAACTCAACTTTTGCCTTTGTTTTTCGTTCTTGTAAAATTTGCATAATTTCCATTTTGTAGCTTCTTTCAACAATTTTGATTGTTGTAACAACTGAAAGAACCCGAAAAGAATGGCATTTGGTATCCCTTCTTGTAATCTATAGTTCAGCATTAATTTATTCAATCATTTCTCTTTTTGTTGTAACTTTTGACATGCAGGATAAAATCAAAGAATCAACATGTTTAAAAAAGATTTTTTGTGGACGAAAAATTTATTGGCATGAAATTGTAAGTTTTTTCAAAAAACCTGTGCCAGAAAAAAACTATACAAAATTTTTATTAAAAAAGTTTAAAAACTACAGTACCTAAAAAATGATGACAAATCTTTTTACGTTTAATTTCAAATAAAAAAACGTGATATTTGTTTTCGCAAATTTTACCACTTAAAAACATAACCTTTACTTTTTTTTATAGTTGCGATGGCAACGAACTTTCTCTGGTTTAGAAAAAAGCTATAATTTGTAGTTTTATAAAAATATAAATACTTTTTTTTAGCACACATATGCTTCTTTTATACTCGCTGTAACTCAACTTTCAACAATTACACTTGTATTTGCTGGAGAAATTAGTCGTACGGAAACTCATGTGGTTTGTGATTAAATATATTTATAAAACAGACATAACATAAAAGACAGAAAGAAAAAAAAAACAAAAAAGATATCCAAAATGTTATAGCCAATTTATTTTTTATGGTTTTGTATTTTAATTTCAAAAAAATTCAAAGTAGCAAGTCATTTTTCTCTTAAAAAACGGAATCCTAAAATATGTTGGAATCAGCTGTGCAGTCAAACAATGCTTTGGCACTGTGTTTTTTTTCTTTTTATTTTTTTTTTGTTAAAAAAATGAAAAATGAGCATTATCTTTTACGACTGTGCCTGATCTTATATTAGTTTTTTACATACATTTTTTTTCAAAACTGTCTGCTTTCCGACTCAGTTTTTTATGCTGATTAATAATATTAATACAAAAAGGCATGAAAATTTAATATAAAATCAGGCACAATTGTTAAAGATATTACTGGTTTTTTCGTTTTTTTACAACAAAAAAATAAAAACTAAAAAATGCCAATCCATTTTTTGACTGAACAAAAAGAGTGGAAATGATTCCAACATGCAATGGGTTTAGAATTAAACAAAGCCAATGTTTTACAAATTTCTGACATGGAAAATATAAAAAAATTGGTTTTGGAGTCTTAAAATATCAGTACACATGAAAAACCTTCAACATGTTTAAAATTTTAGATTTTTACAATCCTTAACATTATTTTATTTTCTATCGAATGGTGTTTTGCTGCAAAAACTGGAAAATCATTTGTTTTAGAAGAAAATTTCCGATCAAGTCGAAATTGTTTGGAAATCATTCTTAGCCCTTTCTGTTGTTTCCAAACTTTCTTCAATCTTGTTCGAAAAGTAACCATTCCCTAAACTTTTTTACAAACCACCTCTTATCTTTTAAGGCATTGTTCATTGCATCAGTAATATTAATTGCAAAAAGTTCAATCATTCTTTCGTACATGAATGTTTATTTCTTTCATTGCATGGCTTTTGCAATTATTGCATCATTCTTACTGTTTATCATTCAAATTTGTAATTTTTGTAAAAAACGAACTTCTTCAACATGTAAATCAGGGCACAAGGGGGTATGTTTAAATATTTTTTAAAAATGTTTCAATAAAATAGATTTTAGCAAACATATTTAATGTTAATTATTACAACACATGCTTTTCTTGCTGTTTTATGTTTATCTCTTATCACTGGATATCACCATGAACGAATTGAAGTCAAAAATTATCAGCCATAGTAAGTTTGTAACATCATAAGCATTTAAAGAGGGTAAATGTATTGGGCAATATCACAAATTTAACGAGAGTTATTTTGTTAACTGGTCTCAACAAGGTTTTAATTTTTCTGAATAAATCATTTTGCATCAGAACTTTGCTAAAACAAAAATTATTTGGCCTAAATCGGAATACCGAAATTAAACGAAGTACGGAGAAAACTAACAAGGATACCGTCAGACATGATTAATGCATTTTTGGAAAATATGTATTTCTTCGTGTTCCTCATATATTCAAACCTATTCCTGCAAATTTTCAGCGGCCCATGGGCACTTTTTTATTTTTCAAATATACTACATAATATGGAGTTCATCGCCTGCTACTTAAAACTTATTATTTAAATTTTTTACGGCAGATCTCTTTTTTGGTCTGGCAAACATTCCAATAAGCATTTCAAATCATTTGGGACTATTTACAACGCCAAAAGTCCAATAAAACCTTTAAAATTTAAATATGAAGTTACAAGTAGCAAGCGATCAACTTTATATGTAGTATATATGAAAAATAGAAAAGTGCCCATGGGCCGCTGAAAATTTGCAGAAATAGGTTTGAATATATGAGGAACACGATGAAATACATATTTTCCAAAAATGCCATAATCATGTCTAACGGTTTCCTTGTAAATATTTTTCTGCTTGAAATCGAAATTCCGAAATTTTAATCTTTGGTCCCTCAGCTTTTCCTGAAGTGAAAAAAAAATTAAATAAATTTCATTTTTTTGGTTTTTTTAAAATTGTGATATCCTGAACTCTACCTTGCATTGAGATATTCAGCTTCTTCAAAATTGACATAAAAAATGTTTTTAGTTACAACTATACTGAAACCCGCCATTACCCAAACGGTTATATTGATCCAACCAATGATGTCAAACCAATAATTGATCATTTTGGTGGACCAACACCACCTCCATCTGCTCGGTATGTCTTTTTTTTTCAAAACACGTTTATTCTAAAAATTTTGTTTCTCAATTTAAATTAATTTTTTAGATTTTCAAAGTATACTTTTTCTCCACATTTTTATGCTCCATTTGAAATCCCAATTCCATTTGTAAGTTTAATAAAAATATTTAACATTTATAAAATTTACAATTAAGATTTTGACATGTGTTGGATTAATTTTATCATTCATGGATTTATATTCTCGTGTAATCCGTTCACAATCTGTTCCAAATCATAAGTTACGTATATTGTTAGTTCCCCTTCTTTTTATTGTTCGTCTCTCGTTCCTTTTCTTTTCCATTGTTTAAGCTTGGCATTATGTTACTTAATGTCTCCCCTAATTTGGTATAAAAGGATCGCTTGATCACTTTTTCGTGTTCATTCTGGTCGCCTTTTTCTATTGCTCTTGTGTTTATTAGCTGTATGTGAATTATGTTATCCAATAAAGCCGTCTTGATTATCTAATTATCCAACTCCTATCATTCACTTCGTAGCCAGCACCTTAATATGGAGGGCTCCTTACCCGTCGTTATCCTCTGCTTTTTGGTATTGCAAGATCAACGATTGAATCAAGCTGGATTCCTATATTTCTCTTCATTTGTCTGCGACGAATCATCTTATGGATGTTAAGTATGAAATGGATGGACGAAGATGCTTGTGGATGCAGACGCAGCATGGAATGGTTGGTCTTTGGACTTTGGATGTTCAATTCGTGGTTTATATGGATGTGCACCAGAATCACCATCAAGGCGCGGCGGATATGTTTTATGGGATGATCAAGTTGATGGGAAAAGCAATAATGGAATGCTCGTATTTCTTTGGATATATGCTGAAAGCTGAAGTCTCTCTTGGATGGTAATATGTGAGTTATATTTTCACTTGTTTACTGTTGCACATCTTTGGATGATGCTGAATATATGTATTTGTTTGGTTGCGGGTAATCCACAAACCCAGGATGGATTCTTTTATCGATGGATTGATGTTGCTGGTGTATCAAGAGCTTGGATTGCTCGTAGATATTGTTTTGGGTGTATCAATAGTGATGGCTATTAGATATTTTATGGTTGGGTTGCCAGTTATCCCTTAAAACTTGGAGGATGGGGTTGCTAGTTATCCCTTAAAACTTGGAGGATTATTATTATTCACTGGGTCGTGGAGTCGATGCCGTTAATGGTGAAAATAATGTTGGCTTATTGTGATTATGGAATGTTTTTGGTGGATGATCTGGATTACCGTAGTCCGGCTGCTCATCTTGTTTGGATGTCCTTTTAATGGTAGCAGTATACTGTCACGACTATGTATCGTCGGTTGATTTGGATGTTCTGAAGCTGATAATATGGTCATGATACAATATGTTCGTGGTTTTGAAGCTGTTGCACATCAATGAAGATAAAGAATGCCCGTGTAAACAAATGCTCTTGTTGCTCGTGTATGGAATGCTCGTGTAAAGATATCTCTTGAAAGAAATGCTCGTGGAAAGAAATCTCAATAATGGGGACATTATTTCATCGGGGGTGGGGCAAGTTACGTATATTGTTAGTTCCCCTTCTTTTTATTGTTCGTCTCTCGTTCCTTTTCTTTTCCATTGTTTAAGCTTGGCATTATGTTACTTAATGTCTCCCCTAATTTGGTATAAAAGGATCGCTTGATCACTTTTTCGTGTTCATTCTGGTCGCCTTTTTCTATTGCTCTTGTGTTTATTAGCTGTATGTGAATTATGTTATCCAATAAAGCCGTCTTGATTATCTAATTATCCAACTCCTATCATTCACTTCGTAGCCAGCACCTTAATACATAATGATATTACAATCCCAGATGATAACAATGCAATTACAGCACCATTGCATATCCATGATGGAATTACAAAAATTGAAGATTTGCCCATTGTTGTTGCACATCCCCATAATTTCACCCCTCTAAAAAATTGTATTTAATTCAGTTTTTTATACATGTAATTTTCATTGAAATAATCAAAAAAATATGAACGGAAAGTTTTTAAGCCGTTTTTTTATATGTAATATTTGTATTTATCATTTTGTGTATTTATTTGGTTTTTTTAATTAAAAAACTTTTTTGTAACCTTTTCTTGAATATTTCAATTGGAAAATAAACAAATATTGCTTATGATTTCTATTTATCTAAAATCTGAAATCAAAATTGAGTAAAAACATGTGCTCAAAAAAGGAATGTCTTGATCAAACGCCGAACGCCTTAAAGGAGGCGGATGTTTGGCACAGTTTCGTAATCTCTGATTTTCGTGATTTTCAGGCAAACTGAGAGTCTTGAAACGAAAATGCATCTTTATTTGATAAAAAAATTTAAAAAAGGGTCATTTTCGTTTCAAGACTCTCGGTTTGCCTGAAAATCACGAAAGTCCAAGATTACGAAACTGTATCAAAACATCCGCCACCTTTAAAGCACTAAAATGTTGAAGCTGCATTACAGTTTTCAAATTGTTTTTAAACGACATTTCTCAAAGTTGAATAAAATATATAATGTGGAAGATTAATTTTCGCGCAGTTCTTTCAGAAAATGACAAGTAAAATTTTTTTGAATAATTTTAATTTAAAAAAATGACAAATACAAACTACAAATCCCTAATCTTTAATAATGACTAATTCCTATTTTGGGATAATTTGTCATAAACCAGAAAATATAAATGGGAATATTTGTCCATAAATCAAAAAAGAACTCAAACTTTTGTTACATTTTTTTAAAAGTTACTGCTAAAATATTCAAAATGATCAAAAAAGACAGCGCATTCTTTAAGAAAAATCTTTGAAAAAAAATTTTTTTGCGATAAAATTTGTATTTAAAAAGAAGGAAGGGGTTCAACAAAAAATTTTTTTGACTTTTTTCATTGATTTTTAGGACAAGTTGATGAAACCTTTTTTCGTTAGTCATCAATAATTGTAAAGGATAGAAAAAAAGTGTAAAGAAGAAAAAATGTTCGCGACAAATTTCGAAAGGAATTGGAAAACATTTTTGCTTTTTTTTTAATGCAACGTTTTTTATTTCGAAATATAACATTGCTTTTGATCACTAATTTTTTTAAAAAGGTGGCTGCCGGCTGAAATAAGGCTAAACATTTTTTATTGACTTAAGTTCTTTTTTTTTTTATGAATATTTGAAAATTTATTTCTGAAATTTGTTATTGCATGTTTTAAGATTGAAGAGAATCTAAAACAAAAAACAACTTTAAAAAAATATTGCACAAAATCAAATTCACGTAGAAATAAAAGTAAGAGTTTTAACAGAAGCAGAAGTAGTTTAAATTAATATTATAATATAATGGTAAGAAAAAATCGAGAAAGTTCGAATTTTTTGTTGAAATGATTTTTGAAGAAAAAAAGCGATTTGTAGTCTGCAAATAACACCATGGAAACATTTTGCCAAAAAAGAAAATCATACTTTTGATTTTTTTCCTATTCAAACAGCAGATTATTGACTTTTTTCAGCCAATTTTTTCGCAAGCTATAAAATTAATAAAATTGAAACAACATAAATTTATTAGAGATTACAATTATAAAGTTTCCAGAACAATTAAATATGTAAAAAAATTAAAAAAATTAAAAAACGGGTACTTTTTATCGAATTATTCTCTTTCCTTGTGCATCATTAACAACCTAAAACTTTTTTGATAAAAATAACACATTTATTTTTGCAGCGAGAATTGCTAATGCATTTTAAGTTTAATAACTGAAAATAAAAGCAAAACAGCGATGAACGAAATTCTATTTCCGTAAAGCTCAGAATTTCTCCTTTTTTGTTTCGTATTCCGTAAATGAATTTTTATACAGTCCCATAAACAAAAATAGTTTTTGACCATTCCTGGTGGATAAACACTATTTATGATAAATTTTAACATAAATTTCTAATTCGATTTTTGATATAAAAAGGGAATACAAATTTTTTTCTAAATGTTACAAAGGTTACAATTTAAATATCATAAATAATGGACTTTGTTAAGATCTTTTCGCCAGATCATAAAAAATTCAAGAAAGAGTGTTTGTTGTTTAACTTTTTTTTACCCATTTTTAAAGCAAATTTATATTTTTAAATATTCAAAACGACTAAAAATAATTTTGGAAAACATTTCTGTAGCAAAAATGCGGAATGAAATTTACAATGAGTTTCGTAAAAAATGAAAACATATTTACTTCTTTGATATCTTTTTATTTCATAATTTGATATTTCGCTTTTTAGTAGTGTTCCGTTCCCGTCCCGTAGCCATTTCAGTCCCGTGAAAATCCCGTAATCCCGTCCCGTTGTCCTAAATTTCCCGTAAAAAATGACTTAAAAATTAATTATTTTCGCGCAAAAGAAAGTTGCATTTTCTATGCATTTTGGCATTTCGTGAACTAAAAAAATGTGCACGGTTTAAAAAAATAGCTCAAACTATTTTTATAGAACAAATAGTTTGACCTATTTTGATTGTTCTTCTACTTTTTTTACGTAATTTGTTATTATGAGCAGAAAATGTTTTTTTACATTACATTTATAATGCAAAAAAATTTTTTCTGCTCTCTTTTTGAGTAGATTATTTTTGACGGGAATCACAGGATTCCCGCGGGAATTTCCCGGTTCCTGTCCCGTGGTCATTTTAAAAAACAAGGGAATTCCCGTTCCCGTGTTTTTCACAAAACGGGACGGGAACGGAACACTACTTTTTAGACTTTTTTTAAAAATGTGTCTTTTCATTGGCATATGTAAAAAGAGTCAGACATTTTTTTGTTTATGATGATTTTTTTTTTATTTTGAATATTTTAAATGTTTTTATTGATACATTTTTATATTTGTAAAAGAATAAATGGCTTTCTTAAATGCATATAATCAGTTTTATTACTTTCAAATATTGAATCCAAATGGCAAAGTATTGCTGCAACAGTAATAAAAAAATTTATCGGACCATCATAAAACTTTCGAGATAATTATAAAAACAAATAACAAAATCATCATAATTTTTTTTTTTACAAAAAGTTTTTTAAACTGACATTGTTAAAAACAATTTCAATTTCATTATTTGAAATAATAGACAAATAAAAAATCTTTTCGTCGGTTCCTTAGACTAACACTTTTTTTTCAACTCTTTTCTACTATTTTGTATTTTTTATACGATCTCAAATTATTAATATCGTAATTAATTTTTGAAAAGCCGATATGCACAATTTATATTTTATTTGGTAGCAATAAAATTTCGTATCATCCGATGTAGAGTAGACCGAAATGTTTGGTAGCAAAACAATATTTGCAACTGTGACTATCTTTTTCGAAATAAATTGTTATATAAAAAAATTTCATCCAATGATTACAAGATTTTACATTCTATCCTCTTTTTGCAGACAAAATAAACGTTTTTTTTTTATTTCTAAAAATATGCCGACCATAAAAAAAGTTAAAAATTTTTTTTCATTAATAATGCAATCTTTTTTCATTGCTATTTGATTGTGTTATAAATGTATTGAAATACAAATAATAAAATTTCACTGAAGAACTCGATTTTACAGATTCCAGAACAAGTAAATATTTTAAAAATTAAAAAAGGGGGTACTTTTTATCGAAGCATTTTTTTTTCCTTTTGAAAGAAGAAAAAATTGTTCGCAACAATGAAATTGGAAAACGTTTTTGCTTTTTTTGATGGAATGTTTTTTATTTCGAAATATAACATGGCTTTTGATCAAAATTTTTTTAATAATGTGGCAACTGACTGAAATATGGCTAAACACTATTTTACAAGGGATACTTTTCATTTTTGAATATTCGAAAAATTTAAAAATGTATTGTTACATTGTTAAATAAATGATCAATTGTCTTATCTTTAATACAAACAAAAATTTATTTATATAATTATTTAAAGTTAACACTTTTATTTGTATTTGCACTAGAAAATTGTTTATGCATTTTTAGTTTAGTAACTGGAAATAAAAGCAAAACAGGGATAAGCGGAATTCCATTTCCGTAAACCTCGTAATTTCTCTTTTTTTTGTTTGTATTCCATAAATGGATTTTTATACCGTTCCGTAAATGAAAATAGTTTCTGATCATTTCTGGTGTATAAACACCATTTATGATAAATTTTAATATAAATTTCAAATTACGATTTTTGATATAAAAGCGAACAAAAAATTTTCTATAAATGTTACAAAGGTTACAATTTTAATATAATATCTTAAATAATGGATTCACTTTTTCATTCCATTTTTCAGAAATTCCATGATTTGACTTTTTAGACAAACAGCCGACTTTTTTTACCCATTTTTAAAGCAAATTTATATTTTTAAATATTCAAAACGACTAAAAATAATTTTGGAAAAAATTTCCGTCGCAAAAATGCATTTTACGACGAGTTTCTTAAAAGAAAAAGAAAAAAACACATTTGCTTCTTTGATATTTTTTTCATTTCGTAATTTGACATTTTGCTTTTTAGATTTTCTTTAAAAATGTGTCCTTTCATTGGCATATGTAAGAAAAAGTCAGACATATTTTTTTGTTTATGGTGATTTTTTT
The DNA here is from genome assembly GCA_963922195.1 of Panagrolaimus sp. PS1159. Taxonomy (NCBI): domain Eukaryota; kingdom Metazoa; phylum Nematoda; class Chromadorea; order Rhabditida; family Panagrolaimidae; genus Panagrolaimus; species Panagrolaimus sp. PS1159. The sequence goes on from CAWUHW010000006.1 coordinate 261,853, forward strand.
TTATTTTGAAACTTTTATAGTTTTTGTTGATACATTTTTATATTTGTAAAAAAAACAAATGGCTTTGTTAAATGCATATAACTTTCAAATGTGGAATCGAAAGAAGTGATGCTACATTAATAAAAAAAATTTATCGGACCATCATAAAACTTTCGAGATAATTTTAAAAAAATTACAAAGCCGTCATAATTTTTTTTTTACAAAAAGTTTTTTAAACTGACATTGTTAAATAAAATTTTAATTTCATTATTTGAAATAATAGGCAAATAACTATTGTGCATTTTTCGTCGGTTTCTTGGACTAAAAATTTGATTAAAACACATTTTTCTTGTCCAAGTTATTGAAAAAAGCGTTCAACGTCGACACACAGTTTGAGCGTTAAATAAAAAATAACTTATTTCAGATTTTTTGTGCATTTCCAAAAACTGAATGTTTTATTCGCAGCTTTTCTTTTTTATAAAAACCAAAAATAAATTTGATTTGAATATTTAAAAATTCTGTGTTCTTTTTATTCGTTAATTTAGAAAATGCTTACATTTGTTAATTTGAAAAATATGTGAGTCATGATTTACCATCAAATATACAAGTTTCCGGACATTAATTATAAAAGGAAAACCAGTTATATCATCTTCATTGAAGGACAGGCCGAATTTTTTGCAAAAGAAAAAAATTTTAAAATTTTTTTGTTTTGGCCAATATTTATTCAAATCCGTAAAGTTCTTTAAATTTTTTCTATGTTAAAAACTTTTTGCTCCAAAAAATATGTATTTTGGTTATTACACTTTTATACTTTTGTTTTATTTCTCATTTTGTTCCCATTTTGTTCACGTTTATCATCATTTTTCCTTTTGTCCTCTATTTTGACGCTACTAAAACTTTTTATCAGTTAAAATTTTATTGACTTAAAGGGGAGTGGTCCTTCGTACTTAAAACAAGAAAGCCAATTAAAATAAGAGTCTTTTGACAACTTTTTTTCCCTCTCATTATTTTTGTTTCAAACAAAAGGATGATGTTGGTCTATATATTTTTGGTAGCTGCTGCATTTGGGGCAACAACAATCTCTGCAGAAGATCCAATTTCATGTTTATCCTTAAATTATACCGGATATTTTCGTGATAGCGATCAATTTAATCTTACAGTTTCTGGGAATTTTGCCCTTTCCATTATCAATGGCACCACATATGCAACAGCTTCAAATTTAAGCATTTATAATTCTGTAATAAATGCATATGCAACCGGAGTTTGCTATTATTCAATTTGTTGTAATATTACTGCACCAGGAGCATCTTGTACCTTTGACGTCAGAGATGCATATATCCTTCTTTATGCAAATTTTTCATCTGGTCCAACCCCAACCGTTTTCACTGGTATAATTGCAGATGATGGAACATTTAGTACGAATAAACTTTTTACGCCAAGTAAAATGTGTTTATCAACTTCTGGACAAGAAAATACTACATATACTGGAAATACAATTTGTTGTACGTCATCTGTTCCAGCTCCAGTTGTAACAACAAATCATAAAAGATGTAAAAGATTTACAAGCCGAACAACCATTTACAACATTGTTGATAATTATAGCATCTTTTCAACTTCTTCTTTAATCTATGATGTTGTTGGAAGAACTTTATATCCAAGAAATTTAACTGATCAAGCAGCACCAAATTATTTTGTTTGCTATTTTGATCATACATATTTTAATAATCCACTTAGGTATCGTTTAGCTTTTTTATGCTGTAAGAAGTTGTGCTACATAAGGATGGATAAAAGCTTTTTGAAAGCCTCGGAGCTCTAATCTTGACCCTAGGACTAGTTTCTAGAAAACACATCTCAGGGACGACGTCAAAAACGAAAAGAATTCTAAGGCCCTGGGTTGGTCCTGCACTTACAAGGGACCGTTATGACATGTAACCCTGGGTTTTTTTCGGGCTTATGTGGATTCGGTAGTACTAGTGTAGTTATGAAAAACCACCAAGGGATTTTTGCTTTTTCGCGATTCTGCAGAAGTTACAGCCTTCTGAAGTTTGCTTCAAAACCCATGACCCCCGGGTCGTGGATATAAGGAGAAAAAATGAAAAATTTTTGTTCCTCTTTATTCCACTCCCAAATCACTCAGAACACTTATTTAAGTAATATAATAGCTATTTTCGACATTTTACGGCATCTGGAGCCATTTTTTGCTTGCCGGATTCTGAAGGTCGGAACTTGAAAATATTCGTTTATTGTTTATTTTCTCTCATTTTCCGCTTTTATGGTTTTTCAAATATGGAGAATTCAATGGTAAAAATGGTTTTTTAAAACAGAAATATTTTCGTGCCGAGATTCCGGTCTGGTAGGAATCTGAAGTCATAAAAATTCGGTCGACGGAAAAAATGAATTTATTGTTCTTTTTTTCTTATTTTTTCTTCCCAATAGGTTTTTGAACATGGGGAATTTTGTGGCACACGCCGTTTTTAATATAATAATTTCTAAAATATTGTTATATTTTGAATCTTATGCTATAGTAGTACAGTTTTAAAAAAACTGTTTCTTTTTTTTATAAAAAATGTTTTCTGAAAACTATAATTATCTTTCAACTTCCTGTTCAGATGTGACAAATTTCATTAACGAATGGCTTTTTAATTTAAGGGTCATATTCATCATCATCTGAAATTTCTGCATCACTATCACTGTCGTCAGAATCACTCGTATCATAAATAATGTCACGTCCTTTGATTTCCAAATTGTAATAGCTTCTTGGAATTTCTCCACTTTTAAGAATTTCGAGCAGGACTTCTGAAAAAATTTTCCGCAATATAATATAAATATTATTTTGCAAAAAAGATAACTTGCTTTCAATATGATCAGCTACCATTTTTTCTTCTTCGGTAACAACAATATCAACATTTTTAAGCGGATATTTACTAGCAAGAAGTGATAAAATACTACCAATTTTCATATTATATATTGTAGCTTGACAAAAACCAAAAAGGTTTCAACAGAAAATAAAAGTAAAAATTTGGTAAAAAAAGTTGATAGCTTTAGCTTTCCAGCATCGTATATTTACGTAGAAATTTCGAAACTTTTCGTTGAATGAACAAAATTCAAGCGTAACGAAATATCCGATAATTTTTAATTATTATATTAAAAACGGCGTGTGCCACAAAATTCCCCATGTTCAAAAACCTATTGGGAAGAAAAAATAAGAAAAAAAGAACAATAAATTCATTTTTTCCGTCGACCGAATTTTTATGACTTCAGATTCCTACCAGACCGGAATCTCGGCACGAAAATATTTCTGTTTTAAAAAACCATGTTTACCATTGAATTCTCCATATTTGAAAAACCATAAAAGCGGAAAATGAGAGAAAATAAACAATAAACGAATATTTTCAAGTTCCGACCTTCAGAATCCGGCAAGCAAAAAATGGCTCCAGATGCCGTAAAATGTCGAAAATAGCTATTATATTACTTAAATAAGTGTTCTGAGTGATTTGGGAGTGGAATAAAGAGGAACAAAAATTTTTCATTTTTTCTCCTTATATCCACGACCCGGGGGTCATGGGTTTTGAAGCAAACTTCAGAAGGCTGTAACTTCTGCAGAATCGCGAAAAAGCAAAAATCCCTTGGTGGTTTTTCATAACTACACTAGTACTACCGAATCCACATAAGCCCGAAAAAAACCCAGGGTTACATGTCATAACGGTCCCTTGTTAGGGACGTGGGTCTTAGGGACGTGGGGGTCAGCTCCAGGGGCGCAACCTAGAATTTTGACCCTAGACCATCCTTATATTATATTTTTCTATACTTGAACATATTTTTTTAGTTGTGATCAAAAGGGCCAAGTCACATATGCAAATATTACAATGGATTCCGGTGATACAAAATTTTTAATTTCAACATTTTATTTACCATATGCTGAAATCTTTGGAATTAATGGAATTCTCTCTGCACGATTATTATACCGAAATGATCAATTATTAATGCAAGAAGGTGTACCATTTACACCACAAAATAATTGCCTATATTTAAAAGGCCCTTGGTATCCATCACCAACAAATTATTCAACAACTGCAAATTTCTGTTGTTCTGCTTTTGAAAGTTAAATATTTCTTTTTTAAAAATGTTATTGAAATAATTTTTATTCACGTTTAGTTTGAAAATAAAATTGTTTAGAATTCCTCTTTTGTCTGAATGTGATATTTGTTTTTATAATTTTTGTTTGGATGCAAAAAATTAAAGAAATTTTCTTTTTTTAAATAATGTAGAAAATTTCCTTTTTTTGCAGTAAGATTTTCATTAGACTTTGTTGAACAAAGAATTTTTTCAGCTTTCTTTTGTCAGATTTTTCGGACATGGAAGAAAATTATGAAACAAACTATTCAAAAATATAATTTTAAATTTAAAAGAAATACTTTGAAAAAATCGATGGTTTATTTTTTTGACTGCAAATATAGTTTCTTTTTCGTACGTAAATGTCAGCCGCGCCCCACTTTGTTTCTTTATACATTTTTGAAAAAAAAATCTTTGATCCAAAAGAAAATGCAAAAAAGACAAACTTAAATAGAAGTGCGAGCATTTTTTGTCATCGAAAATGCAAATGCAAATAGTAAAACATTATTTTAATGCTTAAGCGCGGACAAATTTGAAATATTTCATCTGTTTTTTCCACAAAATATTTTTGAAGATGTTTTTTGTAAAATGAAAAAAATTAAGGAAACCTTTGTAAAGACGTTAAACTGCAGAACTAGTTCAAACCATGCAGAATCATTTCAAAGCATTTAAAAAAATCCTCTTATTTATAAAACAAAATTTCATAAATTTTTTTTTTAATAGTTGTAACAATTAACTTTTATTTGGATTTATTCGTTGATCATTTCTAAATCGATATGTTTGATTTTTATATTGTTTGTATCAGCCAATTCTTCAAGAAAGTATACATTTTTTATATATAAATTTTTTTGTCTGTATTTGTACACATAGCAAAAGATAAATTATGACACAAAATATTCAAAAACAAAATACTTTAATTCAAATGGAAGATTTTGAAAAAATCGATGGTTTATTTTTCAGCAAATATCGAAAGAAATATGTCCATTTTTCGTGCATTCAGTCGCGCCGGCTTTTTTTCAAAAAAAAAAAGAAAAAACTGTCAGCCGCGCCCACTTTGTTTTTTTTTTTTTTCATTTTTGAAACAAAAATCTTTGGTCCAAAAGAAAATGCAAAAAAGACACGTTAAAAATAGGAGAGAGAGCATTTTCTGCCATCGAAAATGGAAATGAAAATTAAATAAAATAATTTTTATGCTCAAAAAAAGTAAGGATAAAGTTGATGATTATTTTTAAAATATTTAATTCATTTTTCCATAATATTTTTTTGATGATATTTTTTGTTAAATGAAAAAAGAAAACCAACAGGAAACCTTTGTGTAGATGTATGCAGCATACAGAGCTTCAGGCCATTATTAAAAAATCCCCTTATTTATTAAACTAAATTTCATAAATTTCTTTTATAAAAAGTTGTAATAATTAACTTTTTTTGATTTAATTCATGGATCATTGCTAGATCGATATGTTTAATTTTTATATTGTTCATTAATGTCATAATAATTAATTATTGCTTAAGAAAGTGTACATTTTTTTTATATCAATTTTTTTGTCTGTATTTGTAGACATAGCAAAAGATAAATTATGAAACAAAATATTCAAAAATAAAATTTTTATTTCAAACGAAAGATTCTTTGGTCCTTTGTTTTCTGCAAATTTCGAAACAAATATGTCCATTTTTCGTGCATTCAGTCGCGCCGGCTTTTTTCAAAAACAAAAAAAGCAAAAAAATTTCAGCCGCGTCCACTTTGTTTTTATTTTCATTTTTGAAACAAAAATCTTTGGTCCAAAAGAAAATGCAAAAAATGGCACGTTAAAATAGAAGTGCAAGCATTTTTTTGTCATCGAAAATGGAAATGAAAATTAAATAAAATAATTTTAATGCTTAAAGAAAAATTAGGATAAAGTTGATGGTTATTTTTTAAATATTTAATCCATTTTTCCCATAGTATTATTTAGATGATATTTCTGTAAAATAAAAAAAATAACAAGAAACCTTTGGGTAGATGTTAAATCCAGGACCACTTCAGCTCATTATTAAAAAATCCCCTTTTTTACTAAACTAAATTTTACAAATTTCTTTTATAAAAAGCTGTAATAATGAACTTTTTTTTGGATTTATTCATGGATCATTGCTAAATCGATATGTTTAATTTTTATATTGTTCATTACTGCCTTATTGTGCAATTAATTATTGTTCTACAAAGTATACATTAATAATTTTTTTGTCAGTATTTGTAGACATAGCAAAAGATAAAACAAAATATTCAAATACAAAAATACAAAAATTGCAAATTCTCCTTTACTTCCTACCCGTAATACAACTTACGATAGTGATTATTTAGAAATTTCTGATTGCGAAAGTGACGGCAACTGTGGATATCGAGCAATTTCCAAGCTTTTGATAAAAAGAGAAGATTTTCAGTGGTGTATTCGCTATAAAACTTATGAAAAATATTCTTAAACATGGCTTTGGTATTATTGGAGTGTCACGTGCATTATATGCAGGCAATAATGTTTTAAATATATTAGAAGTGAACATTAAAATGCGAGCACCAACACAATATGGCTTCGTCATGGAGCCACATTATGTCGAATGAGTTAATGGTGAGCCATAAGAAAAAAAATGCACCAACAATAAAGTAAATTTTTACAAAATGCATTTGAATCTGAATATTTTTATTTTTATACATAAAAAATAAAAAAATATAAAATTTGCATACTTTACACAAAATAAATAATAAATTACTTTACATACATTACATACATAATTAAGGAAAATATTTTATTTATAAATCATACCATTTTTCAAGCTGTGTTCCATCTGCATTCCCCCAATAAATTCCATCACCACGAAGAAACCAATCCATATCACGGCGTCTATCATCAGTATATGCATCAAAACGTGCTGATTTCCTAAAAATAACACATAAAATGAATATAAAGATTTGAATTATTCATTTAAATATATACCCATTATTTGTTTCAACATCACAATAAAACAATGTACTACCCCATGCATTTGGTGCTAAAAATATACGTGTGTTAATAAGATTTATGAAAGTAAGTGCAACATGAATAAGAGATCATGAATTCACATTCCCCTTATCAACAATATATGTTAGATAAACCTTACTAAATTTCCATGCAAATGCTTCACCATCTTTTAAATGTTGTTCTTCAATTTTATCATCTCCTGATGCGCATCTTACTGTAGCTTCAACATCTTTACCCATAGTATTTTGAATTTTTACATATTTTTCATCGGTACCGGCTTCAACTGATTCTTTTATAATTTGTGCAGCACTTCCTCCGACATGTAATGCAGTTTGTGCAAGGCCAAAAAATACAGCAGGACTATATTTTTAAAAAAAAGGTAGATTAAAGCTTTGATTTAAACTTTTTACACTTACATAATTGCTGAAACGGAAATAATGATTGCAAAAATAGAGAAAATTTTAAAAATATACATTTTTATAGCAGAAAATCAGTAATATTTAAAAACGGTTAATGTTGAGTTTTTTTTTTCACCGGTTTTTATACACTTTTTTTTAATGTAGTCAGTCAGTATTTTTATTATTTTTCACATGTAAATTATCTCTAATCTGGCGTTTTCTGTTAGAAAACATATTTTTAAAGTACAAAATCAATGATTAGTGAAACACATAAATGTGGACACTTGCGAACACACACTTTCTGTGGCATTCATAATCTTTTCATCACGGTGACAACTGCTATCAATAATCTCTGCAAAATATTATCGAAGGATTAAAAAAGCCAAAAAAATAAGGAAGAAAAATATCAAACAATAATAACAAAACCGATTTGCATAAGCTCTATTATCGGAATTGAAAACAAACAAAAGTAGACTACGAAACTTACAGTCTAATCCCATTTGTGTGTATTATGTTTCTATTGATCATTGATTTTGTACTTTAAAAATATGTTTTTCTAACAGAAAACGCCAGATTAGAGATAACTTACATGTGAAAAATAATAAAAACACTGACTGACTACATTAAAAAAAAGTGTATAAAAACCGGTGAAAAAAAAAAACTCAACATTAACCGTTTTTAAATATTACTGATTTTCTGCTATAAAAATGTATATTTTTAAAATTTTCTCTATTTTTGCAATCATTATTTCCGTTTCAGCAATTATGTAAGTGTAAAAAGTTTAAATAAAAGCTTTAATCTACCTTTTTTTTTAAAATATAGTCCTGCTGTATTTTTTGGCGTTGCACAAACTGCATTACATGTTGGAGGAAGTGCTGCACAAATTATAAAAGAATCAGTTGAAGCCGGTACCGATGAAAAATATGTAAAAATTCAAAATACTATGGGTAAAGATGTTGAAGCTAATTAACTGGGGCAAATGATTGATTCTCATTTGCCCCAGTTTTTTAAATTTTTAATCCATTTTTTCCATATGTGACGATATCCATTGTTGAACAGAAAAACAGAAAATAGACGTAAAAATTAAAAATTACAGCAAATCATTATTAAAAAAAATAGTTTTAGGAAAAACTTTTGTAAAATCTAATGCAAAAAATATAAATTATTAATGTTTGTTTAAATAGTTTTGTTCTTTCTCTGCATGTTTAAAAACAGGATCAAAGTGGATTTTTTAATGTTTTTACACTTTGATTTTTCACAAAAAGTCAAAAATTCAAACACGACCAATCAAAAATTTTCAAATGGTAAATCATTTTTGTTTCTTTGTCAAATTTTTGTTTCTACGAAGACGTAAACACATATCTAAATAATCCGCTGAAAGTCTCGTTGTTCAGGAATAATTTTTATAAAATAATAAACTTCGTGTGAATATTCACATTTTTACTTTTTTTTAGTTTTCTTTGAATATTGTAGCAAAAAATATGATAATACTTGTAATTTTACATTTCTTAACTAGAAATTTTTTAAAATTTCGTGGCGCGGCGCGTGGCTCGGGTTTCAAAAATTACCTAGCGCAGCGCGGCGCGCAGCGCGACTTTTAAAAATCTCTGGCGCGTGGAGCGGCGCGATATAGGTAAAAAACAGAAAAGCAAGACACTGTATGCAAGAAAGACATTTCATTTTGTAATTTTAGTTTTTTATTATTCATTCTTTGTTTGTTAATTCTCCCATACATATTTTTTTATTAATGGCATTTTTTCTATCATGATAAACGTTTGCTCTATTTTGATTAGGGTAACTTGAATACTTAAATTTTAGTATTTTCAGTATTTTCGTACAAAAAATATAATGCTTAAAAATTCAAAAAATGAGTTTTATAAAATCATTTTGTTAAAGTTTGGAAAACATCGTCTAAAACACTTTTTCATATTTTTTAAAGCGTTGCCCGAACTATCAAAAAAAAGAATGAGAAGGCGTAATACGGAAGAAAAATGATGATAAAATTCACTATTTTTTTATGCATTTTTTCGCTTTCATCGTTTGTTTGGTTGCTTCCTTTTTTAAAAAAAAACAATTAGAAGACGGACGTTATAAAATAAAAATCTTTTGCGGATCTACAATTTGAAAATGTGCAATTTTTTATACAGGATGTTTGTCACTGCTTTCTTTCCAAAAGTAATAAAAAGTTGTTATTTTTTTAAATATTTTAATTGTAGGTTTTAATTTTTTTTAAATTAAAAAATACAATCCGTAATAAATATATATATAACCGAGAATGCTTAAATGTCATTCCAAACAAAAAGATTTTTTAAATCAAAAAAAAGAATTCATTAATAAAAATAAATTTTTTTTGGCTTCTCTCACCTTTACTTAATTTTGAATTAATATATAAATTTTTTTTTTAAATTTTAATAATTTTATAACAAAAATCAAATTCAATTTTTTATTAATCCACGTTCATTTATATCACTTGTAAAACTGACTGGAAAGCATCATTCCAAAATCTTCTTTTTTATTTTCATCCTTAAACGGAACAAAATGTGGTTTAAAAAAATATTCAAAAAAGTAAAGAACGAAAAATAAAGAGCAGCATTTTTAAATAAAATTTTGCGAAAAATTGTGAAACAAGAAATCAAAAACAAAGACAAAAAAACATTGAATGCGACTGCGACAGTCAACATAAAAAACTCAAAGTTACATCAAAAAAGGCCGAAAAAAGAGCTAAGCTTTGCTCATAAAAAATCGCAGCATTCACAGTTTTTATTTCATTCATTTTCTTTTGCAATTTCATAAAAGTTTAGTTGATTTTTGAATATTTTAAAATTTAAAAAGCTATTTGTTAAATTACAAATTTTGGCTATCAGCTTTTGTTTCATCAAAATTTTGCGATCATCTGCTTTTTAATAAAGTTCTTGTCCCTTCGAAAGTTGAATTATACATTTTTTAAACCTAGATATTCTAGTACAAGTCGATCGAAAAAAACAATACAAAAGAAAAAAAAATTAAAAGAAAAAAAAGAAAGAAAAGAGTAACAAATAAAAAATAGAAGAAATTTTTGACCGTGCTAGATGATGGAAATCAGGAATCTCTATCATTTGATATTTTCGAAAGGTCGAATTCTGAGAAACGATGTTTTGAGATAGGATGCCTGGATATTTAGGAGTTACTATAGATAGGGACCGGCTTCACATTTTGCCAAGCCCTTTTTTTTAAAATTCGACGGTCATCGTCTGCTTATTTTGACCAAAAAATAAAATTTTAGTAACAAAAAAAATTTTTGTATATTCTGATAGCCCGTAAAATTCTAAGAATGCAACTGTCAAGAATAGTATTAAGTATTATGCATTTACGTGGTGAAAATCCCCAAAAACCTCTAAAAATCATGTTTTTTGGGGATAAAAAAAATTTGCAGATCGCAATTTTTTCGCCCTTTAGATATATTATTCTTCACGGTAAAATAAATCTTCAGAAAAAAAATTAGACCCGCATCTGACCGGGAACCTTGTTTTTTACTTAAATTTAATAAGAAAAGCAGGCGATGAGGCTTCTTTTTTGTTTTTTTCTTTAAAAAAAAGCAGGCGAGGGGGGAAAAAACGCAAAAAAAGGAGACCACTTTTCGCTGTAAAGTGTTCCACGTGCAAAATCATGACCATTCTGACCATTGATAACAAAATTTCAGAATCCAATTGCGTTTCAGAAATAAATTTTCACAAATTTTTACTTTTTCTACGATATTCCCCGTAGCTGAAACTATATTACGGTCACAACACTTTTTTAAACAAAAAATGTTCATTTTTCGGTCGACGGCCTCTAACTATAGACATATTAAATTTTTTTGCAGGTAAAATTTGGTTGCATAAGATTACAAAAAACTGCGATAGCCGGCTATTGTCCAGCTTTGGTTATGAAAGTGCACTTTTATTTTTTAAATATTTTGAGTTAAATTGTGATTTATAAGTTTAATTTAACTTGAACAACTACATGAATTACCTTTTCTGTTTTTTCAATAATTATTTTTAATTCTTATCTTTTTTGACATTTATTTCCGTCTGTCCCAAAAAAAACTGGTTGTCTTTCAATGAAACCGGTACCCAAAAAAGGCGTATAAATGTTTTTCGAAACAGAAAAACTAAAGCATACAATTTTGTTTCATTTTTTTGTTTCAACTAAAAATCATTTTCTTCTATAAATATAAAAATGATTTGATTTCTTTTTCCTTTTTATTTTTCAAGTTATAAGAAGAAAAAAATGGTTTCGGCCCGAATCTTCTTATTTCCTTCTAAAAATTTTACTTCCTTTTTTTACCGAAATCTTTATACTACAAAATTTGAGATACCTCCACGGCTTCAAGTTCACAATGGATTTTTATTGGATACTCGACCTAAAGGAGAAAGAAAAGTAATTAAATCTGCATGGAAACCAAAATCTGGAAAGAATCCATTACGAATTGAAGTAATTGATCGAAAAGATTTTGGTTTAATTGGTCAATTTTTTGTTTATCAATTTATTACACATTCAAACTTTTGTCGACATTTGAGTAAGTTTTCAGCTTTTTTTTGAATCATTTAAAAATTTAATTAATCAACTAAAATCTTTTAGTTGATTAGTTAAATTTTTAAGTAAGCTTTGAGGAACCCAAAAATCTTTTTTCAGTTTTCGAAACTCTTGAATTTTCAATTTTTTCATTCACTTAATCCTATTTTTATAGAAATGAAATATGCAGATTTGGAACCATTTTTCTTTGAATTATTGAATAATATTATTGATAAACCGGTATCTTTTGCTGCCTTTGATGAAGAAAAACTCGTTGGAATAAAATTGAATAATTACCACACTGCTGATGAATTTCCTGAGCTATATCCTGAAGGTTTATATGAGACAAATCCAAAATATGAAATCAAAAAAGATTACGCTGATAGTTTGTTTTTATAAATTTTACCACAAAATTTTTAAAATGGGTTTAAAAATATTGGAGTTACTGTAATCCATTATATATAATATGCAAATTTATATTTGCTTTTGATCTTTTAGCAATGCAAAAAAACTTTTCAAATGCTTACAGCTTTTCCGTTTTACAAATTACAATAATAATCTTTTAATATTTTACAGTAATCAAAAGCAGTCCATTCAGTATGAAAGGAAATTATTTATATGGAACATATATGGATTTAATTAAAAACACTGGAAAATTTTTTCCATCTGATTGTAAAAAGGTTGGAATTTTAGAAGGCACAGCAATACATGAAAAATATATGAAGTAATAATTATTATTATTTTTATTTTCAATATTCAAATTACAGTATATATTTTATCTTTTTTAGATGCGGTTTAATTCATTATCTCTATGCTTTAACGGTAAAGAAATTTGCAGAAAATAATTGTGATTATTTTACCGGTTATTGTCTTGCCGCAGCAACATTTGAATCGGCTAAAAAAGTAGGTCAAAATTTGAAGTTTATTAAGAAATGAAATTTGGCTAATTTGGCTTTGTAAAAACTTATCAGTATAAAAAAAGAAGAACCCTAAATTTATTGCTCTTGCAGTTTCTTTTGCGACAATCACGTTGGAATCAGGTGTTCAGTCAAAAAATGCTTTGGCATTGTGTTTTTTTTGTTAAAATGAGCATTATCTTTTACGACTGTGCCAGATCTTATATTAGTTTTTTACATACATTTTTTCCAAAACTATCTGCTATCCCACTCACTTTTTTATGTTGATTTATAATGTTAATATAAGATCAGGCACAGTTGTTAAAAGATATTGCTCGTTTTTTCGTTTTTTTAACAAAAAAGTAAAAACTAAAAAAACACAATGCCAACCCCTTTTTTGACTGAAAAAAAGAGTGGAACTCATTCAAACGTGAAATAAAAAAATGAAAGCTATAATTTTTTATGCATTATTATTTTTTTAGATCGGAATGAAAGAAATCTTTAAACTTCCATATGATCAATTAAAAGTGGATGGAAAGATTCCAGTTTATGACATGTATGATGGAGCAACAGCTTTTCGAACAATGCTTGGAAATGTCAAAGATAGTAACAAAATTGTTGAAAAACAAATTAAACAATAATTTTAATTTTATAACTGTTATTTTCAACATTTTTTAGTAACTATTAACTATCAATCAACACCAAATTGTTAAATTTTACATTGCAATTGTTTTGCTTGTATTTCTACCTCATTTTAACAACAGAGTTTGAGCAAAAAAACAAATATGCAAAATCATAAAATAAACGGCATATAAATGATTTTATCATACTTTTGCAAAAATGGACAAAACATGGGAAAAAAATTTTTTGTCTTTGATTAATTTTGATGCCATAAAAAAAGACAAAATTTATTTTGGAAATCTCAAAAAAATGAAAAAATCAAGTTATGCGTTTTTAATTTTCAAAGAAAGTTTGCAACAAATATTATTATTGCAAAAAGGAAAGGCATTTGTTATGCAATTTTTCAGTTTTTTTAAAAGCCTGTCTGGAAAAATAACTATAAACCATTAAAAAATGTTTATTCTTGTTCTTATTTTTCGAAAAAAAGAGTACCCAGACAAAAAATATATATATCTTTAATTTGTTTTAAAATATTAATTTTTTTTGTCTATTTACGAAAAAAAAATGTTTGTTTCGGCAATAGACATGAATCAATTTTTGTGACACGTCAACTTAATTTCTTCTAGACAAAAAAAACACTTTAAAAAAGGTTTTAAAAACATAAAATTTCAAAAGCATCGTCTGGAAAGAATTGCTTTTTTAAAAGCATATTAACAATTCTATTATTAACAATCCCTATAAAAGAAGATTGTAGAGTTGCTGAAAAACATCCGCTTGGAAAAACATTGTTTTAAGGTTTCAAAATGAAAGCTGTAGTTTTATGTCTTTTCGTTCTTGTTATTGGAGTAGTTTTTGGAATAAATATTTATGATCAAGCGTTTCTTAAATGTTGTAAGGAAAAGGGAATCAGAAGCTCATGTCAACCTTACTGTTCATATGAAAAAAAGGCAGATGTTGTAAGTTGATTTGTTGATTTTATTTGGATGAATAAAAAGGATGAGAAAGCTTAATACAGTCGAACCTCGATTTTACGACTTTCAAGGGACCGTTAAAAAAGACTTAAAATCGAGGTCCGTTTACAGAGATTTCCATTTGGAGGGACCGCAGAAGAAGGGCATAAAATCGAGGTTCGACTGTACACTATTGGGAGCAAGGTCGTAAACACTTTGTATTGAAGGCGTCAAATATCAAAAGCTTGGCCCTGGAAACAGATTTGCCCAGCACGAAATTTTTTTCTAGCTTAAATTTTTGTCGGGTTGTTCCCCTTTTGACCTTTTGAAATAAAAGCAAAACAACCAACAGTTTGATAAAAAAAAGAGGGATTTATTTTTATTTTTTCGGAGCAGTGCATACTAGAATTGAGGGTGAATATATTCACCCCACAGACAGACAGACCTCAGATCAAAATTTTTCAAAAAAGGGGCAAAGGGGGGAGTACGTTGATTTTCGGAAATTTTCGCGAAAAATTTACAGATTCATTTGTTATTTTGAGAATAATTATAAATGATTTTATTGAATAATTCTTACAAAATAATTGGAAAAGTTGGTTTAAAAATTAAATAATTTTTTAAATGTTTAAATTTATCAAAAAAAGATATTAATTAAATGGATCAGGAACAAAAATTTCATAGCGCCGCTCCCAACGTTTTTGAGTTTCAACATGTTTTTTAAAGTTTTCAATAGGATCATCGCTTTCAATAATGTTTTTGGTTTTCCGTCCCATGTCACGAGGTTGTCGTGCAGAAGATTGTAAATGTCCAGCTTTTTTCCAGTCTTCAACAAATTTGAAGCAAACAAATTGATCAATTGGAGGACCGTTTAATCGGATTTGTAAAATATTATCAATTGTGCTGATGTTGAGATGGCTCCGACGGGAATCAAGGGAATGGAATAAAATACTGAACCCGCGTTCAGCATCCGCTGAACCTACGGGAACAGTCAGAGCACTTGAAAGGTAATCGAAAAGTTCGTCGCTCAAATCAATGAGATCATCGCTTTCTGCAGTTTCAAGTACTTTTGCATAAAAAATCTCTGGAGGTAGTTTTATCCATTGTTGAAATGTTTCATACGTTATAGCAGTTGCAACATTTTGAAGTAAATTTTCAAACTGCAGTCCAATGTTTGGGGAATTAATTTGGAATCTTTTTGCAAGATTTTCATGATTTTGATGACTATTTTGTGGAAATTTAATTGCCCCATTGATCACTTCCAAGGATTTAACATTTAAAATCTCGAAATCGTTGATGTCATCATCTTCGTAATAACTTTCAAGGCTTTTAACAAGTGTCTTAATGAAATGCTTTCGATATTTTACCAAACTGGGCCAGTTAGCAGGGCTTGATCGATCATATTGAATAAACTGGAAGCGATAAAATTCTTCTGATTCATCATCAAGTTCACCATCTTCACTATCACTATCACTTTCCATAACAACATCGTCGTCGTTCAAAACAATTGCATCAACATCAATAAAATCTTCCAGTTCTTCTTCACGCTCGTCATTAAAATTACTTGCAATTTCTTCGGAATTTTGATTAATATCAGATTCAGAATCAGAAGCAGGTTCAGGCGTTGTTTCGGGTTCAGGTTTCGGTTTTCGAATTCTTTTGTAATCCAGAAAAAGGATAACATTATCAAATGCCCTGAGATTACTATCAAATACATATTTATGACAATTTTTTAGAAGAGAAATTAGAAGAGAAAAATAACCAGAAGAAAGATAATCTGAAGAAAAACAGGCTTCTAAAAAATAGAAAATATAAAACTGACGACTTTTCTATTTATCCAATACTCTCGCCGAATAGCTTAAAAACAAAAAAGGGAGGAGGTAAAAATAAAGCCACTCTGGAAATAAAAAAAAACAATTTATTTTATTTTCTAATAAAATTCTAAAAGCAAAAAAATATATACTTAAAAACCAACCCCAAAAATTTGCAAATAGAAACGCATACACAAAAAAAGGGAACGCGTTAAATATAAACTTTTGTAATTGGAAAACTGAAAAAAATTTAACAGGGGGTACCACGTTAAATATGAACTTTTGAAACTGAAAAAGTAGAAAAAACTTAACAGGGGGTAGGTACCCTTACGAATATAAGGAATTCGGCGGCGCTTCGCGCCGCCGAAAAATTTTTTGCAAATTACAGAACACATTTTCCCAAAAAAAGGTCGTTACAGACCTATACCGATTTTGAAAAATATTCACCCCTCAATTCTAGTATGGAGCAGTGTATGGTTTGTGATTGTTAAAAAAATTTTTTTTTTGCCTAACTTTGCAAAAAAATATAGTTTCTCACTGAATTCATTTTTAGGTTTTAAAAGCTTTTAAAGCTGGAAAGTGCGATTTTGATACCGAAGGTCCATCATATTATCAATGCCTTGAAAATGAGAAAGATAATCGGAGATGTTGTGAAAATGAAGGTGTTGGAGCAGATGCTGCACTCGATTATTGCCTTGACAAATGTGATGGGAAAAAGCCAATTAAACCTGATCATAAATATTTTAATTGCAAACCGTATGCACAAAAAATTCGTGATTGTGGAGAACGTTCTCATTATTGGCGTTAAATAGTTTTCATTTGAAAAAACTTTTAATTGAAAAAAAATGCAAACAATCGTATATAAAATGATTCACAAATATATCAACGAAAAGCTTTTTTAAAAAGGGTAAAGACGAAACGGTTAATTTAAATTTTTTGTCCAGAACAAAGTTTTACAGAAAAATCGATAAATGATAATGTTGAAAAAGTTCAGAGATTGCTGTACAAAGCATACTTTTTTTTTGTCATGCATTTTAAACAAATAAAAAAGGTCGAAAGGAGGTCCGCGTTCCTAGGGCTATATTTTTGAAGGAGGGAGCTGCTGAAAAAAATTTTCTTCTGAATTCTAGAGAAACAAAAAAGCAAGCAAAAACAAGGAATTTACCTCATGATTTTATTTTTTGTTAAAAATGTAGAACTTTCCACAACTTTTTTAAACCAGAGAAATTTTTCCAAAATTAAACAACAGAAATTCATTAAGATTTTTGAGACAGTTTTGTTCAAGTGATTATTTTCAATCATAGATTTTTCTATTAAAGGTGTTTAAAAAAAGATTTTTTATGAAAAAAATTAAGCTGAATAATAAAAAAGACAAAAATATTGCAGAAATTATTAAGGATCAGCCCATAATAATAGCTTTAAATGAAAAAATCCATGATTTAAAATGATCACTGCTAGCTAAAAAACCAAAATTTTTATGCATTTTGTGAGAAAAAAAACATAAATTTTTATTTAACATTACTTCGATATTTTTTTAAATAATTGAACAAATAAATTTAATCATTCCCAAAAAAATAAAACAAAAGAAACAAAAAAATGCTCAAAAAAAACACAGAAAATCTTCGTTTTTTTGTCACTCTTTTTCAAAGCGTGTTCTTTGTTGCTTGTCCGTTGTACGCGAGCCTATGAAACAAGAAGCGCAGGTTCGAGCCCGACCCGTGTTTCACAAAACAAAGTGAGACAAAAAATGCAAAGTTGATCAAAACTGCGTCAAAGCAGCAAACTCATGGGAGAAACAAAGAGTTCTAGCAAGATAGAACTCTGATAAGAAATTATATTGTTTTTTTTTATTTTAATGACGTTTCGACTTTCCAAAAAAATATAAAAGAAATAAATTTTTTTAATTAAAAATTAGCAACATCTTATTTTTCGCGCTTTTTTAAAAAAGTTTGTGTCAACAATGTCTTGAATTTTTCTCCTTCCTCAAAATTTTTTGTTAAAGCATTTGTTGAATCACATTTTTTTATGTTATAATACAGTTTTTGTTTGAAAAAAAATTTTGCAACAGCATGGGAAAAAAGTTTATCATAAAATTGCAACTCTTTTATTTGTGTTAAAAAAAGAAAAGGAAAAAAAAACGTTTTTTGTTGAACACACTTTTTTGAATATTTTCATATAATTTTGCAAAAAAACTATAAACTTATAAAATGAACGTAAAAAAGATGTAATTTTTTTAGCGCTGTCAAAAGCAAAACTACAAAACGTGTCTCGAAAATTATAAATGCTGCCCCATTTTTGGTGGCCTTAAAAAAAAGAAATATCCTTAGTTTAAAAAAACATCCCAAAAATCCGTTTTAGAGGTCAGGAAAAAAATAACACAAAAAAAAGTTGAAATCGACAGAAAATTGTTGTTCCAGAATTGCACAAACCTATATCACAACAATACAACGTGCCTTGAGTTTCGTAATCAACAATACTTTGACTTACAGTACTCTAGAAACAATTAATTAAATTACTTTTTAAACAAATATTTAAAAAGAAATTTACAGTACACTGATACTCTGTTAAATCACTTGCGCAACCTTTCTTCAATTGAATTTCATTTACATCCTCTAAAGATGTAAATTCAAATTTAAAACAATATTTATCATTTTTATTTGAACATTGATAAATTTTATCATTGTTATTATTCGTTGAAGAAAAACATTTTAAACTTATACAGAAATGAAAGCAGAAAAATAAGGAAGCAGTGATAAAATAAATCTTCATTTTTTGAAAAATTTTTTATTAAAAAATATGTTTTTTAGTTTTTTCGTGAAATTTTTTTTTGATCAAATAATGAAAGGAAACATGTCAAACATTAAACTAATATGTTTCCTTTCATTGTCAGAAGTCGTAAAAAGCATTGATCAAACAAATAAAAAGATAAATCATTGATCAAAAATATCGTTAAAGGAGGAGTCGCACTTAGAATAAATTTTTTCTAATAAAAAATTCATGAAAATCAGGCAAACGCTATTGTTCTTTTTTCATTCACATCACATTTTTTTGTGCATTGTTTTTTTTGCATTTTTTTTTGCAAAAAAACGTGAACGGAAAATAACAATAATGTTTGCCTGATTTTTACGAAATTTAAAAAGAAAAAATTTATTCCAAGTGCGACTTCCGCTTTAAACATGAATTAGATGAATGTTTGAAAATAAACTACTCTTTCAGTTTTGTCGTCTTTTAATACTTTTTAATAACATTCTTAAAACGTCAGCGCTTTTTCTTTCTTAAATTCTTTTCTATTTCCAGTTCAGCTGAAGTTGTTTAAAATATATTTCTTTTTCTTCATCAACTGTAAAAATAATTTTGGTGCCATTTAAATTGCGAATTTTTGCTTTCGTTTCCAAAACTTTATCATTTCCATCCATAATAGATGAAACAGTACCAGATTTGTGTTTAAAATTAACAGATTTTTTCAGTCTAAAAATTCATAAAAGTAAGAATTTTTTGTTAAATGGGGAGTCTCACATAGAATAAATTTTTTCTTTTAAAAAGTTCGTGAAGACCAGGCAAATGCTATTTTTCTTTTTTCATTCAAATTTTTTTTGCAAAATAGGAATGCGAAAAAAAACGAGAATGAAAAAACAACAATAGCGTTTGCCTGATTTTCACAAACTTTTAAATAAAAAATTTATTTTAAGTACAACCTTTAATGCCCCAGAAAGCATTTTTAATGGAAAAATTTTATACATAAATCTTGCATTAAGTTATTTAACAAACCTTTTAATTAATTGAAACAAAAATGGATTTGTAAAAACTCCATAGAGTGGAAATATGAACCCATAAAAAAGTGCTGAATAATTGGAGAGAACATTAAAAATCTTTTTAATAAAAATATTTGTGGAAGCACTCGAAATAAATAATGTAAAACCCATTGCGAAATTAATTATAAAAACACATAAAATAATTTTTTTAACAACTTTTATTGTTCGAACATTTTCTTGCAATTGAAATCTTTCAGAAAGGGTATAAGTTTTTGAGGTTAACAAAGATGTCAAATATCGTTTTTTGTTAAACCATTCCAGATACAAAAATAAGCAATAAAAACCAATGTTGCCAAAAAATTCAATTATTCCGCATAAATTTATGCTTAAAAATCCTAAAAAAATGATGGAAAGTAAAAACAACAGTTTTCGATTTCAATGGCTTTTATAAAAAAAATTTGTTCTAAGAGCGATTCCCCCTTTAATAAAAAAATCAATTCTGCATAGAAAAAAATATTACACAAACCTGTATAAATTAAATACATCGCTATTAACGGTCCAATTGTTTGATGAGAAATTGCAAAAATATAGAAATGTTTTGACACGGTTTTTTCGTATATTTTAAAAAATATTGTCGCAAATATCCTTTCCAAAATTATCAAAGTAAAAGCAGCATACATGGACATAAAAAATAACAATCTGCCAATGTTTAATATCACAAATATGTTTAAAAAATTTATCGTTTTATTGTAATTAAATGAAACAGAATCTGAAAACAAAAGTTTTTTATGTTTGCACTAATTTCCAGGGCCAAGGCTGCAACGTGGGAGGAGGAAGGGATATATATAACAAAAAATCGATAATTTTTTTCCTCTATCGATTTTTTGTTTTTTTGCCAAAAAAACCTTTTCATTCAAAATCGGCATTTTTTACCAAAAGAGTTATTTCATTCGAAATCGATATACCGATATTGCAGAATCCTGCTACTAACTTATAAAAAGCTTACCAATAATCTTATCACCATTGATATCTTCAAAAATCATTCCAAGTCTCATAAACTGTGAAAGTGTCAAATGAATAAAAGAGCATTTAAAAGTAAAAATTAAATGAGAATGAAATATTGGACTTTTAGTTAAAATATAAAAGCATACAAAAGTTATAAAATAAACAATAACATGTAAAATTATTTCTACGATATTTAAATAAAAGAACAAACAATCTTCACAAATATCAGAGACGTTAATGAAACTTTTGTTGGACATTTTTTCCGAAATATTAAAATTTTTAAATATTTTTTACAACAAATTTTGCTCTATGGTTTTTTTAACGAAATCAAATAAAATTATAATCATTTTTTGTGTTTTTCTGTTTTTTTACCAAAAAGATCAAACATCTGCTGGCAAAAATAAATGAGTGCAGATTATTAAATTAACTTTAGAAATAATTTTATTCAATTTTATGTGACAACAGAATGTTTAATATCTGTTTTTTTATTAAAAACAAAACACTTTCAGCGTTTTAAAGTACAAAATTTATTGAATTACTGCGGTTTCTGAAAAGGCGAATGTAGCCATCAAAAACCAAATCGATTTTTATTCTTTCAAATGAGTTAACAGTTTCATTCATAATAACACTGAAAATAGCAGTTACAAGTGTTTTACAGTATGAATAATAAAAAATCTAAAATATGTTACTTTTCAATGAAAAAAAATATATAATATATCTTACCATCTCAATATTTTCACACAAAACATGGACACTATTAATATCCTTTCCAAAATTATCAAAGTAAAAGCAGCATACATGGACATAAAAAATAATAAATTTGGCATTTTATATTTCTCTTCCATTCCAGAAATATTTTTCTTCAATTTTTGTGATAATAAAGTTAACTTAATTTTTATAAAAAAAGATGAGCAAAGACTTTTGATAAAAAAATAAAGGACGCTGTTGAAATAAGTAATAATGAAATATGAGATTTCTTTTCTCAATTTTTTTCAATATTTTCATCTTTGTTTTTTTTTTTCAAATTATTATTGATTTTGAATTTTTTTCCTGGCACAAGCATACTCACTGCCAGTTATTTGTTCTTTGTCTTTTTTATGGTTAATGAATCATTAATTTGCAGTAAAATTTTTATTAGTTGATATTGATTTCTATATTTTGCATAAGGATACAAAAAAATCACATTTAAAGGAAGCGAACGGTTTAATAAAATAAAACGTTTTATTATGTCAAAAATATATTTTGTGAAAAAATTAAAACGTCCTTGTTTAATTATAAATTTGAACATTTTTTTTGGTTCATGTCTCACAGTTACAATTTTTTTTAAATATTAAACGATGCGGGATTTCAAAATTTGTCGACACTTTTCGAAAAATTTATTTTTGTGGAAGCTTACAAAAAAAGAACGCACCTTATTTTGGAAGAGTCGTAGGAAAAAAAGTGGGTGAATAAAATGACTCAAACAATTTTTTAAAAGAACTTGATTGTAAAAATAAAAAAAAGACGTTTTATTTTGTGTGTGTCCAAAACACCACTATTTTATTATGTTGTGTAATCAATTAAATTTTATTGTTATTTTTGGAGTTTTAGCTGTTCAACACATTCAGTCATTAAGAATATCAGATGTTCCTTCATACGGATATGAGATAAAAGTAAATTAATATATTAATTATAGATTGGTCAACATTTAAAAAAATATAATTCTTGATATTTTTTCTTCAAATTACCAAACCCCATGGATTTTTTTTTGTCACTTTTAGTGTTTTAACACTTTAAAAAGCAAAGTACTTAAAAAAATTGACAGAGGATACGTGAAAATAGACAATTTTTTTTTCAGAATAACTTCATATTAACATCATAAAAACTTTTATTTCTGTTATTTACAATACCGTTTTTTGATAACTTTAACAGTACTAATTTGCCAGCCAAGTTAAAAGGGGGGAAATTTTTTGAGCCACCCTGTACTTTTTATGCCGACGTTGACTGTTACAAATAGATCACTTTAATATAACCGCCTTAATTTTCAGAAAGCAAATCATGGTATTTGCGATTTATATGAAACATCTGTTGATAGAATAAAAGTTTTAAAATGTTTTCATAATTATTTTTATGTCATTTTTATTAATTTACCCAACAAAAATGTGAGTTTTGAAAACTTAAGTTTATTTTAATTTTCTTTTTCAGTACACACAAAAAACTTTTTGTCCTTTCACACCACATTTTGCTGTTATTTATTATAATTCAACTTTACAAAAAACGATCCAAAATACGTTTTTTAATGTTACTTTATGTAAACCAAAATTTCTGCCAACTTCATCAACCTTCAAATTGTATTGTGAAGAGACTTTATTGAAATATATCAGTTGTAACGATATCAACTCAAATGATGATAATAATCAAGCAATAGCTTATGATAAACAGTTTTCAACTTTTCCACCAACAACAAAGATTTTCGAAACGTCCGATATTAATCCTATAAATACACACACAATTATTAACGAAGAACACCAAAATGAACGACAGTTCAATCAACTTTTATTCCTTTTTATTGTTGCATGCATTTTTGCTGGAATTGGTTTACACTTTTATATTAAATTCAAAAAAGAAAGATATTTGAGACTACAAATGTATCAGAAATATTTGATTCTTTTGTATGAAAGAGAATAATGAAAAGTATTGCAGACAAATGGAATAGAAGGATGGGCGTTTGCAGCAGCAAACACAAAGTCACTTATTTTTGAAATCTTTTGTAAAGAACGACGAAATAAAACATTTTTTATTCGAAAAATAGTATTTTCAAAATGTTATCGTTTTTATAAAAAATAAATGCTTGATAAAAATGAATATGAAAATATGAAAAAAGCATCAATGCTTTAAACGTTTTTTAAAGGTGTTTGATCACAAATGTAAGCGACTCTCAAGATCTGACATCTGGTTTTTGTTAAAGTGTATAGTGCATTGCTTCAAAAGCTTAAATGCTAAAATATTGGACGAGAAATGCTTGTGAAACCTCAAAAATAAAAAAATTTATTTATTTTGGTGATATTTTACTTAATTAAAAAAGTTATTAAAGTTTAAACTCATTGAAAAAAATTTGAAATTGAAAGCATTTATTTTGTGTTTTGTACTACTGCAGTTTTATGTTGTTTGTATACAGTTCTTTTTTTTTAAATTGATTAATTTCTACGAATTATTGAAGATGGTGTTGACGTTGAAGGAGCAACAACACATTGCTGCAAATTATTTAATTGAATTTTAAGATTAAAATACGTCAAATGATCATTAATATTTGCATGAGTCTTAAGAAATGTTTCATCACATTCATTTTTCTTTGAACAAATCATAAATGATTCCCCATCTGCCATGTCATTATTGTACCAAATTTCAGTTTGATGATGAAAATATTGTGATTTTGTAAAGGGTGTCATTCCAGGTGGAGGAATTTGTGCAACAATATCATGTTTATGAATAATTCGATAAATTTCTGGTACTGCCGCTTCAAGGACATGATTGAATTGGTGATCACCAACTCTGGGTTCTCCAAATGTATAAATTGAGATTCGGCGATGATTAATGCTATTCTTTTTTGGAGCAATAATTTGAGCAATTTTTGGCCCAGCTAATGCTGACATTGCACCCCCTAAGGAATGCCCAGTAATAATAATATTAAAAGTGGGATATCGCGAATGTAGCTTTAAAAAAGATTGTTGAAGTCCAGCCTTCCAGAGTGCTTTGAAGCCATGATAAAAGTATTCATTGACATGTCCGCCAAGGGAATATTTTTTAGCTGGATGATGAATAGTATAGTGTAGTTCTTGTTTAACTTGATTCTCAGGAGCTGATCCACGAAAGACAAGAATAATAGAGCGAAGAGAGGGTGCAGCGAAAATATATCCAGAACAAGTATCGGATTTATGATGGGTGTCACAGGTGACAGTTATTTGGGCGCCAAACTGAAATGGAATTATTATTAAATTTTAAAATAATGAACTGGCTGAAACAATTGCTTTATTGATAAGAAAAAAGTATTATAATGTGTCTAAAATTCGTCAATTTTGGTAGAAACAAATTTTGAAGAATGCACAAATTGATAAAAAAAAATTTGTTCATTGATTTGTTAACTTTTAAAGGAGGTGGACTCTTCACTTTTTTTGTTTTTTTGCGAATAAATGAACCTGACGAACAGTCAAAAAACAATAGAAATTTCTTTTCCTCTTCGCCTGATCGTCAGATTCATTTATTCGTAAAAACCAAAAAAGTAAAGAGTCCACCTCCTTTATTATGGTACAAAATTAGCCCTCTCTACAATTCTGTTTGGTCCAAATTCCTGAGTGATCTACTAACACATGGTCCGATCCAAAAAAATAAATTTTACTGTACATATAATCAAAATTTCAATATCGAAAAAAGTTGATGTATAGTACGGTAAAATTAAAATAGAAAAGACCTACACAATCTGTTTATCAAAATCAAAATTGACAAAGTTTAGACACATTTAATTTTTGTACTTTGTGGTACAGTCTGTCTCAAATACGTTTAATTTGTCACATTAATGATTTCTCAATTTTAGAACCTTTCTTAATCTAGAAACTTATATCAACAAAATATTTGTTAAAACATAAGTAATAACAGACCAAAACAGTGTTGTGGTTTTGTTACTAACTATAATCAGCACGGATTTAAAAATACTCAAGCAAACAAATTTTTTTTGGAATGCTAAAACTGCTTTCTAAAATTACTCACATCAACATTATTATTTAAACCAAATATTCCATTCATACAATTTTTAACTTGATGATTGTAAGCATTTACACATAACGGCCATAAAACAGATCTAGCTAAACTGTCATTATAAAATCCGTGAACATTTAAAATTATTGAAGAAAGTAAAATAACATTAACGAAGACAAACATTCTTTAACAAAAAATAACCAAAGGAAATTCAACCACTTTTAATTAATCACGTAACTTTGAATAAACACTTTTTTACGTAACAACAAATTTTTCTTTTTAAACCTAAAAGAAGAAGACCAGCAGAGAGAAAAGCAGTTCCAAAAAAAAGGCAAACCCGTTTTTGGGCTTTGTTTAGAAAATTGTGTTTCATGGTTTCGTATTTACCACAACAAAGAATTTTTTTTGACTTTAAGAGGTTTTATCTAAATATGCTTTTTATAATCAATTAACTTGTTTTTCGATTCCAAAACATATTAGCAGCAGAAGAAGAAGCTATTTCTTACATTTATTTGAATTCTTCAAATATGGGCTTTCAATTAAAAAGAAAAACTAAAAATACATTATTTTATTGTAAAAAAATAAAATTTTTTTTACAAAAATGAAGTGAATTCATCGTGTAAAAGGCGTTAATTTACTCTTCCATTAAATTTTTTTACAAAAACATCTGTACTTTTTCTTTTTGTTTAAATTTAATTTTTGTCTAAATACAATTATTTGCAAAAATTATTTAAAAATAATTAAATGGAACTCTTTTCTACATTTCAATTGTAAAACTCTAAAAAAATTATTCCTGGAAATTTCCAGCTTTTTGCGATTTCCTGGAAAATGTAACCTTAGACTAGACTCAACCCAAAGTCCTTTGGATTTTTTATATCTTATCTGCACAAAAAATGTTCACACAAAAGCAAAAAGTTCAGAAACTTTTATGTTATGATACTGTATGGTAAATTATATTACAAAAAGCGGAGGCAGCTATATTTTCAAAAAGTTTTGCTTCTTTTTATTATTAATATACGTTATAATTTTAAAAAAAATTTACGCATAATTTTTTAATTAATTCAAAGAAAGTGCATTACTGAAGTGCGTAAACACTGTTCATTCAAACGAAGAAAACTGCACCTCCGCTGTAGAGGCGACAACATATGTTAATATTACTAATACTTTTAAAAAAGATAAATCAAACATTATAATTATTTTTATTAATTAAAATAAAGTTAAAAGTGTAATCATGGCTTTAAGTGCTTATCTCTGGATTTTATTAACTGTTGAAACAATTTTATATTCGTTTCATTTAACAGTTTTTATATTAATGGCGGCCGAAAGAAAAAGCAATTTTAAAGGAGCCTTTTTCAATATATTTAGATTTGTAATTTTTTTCAGATATTGCTTGTTTTGTAACAGTGAGTTATTCTAAAGAAATGTGTCAAATTTTTTTCATTTTCAAATTATATATAAAGCAAATTTTTTATGTCAGTCATTTTTTAGGTTACATTTTCTCAAAAAATTGTTTTAATTCCATTTGTTTCCGAATTGGTCATTAATAATCCCTTTATTGGTTCCATTGCATTAAACATTGTAAATATGGGAAATGTTATTCAGTTTTTTGGACATTTGTTTACGGCTTTAAATCGTTTTACACTAATTTGGTTTCCATTAAAACATGAAAGTTTTTGGAGACATCAATGGTATACTGTAATAATATTTGGAGCAGCCATTTTAAATGCATCCTGGAGGCTGCTTCAACCAACAAAATTTATTTTTGGACCTAATGATATTGTTAATGTGTTATATGAAGATAGTTGGGTTCAAAATGGCTTTAATATTTCATCTTTAATTATTACTTTTTCGACTACTTGTTTTGTTGTTGTTTTAAATGTTTTGTCATTCGTTAAATTCTTTAATCACAAACAATATCATTCTTCGTTGAATATAAATGAAAAAAATTTGTTGTGTAAGTTTCAGTATTTTATTAATGTTATAATTTTTAGCTATTTGTAAAACTCATTCATTTTAGATGTTTCCCTTGTAACTTTTATTGCACAATTGTTCCGTGTTTATTATCATGTCAATCGACTTATCTTTCCCACAAACATTGAACTGGTTTCATTTTTCGCGGCAATATATCCCATTTTAGCAGGCATTTTTGCATGGAGTGGAAGTATTTCATTAATGATTTTAAGGTTTGAAACGTTTTTTTGTGAACACAAAAACAATTTATTTATTATAGTTCATCTACTCGAAAGATATATAAATCTTTTTATTTTGGGAAATCAAACGTTGTCCAGCAATTGAGTTCAACTATCCCACCTACAAATTCAAAAATTGTGGCATTAACTTAGAAGCGAATAAATTAATTTATTACATGTTCTCAGCTTTTCTTGTTTGGTATACTTTTTGTTAATATTTATGTTTTTAGAAACATTGTTTGTCTGAATTAAATTTAAATTTCCAGTTTGTTTCATGTAATTTTTCATTAAAATTTCCAGCAATTTTTTAGTTTTTTTAATTAAAAAACTCAAAAAAAAAAACAATAAGACAATTAAAAATCACTTAAATATTGAAGGCATATCACATCAAACTTTTTACAAAAAGATTGTCTTTTTTTCGTTCCTTTGCTTGGCAAAATGTCTGTTAGTGACAAGGAAAAAGCGGGAATTTAAAAATGGCGTTGGAGAAAAATTTTTACTTTTTTCTCGGATAAAAAAATTTTTTACAAAACTTTACGTAAAAAGCGAACTATAGGGTGGTTATCGGATTTTTAACCACCCTATAAGTTCGTTTTTTTTGTAAAGTTTTGTGAAAAATTTTTTTTATCCGAGAAAAACATAAAAATTTTTAGCAAAAGATTTTTAAATTTGGCGGTTTTTCCTTGTCACTAACAGACATTTTGCCAAGCAAAGGAACGAAAAAAAAGACACTCGGTTCGATGTGATATATTTATCAGCCAGATAAAAGTTACAAAAGTGTAAGGTGTATTACTTTGTATCAGTATCAACTACCCGTTCGGCATTGATCCTGGGTTGTTCTTCCATATAACCATTTTTAATTTACAGGGATTACTGCTTTTTTTAAAAGTCTGCTCTCGCCGTCAATAACTGCGATATATCCTTTGACTGTCGGCAAAATCTTTTTGTAGTTTCACAAAGTCCGCCGCCGCCATCAACCGCGACGGTGGACTTTGTGAAAATTTGTTCACACAATTTTCACATTGATACTTATGTCTATATCTACATAATAAAGTGTTTAAATTTCTTTGAAACAAATTTAAAAATTTTTTGTATTCTTTGCCACTTTAATAATTTTTACTCTTTTGGTTTTTTAGCTTGAAAAGTTTTTTAAAAAAATTTTCAAAATTACAGTCGTTAATTTAAATTATATACATTAAAGGTAATATTTCGCTTGCAAAAACAATTTTAAAATTTTTTCTTCTTACTTTTTACATTTTTATCTAAAAGCTAACACATAATTATGTCGTTCGATGTTGCATGTTTTGAAATACCTGTTTTCCAAAAATTGTGCTTGTAGATTTTTATTTTTACAAAAAACTTTTCTTTTTTCACTAGATACATGTGTTTCATCGACTTGTTAGAATGGACTTTTATCTTATATATTATTTTACTCGAGCCGGTATAACTTTCATTTTACTTATGTTTCATATAGTTGTAACGTACTTTATTATGTTGTACCGCTACAAAAAAATTACAACATTCATGTCACCCTTTTATCTTTTATATCTTATGGTTTCATGTGCTGACATCATTTCAATAGTAAACAACTTTCTGTTATCAAAATTTTTTGAATTATTTCCGTTCCTAAGACCATGGGCGAAAGAACATTCAGTGTGGCCAACGATATGTTATGCAGTATCAGGATATAATTTATATTTTCAAGCAATTTTACACTTGGCTATAGCAGTGAATAGAGCATGGGCATCGTTTACAACTATGTCATCTGTACCGACAGCATCATGGGGGCGTAGAGGTAGGCAGTTTATTTGGATATTACCATTTATTGCTGTGGCATTAGCATTTGTAAGATTTCTTGGTTCTGCCGAATATTATTATACTCCAGATGGAATTTGGGCCAGCAGATATAAAGAAATTTTTGTTAAAAGTGTAAGTATTATTATTCTTACTTTTGAAGCTGGAATTAAAGGTGGCGCCACTTTTTTAATAACTTTATGATTATAAAAACTATTGAAAATCGAAAAAAAGCTATGGTTGTTTTTCTATTTACATTTTGGAAAAATAATCACAGGAAGGGACACCAGAAATATACAATAATCTGTTTCATAACTTTCAAACCTTTTAGTATCATAGCACAGCCAGTCCAATCATTTTTATTTCATGCTCTATTCTATCATTTTTCCTTACACTTGCAACCGTCCTTCGCTATCGACATATATTAAATAAATTTCAAACTGTTTCATTAACGATGAAACGAGATATATATTTATTGTGTCAAGCTATTGTAAGTTTATGTCTTATGCTGCTTATTTCAACATATTACATTTTGTTAATAATTGCAAACACTCAAAATATGCCAAATATAGCTGGATTTGCTGTTCGATTTTTTGATATTGTCAATGATATTAATAGTTTATGCAATCCAATAGCTTTGTTAATTATTTGTAAATTTGTTCGACAAGATTTTATTATATTTGTCAAAAATTTTTTTAACCTTAAATCAACTATAGTTGGAATTGGAAGTTCTGGATTGGCAACGGTTACCCATTGATTAAAAAGCAGCAGAAACGTGTAATTTTTTTCCATTTTTGTTTGTCAACAAATTGTACTTTTTTAAAAGCTTTTTGTATAATTAAAACTTGTTTGAAATAAATCAATTTTTTGAAATATGTTCGCACAAATTCTTGAAATTCGTCACTAAATATGGCAGGGCAAAAAAAAAGTTGTAGATAAATAAAAGTTTGATTAAAATGTATTGTTGTGACCCCACTTATTTAGTGACGAAAGACAACGAAGAGAGAAAGTGCAATCATTCGTGTTGAGAGTTCTTTGAGAAGAAAAGAAAAGCAGCGCATATTTGCAAAAAAAAGCGCGAAAGACACAGCGTTTTGAAAAATCCTTTTTTGAAAGCGGATTTTACTTATTTTTTTTATTGTGCCAAAAAAATCATCAACTTGTTTTGGATTTAATTCAATTTTTCGAAAACTTAATTTTTTGGGTTCATGGATAATAAAGCAATCAAAATCCGATTGTAACAAAAAAGATGTTACGAAAATAACTCAAGATAGTTGCGCTAGTATATCTTTATAAAAAGAACCGAATTCTGTTGACGTTGATGGAGAAGTTAAAAGAGCAGGACATTTGGTCAATCTTATCGTCGAACCTGGTGCCAAAATTCGTAATATTACTCATGGCGTTACTTCTGAAGAAATTGTTTACAAAGAAGACAGCATTACTTTTTCTCAAGCTGGCAATATGATTCTCGATGGAACAAATGAAATATTTGAAAAAACTTATGCCTTGGATCATC
Source organism: Panagrolaimus sp. PS1159 (assembly GCA_963922195.1). Lineage (NCBI taxonomy): Eukaryota > Metazoa > Nematoda > Chromadorea > Rhabditida > Panagrolaimidae > Panagrolaimus > Panagrolaimus sp. PS1159. Next base: position 293,128 of record CAWUHW010000006.1, read on the forward strand.
CTCTTACTGCCAAAGAATTAGCTGATCTCATCTGTGATTTTGAAAAAGAAGCTCGTGTTAAATTTTCTTGGTTGGGTGGAGTTGATGTTCATCACGTTTTTTTCGAAGGTTTACATCAAGTTGGACCTAAGAAGTATGAAATTCATTGGGGTTCATAAATTGCAATTTTTTGTGTAACCATTGTTCTTGTTTTGTTGTTGTTTTTTATCAATAAACTGTATGTTTTTATTATTAAACTGTTTTACTGATTGATTGCCAATGTAAGAGGGATATCCCAAAGTTATTAAAGATTTTCCGTATGCAGCGTTTTTTTCATACTTAATTTAATTTATTTTTCACTCCAGAAAATGACTGAATGGGCAAAAAAACTGGAATGCTTCACGAATTTTCGTGTCATCCTTGCGCAGGGGTCATGCTAATCTACTCAGTATTGTTCCAATTTTAGAATGTGCTCGTTTTGAAACGAACATATTTGATATATCAAATAGACCCAGAAAGCAGTAAAAGTATATTTTAGAGTACATTGGTGTTAAATTCCTGATCATTAGCAGTAAAATACATTTGCAAATGTTTAAAGGTTTTGAGACACAAAAATTTCCAACAAAATTTGCTATTTTTTATATGTTATAAATTTTACAACCACGATATAAAATAAAATGCTATAAAGCAACAATAATTTTTATGTTGCATTTTTTTGCGCAATTCTTACAAACAACAAGTGTAACAAAAGAAAACCCATCAAATTTGGAAAAAATTCAAAGATTATTGTAGCACAAATAACACCAATAACAGTTTGATGCAATTTTTGTGTATTTAGAAGGTAATATTTTACTAAGAAAAATAGAGTAACACCTGCTGCAGCAGTAACAAAAATGCTAAATAATTTAATTATGTAAACGTATAGTCGAACTTCTTGAAAAAATAAGCAACTAAAAAATCGACAACTTTTTACGTTTAAATCTGTGAGATTTTGATGGAATAAATTATTCATGTAAAACAGAAATAGAGTATAAGAAATAAATGTTATCACTGATATGATTGTAAAGGTTTTTTTTTGATCAAATCTTTTTACCTAAAAATCCTTCAACTACTGTATTTAACATCATAACAAAATATGATGGTACTCCAATGAAAAATAATGTCTTTTGATTATACAAAATTAATTCAGAATGCCAGAAAGCAATAACATAAAGCCCAAATATTGTTCCTAAATGATTTTCAATAAGGGTTTAATACCTACCTGAATGTATTAATAACAAAGCAAAACAATCATTGAAATTTGTATTTTTTTGCGGTGAACTAAAAATTAATGCTGTTCGAAATCATAAAATTTCAAACGTTTTCGATTCCATTTTAAATTTGAAGTAATTTATTTTTTATTTTAAAACATGAATTAAAGCTCTATTTTTATTTCTAAAAATAAAATTATTTTTTAAACAAATTTTAAATTTTTCAGAAATATAATCCCGGTATGGTTTAACATTAAAGATTATTGAGAAAACATTGAAGGTACTGTAAAATGAAATAAGCAATAAACAAATCATAAGAAAATTTGATGAATTTTCTTCAAAATTTTTGTAAGAAAATAGACATAAAATACAACCAAAAAATGGAAAAACACCAAAGATTAATGTAATAAAAAGTTGAGAAAATAAAGCTTTTAACAATGAATTGTAATGTTTTTGAGTGGCTTTTGACCATGTGGTTTGACTTTCTTTCATTATCAAAAGTTGTCCAATAACAAAAAATAATATTACAAATAAATTAAAAAGACCAAATGAAATTCCTCCAAAAAACATGATAGATGCAAATTTGTCAAAATTTTCAAATCCAAAAATATCAGATTGTTGATCCAAAAATTGTTTGAATTGTTCAGAATTTTGAAAATCTTTTAATAATTTTAATATTGTTGCTTCTGAGGAATTTTTAAAATAGATTACGGTAGATAGAGTTATTGCAATCGCAGAAATATGTATTATCCCTAAAAAAATAATTAAATAAATGATTTTTAAAATTATAAAAATTTACAAATTCCGCCAAAAATTGAATATCGCTTCCATTTTGGTACTGTAGAAGATGAAATTAAAAAATATCTCTCAACCGAAAAAATTGAAAGCCAATTTGTTAAACAAAAAATGCACCAAGAAAATAAGCAAAAACAAGCTGCAGAGAAGTTCGACGAAATTGATGCTAAAAATCCAAGTGAAAAAATTGTCCCAGATGGAAATAACAAAATTGGTTTCCAAAATGTTAAAATTAAATTTTCAAAAGTTTGAAAAAAGCAAACTACAAGAAAAAATCGTTTTAAACTTTTGACAAGTGTTGAAGAAGATGTTAAAATTAAATATAAAAATATCGAATTGAAAAATATCGAAAAACAAGAGCTTACATTTAACAAAATTTGATAAATCTGAACAAAATTGTTTGAAGGTAAATTTGCCATAAATATTACTTTTTTTAAAACGTAAAAAAAATGAAAGATTTTTTGTTTTTTGGTATTTTCATAAAATGCTTTTATTGAATCAAAATTCAAGTTATTATTGTTTTTGAATGACTTTGTATAAATTAAATTATTCTTTAATAGTTTGTAACTTGTGATACAAATGGCACCGGGTGTATAAATATTCAGTAAAATATTAGTGGACTAGGATTGTATAATTTCCCGGGTGATCAAACAAGAGGGAAATTCTCCCGGTAGATCTCGCGCAAATCTCCCAAAATCTCCCGATTTTTCAAAAAGAGTACTTCCATCCATTAAAGTAAATCTTTCTTTAATACATTCATCAACCATAAAATAATGTCATATATGACATTAATTAAGCTATTTTAAAGGTTTTCTATGTTTTCTAATAAATAAATACAAAATAAACCGGAGAAATAAAAAAATTGTGTCCTCAATAGAAAAATTTTTCGAGAGATTTTGGGAGATTTTCAGGCAAAAAGTGAAAAGTGGGAGATCCCCATTTCACAACCCTATAGTAGACTTATACATATACGTTTTTAAATCAGCTTTCAAAAAAAAGGCTTTAAAAATAATTTTCGATTGCCAAGGAGCAATCGCTACAACGGCAATATGGTATATCAATTTTATCGGAAAAAAACCCCTACAGAAATATAACTAAGCAAAAATCAAAATTTTGGGAAAATATTGATTGTTTTAAAGAAACAAGGAAAAAGAAAAAATCGTGATGAAGAAGATGTTGAACCAAATGTTAGAAATGGAAATGGCAGAAACTTCTGTGTTTGTTAACGATACTCAATATGTTTACACTTTAAAAAATTGTACTATGAAGGTAAAAAAAATGCTTTTTCAAAGCTCCATATAACTTAATACCTTGTAGGGTTTATTCCATCTTTGTCCCTCAGTACAATTAATGACACTTTACCCCTTACAAAGGTAAAAGAATTGGATGTTAACGAGATAGAAGAAGATGAAAGCAAAAATATTGTTTCTGATAGCGATGTTAAGAATGAAAATGATATAGAAGAAAAAATATCTTTGAAAGATAGACCGATTTTAGCAGCATTAGCACGACTTCAACCACTTTCAAAATAATTTGTTTCTTTTTTTGATCATACATGTAATTGTTTAAATTTCTGTAATTTATTGAAATTAAATTAAAATTTACAGCATCGGTTGTGTTCCAATGAATATTCGTTCGTTGATTCATTCCAATAATACATCGTGATAAATAAACATGACAGTTGATCTAATTTAATATGATTTGGGAAAATTTAATTATACCAATAAAGCAATTCATTAAAAACCAATTTTTTATTATTTTTTCAGAGAAGAAATTTTGGGTTTAAAAGATTAATTTCAGATGTGTGTGAAAAAAATGATTTTGAGCTTATTATTATTTGATGACCCACTATCACCAGTTCCAGCTTTATAAAAGTTTAAATCAAAAATTGTGTAAATTTTTTTTATTTTCTTTTGCCTTGTAAGCAGTGTTGTTAAATACAATCAAAATATTAAAACATGGATGCTTAAGTCATACAACCAAATAAAAGCAATAAAAGAAAAAAAAGATGTTTTATTACTTTTTATAATAATTTCAAAGAATTCATTTTTAAAAAACAGTATATAAAATACAAATGTTTCTTTTTTTTCGATAAAAAAAGTTTTAAAAGATTTTATGAAAATATGCAAATTTTAATAATTAATTTTTGCATATATTTTTTCATTCAAAAGTTGATTTATGTCATTTTTTACAATCATTTTTTCATTTGCAAGCTTCAAACAAATCATTCAACAGCAGCAGCAAAAAAAAGAAAAAATGTTTTATCAAATATTTTTAATATTTTTGGTTATTTCTCTTTTATTTATTGGTTCTGTTTTTTCTGAACCTTTTTATGAAACAAGTACAACTATTGTCAGTTCAACTTCTGCTGGTACAACTGCAACCACATTTCGTACACCTGTTATACCTTTCGACAATGGAAACGCCAAGTAAGTTATCGATTTTTTACTTTTTCTTTTAAGGGGATTTTAAGGGGATTTGTGCTTTAAGTCCCGCATTACGAAATCATAGCAGACGTTTTTTTTCTCAAGTTATAACTTTTTTAAACCAAATATCTAATTGTAAAGCGGAATTTTGTTTGTAAATTATATTGGAGTATTCAAAAATTTTGATAAAACATGAGATTTTTTAGGGATTGTTTGACACGATATCGTGACAGTATTTTTTATAACATCCTTGGAAATGACACCGCTTTTGATATAATGATGGAACGAGTATCTGATTTTGGTTTACGAGTTAAAGCTATTATTGTAAATAAAGTTTTGCAAGATGAAAGCCCAGATGGCATGAAACAGAAAACTATGAATTATCTTAATTGTAAAACAGAAGGAGAAGAATGCAAAGAAAATGATTTAACAGATGATGAAATTATGAAAAAAGTTTCTGAAAATGATACACTTAAAAAAATGTTATGTGAAAATTATGAACTTTCAAATGTTACTCATGGAAATGAAATGGCTGAAGTAGTTTCGGCACAAAATGATTCAATTAAAGCAATTGCAAAAAATGATACACAAGTGAATGAATTTTTGGATCAAGAAGAATTTCGTAAAGCTGTAATTGAAAATATTTTGAAAAATGGTAATTATCGAAAGGAATTTATCAGAGACAAAGAATTTCATAATGCAGCTATTGATTTTCTTAAAGAGAATTCAAATGATGGTAAATCATTTTTATATTCCAATTAATTTAATTACTATTTCTTTTCTAGCTTTGAAAATGTACCTTAAAACAAATCCTACCTCTGTTATACTTCTTAAATTATGTAAGTTTTTTCAATAGGTTTTTATTCTTTTTTAACATAAAACTTTTTTTTTGCAGTAATTCTTTCACCAATGATTATTGCATGGATTTCATCATTAATTTGTATTGCATCTATGTGCGGTTGTTGTTATCCATTTGGTTTATCTGAACCTTCATCTTCTCAACCAAAAGTAACAGCTTCAAAATCAAATGATAAAAAAGAAAAAAAATCAGCTGATAAGAAAGAAAAGAAAAAGAATGCTAAATAATAACTTTTTATTATTTTTTTGATTACATTTGTATTTGAATAATTATCTTTTTTTTTAAAATAATATAAATTTTTTATATTTTTCGTTCCATTTTTAGCAATAACAAAATTCGCACTGTTTTCGAAGAATTTTGAAAATTAACAATTTTTTTAAAAAATTGTATTATAAAATGCTATTCTATATTTAAAATAACAATGCAATTTATAAAATATGAATAAAGTGAACTATTATTTTTCAAAATTTTATTGATAACTATGATTCTATACTTTTTCAAAAGTTTATTTGTCACATTTTTTGCAGCTGCAGGATTTTGTTTAATTTGTAAAATCGTCAAGTACACAGTAAGTTCTATTATGTAGGTTTCTTTGAAAGTGAAGTGTTTGAAAAATTTCAATAATTTATGCAAATATTTTTACATATATTTGTTTTTCAGTGCACAGTTGATTTTTGTCATTTTTTACTATCTTTCAGTCATTAATCTGTTTTATATTTTTACATGTTTTTTAAAGCGGTATTTATTTAACAAAGTAAAAAAGTGACGACAAAACGTGTAATGCTTTTTTATGATTGACAAATGTGTTGTATGGGTCCAAGTTCAATATAATCTTCTCCCATTTCATTTTTTGAAAGTTTTGCAGTAACTCTCTTTTTTCGTTTATCACATTGAACACAAACAAATTTCTCTACACAATTCCTGTACTTGTATTCGTAGCATAATTGTTTATTCAATGAATCAAAAACCATTAATTTCTTTCCATCATTTATGATTTTAAAATTAGGTTCATATATTTTTTCCTTGGGATATTCATCTTCTGATTTATACTTTTCAGGCTTACAAATATGTTCATTTTCTCCCAACTCCAAGTAAACTTCACCATTTTCCATTTGTCTTTCTTTGGCAGTAACGGAATGCCGCTTCAGATTACATCTTTGGCACATAAAACTCTTTGCAGAGTTGATAAAAAAATAATTGTAACATAAATCCATGTTATTTTTATCAAATAAAAATAAATGTCGTTTTCCCTTTTCACGTGTTTCTATTTTAAAATTTGGGAGTCTGACGATATTTGATTCACGAAATTGTTTTGGCTGACATTCATGTTCTGTATTGTTAAGCTCAAAATAATCTTCTCCATTTTCATTTTGACGCAATTTTGCAATAACATATCTCTTTCTACAGTAACTGCACCGAAAATGATTGGATGCTTTATCGAAGCTGTATTTGTAATATAAATCTCTGCCAGAAGAAGAAGAAGAAGAGGTAGCAAAAATGTAGAGATATCTATTTACGATACCTTTTTTGCTGTGCTTAACAACTTTAAAATTTGGTTTTTGAACAATTTTAAGAGTTAAATCTTCTTGAACATATTTTTGTGGTTCACAAACATGCTCAATGGAACTTAATTGAACAAATTCTTCTTCATTTTCTTCATCTCGTTTAAAAAATTTTGCGTGATTAAAGACATTAAGTCTTGTACAGCCATTGCACGCAAATAATTTGTCAGTATGCATTCCATATTCATAACAGTAATTTTTGTATTTTGTCGTAAAAACTATCAACTTCTGCAACCATTTTCCTTTGTGTCTGCGCTTTATTAATTGATAATCTGGAGCTTTGATTATTCTTTTTTCAAATTTCTTATATTCCACAGGCATACAAATATGAGTTTTATCTTGAAGAGATACATATTCTTCACCATTTTGATTTAAACATATATTTACTCGAATATAATGTTTTTTAACAAAACATTTAACACAATAGTAACTATATTGTTGATAAATGTATTTATAACACATCTTTTTGTCGGCTGATGTAAATACAAGCAAGTATTTGTTTTTCTGACCATCTGAAGAACTGGGCATAATTTCATACATTGATTTTGAAATAACAATATCGCTCTTATATTTCAGCGAATCAAATTCACGTAAAACACAAATATGTTCAACATTGCTCAATTTAATATAATCTTCGTCATTCTCATTCTTCTGTATAATTGCTGTCACAGCCAATTTATTATCATCAGTATGACATCCTAAACAAAAGAAACATTGCATTCTGTTATACCAACCATATTCATAACATAATCTCTTATTTGTTGGACAAAATATTATCAAAGTTTTCTTTTCAATTCCTTTTTGATTATATTGAAACAACTCAAAATTGTGTTTTGTAACAATATTCTTTAATGGATCAAAAGTATATTTGTCTGGTTTATAATTACGCATTTCACAAATATGTCCGCTTTTCCAAAGTTTAACATATTCGCTTCCATCTGACTTTTGACGAATATACGCTCCAACAGTTTTTCTTTTTCTGCAACATGCACAGCAAAGATAACATTGACTGCGTTCATACCAATAATATTCATAACATTTAGTTTTATCATTTGAAGTAAAAATAAATAATCGTTTTTTGGTGGTTTTCAACTGGTGATAATCAATAAGCTCAAAATTCGGTTTAACAATGATTGATGAATTTGCATGTGAACGCTTTTTCGAGGATAGACTATAAAAAATATCGTCATTTAATAAAACTATCTTTTTGTGACACCGTTAGGGGCTGTCTAGATATGACGTCATGCAAATGGAGGGGTACAGCCGCTGATGACGTCGCTTTGAAATGCGGCAAAAAATCAAAGGGAAAAGTATGGGAGGGAGGGGTCCAAAAACACCGATTTTTGTATGACGTCATATCTGGACATAGTATTACTAGAAATTTTAATGTAAGTAATTTACCTTTTGCCTTCGAGCTTTTCATTAAAATAAATTAGATTATGAATTTTGTAATCCTTTAAAAGCTGAATACATTCTTTTCTTTCCTTTTCATCTTTTAATTGAATCCAATCAAATATTATTTTCTTTAAATTTGAATTATTATTTTTTGAAATTTGATCAAATAATGGTGGCAAAAATCGTTTACGAATGAGTGTAGTATGTTCATCATTTTCGACCGCATAAAAATTATAGATTAAACAATAAAAATAAAGTATATCAAAAACTTACTGCTGCCTTCTTTAAAATTGCTTTATAAACTTTTTTGCAAACTTTTGTTGTGTCAAAAACTAAAGCAAAATCTTGAAAATCGTATTCAGCAAAAATAAACAAAATGTTCTAAAAAAACAAATATTGGATATTAATGGAAATAATCAATACAAACATTTTCAGCAACAAATTTCCATTCAAACAATGCAGAAATTAATTTAAATTCTAAAAAAACAAAAGAATTACTGGTACACGGATTTTTATAAGGAAGCAGACCTTCAGTGATAGGCTCAATAAGTAGCAGCTTTGAAACCGAATTAATTGTAAGTTTACATCTTCCTTCATATTGTAGCTTCTCATTTTTATCTTTTGCTATCAGCTGAACAACCATATTTAACTAAGAAAAGAAGTGGTAGTAAAAATTTTAATGACAAGTTTGTTCACAAAGGTTTAAATGAAATAAGAACGCGGTCTTTACATTTTTTTGGTGGACAACGCACTTGTGATGGACAAACACAAAAAAAATTGAGACAAACGCAGTTTTTTCTGTTCTTCAACAACTTAAAATCTTGACTGTTGAAGAAAAAACAAGAAAACAAAGACAGTTTGATTCATCTCTTTCCCGCGTAAAAATATCACACTGGTTCACCATGGTTTCAAAGTCTCAAAAAATGCTACGCTTTTCAAAACTATTTTAGAAAAATTTTTTGCGGCAAAAAAGATAAAAAATTTGATGGTCGAAAATATTCAATGTTAAAAAGCTCATAAATTGTATCTCCTGGAGTAACTTAATTTAATTAATACAACTAAACAGTAAAGTAAAAAAATCAAACAAGAAAAAAATGAATGCACTGCCAATTTTTTTCTAAATGGCATTTTTTTGAGACTTTTAAGGTGAAGTTAAACCTTTTGAAAAAAGAATCAATTGTTCTACCTCCTTTATGCTGTTTAAGATATAATCTCAAGGACATACAAGAAAAGATTATTAATGAAAAACAAAGATAGAAATGTTCTGTCTTTTCTATTGCCTCAGTTTATTTTCTCATGCCTTTAAAACAACTTTTATTTAATCTTATCAGACAGAATGATTGTATAAGTCGATAAGTGGTCACAAGTAGCAGTTAAAAGATAAATTTTAAATGCTTTGTTTTTGCATTATTATTTCACGAAATGTTTTTTCATGAGGATTTAAATCTCCGCCACCAGGAATGCCGCTAGTAATTATTTCGTGAAATTTCTTGAATTTTATCGAACAATTTTTGCGTGCCAGTGTCAAAAAATCTATTGCGGTTTTACAAGACAGGGGCAACAAGTTTTTGCAATAAAATACAAAATTTCGTGTGAGTGTTGAAACATCGAAAGCATGAAAACCAAAATTCATAAAGAATGTGTTTCTTTTGAGATTTTTAGCATTAGATGCCGAATTTCTTTCTTACTAAAAAATAAAATCATATTGGTTATATAAACCACATCACGCTACATATCACTTTTAGGCCCTCAGAGGATACTCAAACGAATGTTCTGAAGAATATTTAAAAGACATTGATGGAATCGTTTTTTCTAAAATTGTTGCTGATATTTGTAATGACAACGAAAACGATGATATTTGCCATAAAATATTGGCCAAACTTGATGAAAAACGGACAAAAATATACGACGAATTTAAAATTAACAATAAAATACTTCTTGCAAAAGAAGCAGAACAAATTCGCCAACAACAACAAGTTACTAATGTTTTGTTACAAATGATAAATCACTGTGTTATGAATATTGTTTTTTAACTAACTAAAAGGAAATGTTTTATTTGTAGAAATTGTGAAAGAAAAAGGCATCATGTTACTGCAAAAGTACATTTGAATAATGAAACAAATGAACAGTTTCTTGAACTATCAAAAAATGAACATATTTGTGAACCAATTAAAGATGAATTTGCTGATAAAATTATTCATGCTTCAAATTTTATGGTTACTGAAAGAGATGATAAAAGAAAGCCTAAGAAAATTATTGTATTTACTTCTTTATCGAAAGAATTTTATTATGAATTAATTTACACCGGTTCAAAAGATTTGTTTCAATGTTATCCATGTTCATATAGAAACAAAGCCGTTGGTGCTAAATTATACAAAAAAGAAAATGGTGAAGAATATTTAATCTCTCTAAAAAACAAACATGTTTGTGCTCCAAAAAATATGAAAAAGAAAAATTTCAACCAAAAAAGTATTCCAGAATCAATGTTTGAATTATATAAAAATTTAAATGGTGAATCAAATAAAAAATTGGTAGTATTTACTTCGAAAAAGAAGGATTTTGTTTATGAATATTCTTGGAACAAATCTTCATTTTATTGTTTACAATGTATGAAACAAAACAAATATTTAAGCGCAAAAGTTGGTGAAAATGAAATTGAAAAATATGTTGAATTATCAAAAGTTGAACATGTTTGTACTCCTATGAAATTTGATCAAAAAAAGTATAAAAAGTAATTCATTTTTTCCCCCTTTTGTTTGAATTCTTTATTTTATTTGTTCTTCAATAAATAAACTTTTCTTTTTGTTAAGATTCTTCTTTGAACTTTTTTCATTTAATTTTTACTAAGTTGTTTTTTAGCTTCTGAAAAAGTCATATTTATCATTGCAGTTGCTTAAAATCATTGTAGCTTGTTTTTCTGTTCTCCATTAATTTGGATTCAAAAGGTTCAAATAAAAAGAAAAATATATTCACATTTTTTCACATTTATTCCAATACGTAACTATCACCCTGTTCAAAAATCAAATGTTCAAGCTTAACATTTTAAAGAACTTTCAACATAAGAAATAAAATATAAGCAGGTAGTTTTGTGATGTTTGAAAACGTTGAAAAAATTGATGCAAAACATTTTATAGTTTATAAAATAGACTTGCGACTTTAACTAAATTTTTATTTTTTTAATTTTGTTTTTCATTCAAAGAATGTCAACAGAAGAAAATTTTGCAAATATCGCTGATTCCATTCCTTCACTAGAAGAAGAAGAAGAACCTCAAATTACCCTTGGAAGATCTGCCCTATATTGGTATGTTGCAATATTTGGAGATACATGTTTAATTTTTGAAATGTTATTAATAATATTTTTCTTTCGTCAATTTTATATTAAAAATCAAAATTGGTCATCCGTTTATTATGTTTTGCTTACAGTCGGATATTTAATATCCTTTATTTTTCAATTTGCGTATTTGTTATTGGATGCATTTGGGTCGTTTTCTGAGGGATTTGAATTTGTGGCATATTGTTGTGATTGGTATTTTTTAATTTTCAACGGATTTTGGAACTTTTTTATTGGAATTTATCGGTGTATTGCTATTGGGGTGCCACTGAAGCATGATAAGGTATGGATATACGAATGAAAGTTTTTGTTGAACAAAATTCATGTCCAATCAGCTGTCATCAATAATATCCAAATGGAGGTATAAATATAAAATGCCCCCTCGAAAAAAAAAAATGCATCCGCTGTCAACAAAGAAATTGAATAAGGTGGAACTTATTTTCAAGAAAGAATAACATTAAAAAAACCATTAAAAAAGTGTATAAACTATAGTGTTTTGATCTATTTTTTTCAACATATGTGCGATCATAAATTTTTGTTGTTGATTATATAAAACATTTAAAAAAATACATAACACTAAAGACCGCGTTCGTTTTTTGATCTCCCACAAATTTGCAATAGCAAAAAATATTAGTTCATTAACTAAGAAAAAAAAATGCATATAAAAACAACAGCAAAAAACTTTTTTTGCATTCTTTTTTTCAAGTGTAAAAAGAAAAAGAAAACAATTTAGTCAAAAAATGGGAGCGTTAAAAATTATTATTTTTTTGTTTTTGGCATTTTCCGTTATATATGGTAAGTTATAATATACATATTATGTAAACCTAAGATTAGAGCGGTAACTTACATCCGACAATTTTTTTAGTTTTTTTTAAATTATTAAGTTTAAAGGACGGAAAACATGAATTTTACGTCATAAGTATTCATTCTATGATCTTTTCTGTCCCTTGTTTTTTGATTTTTATGGCTTTATTAACTAAAAATTTGTATAGGGATGTGCAACGTTTTTTCCAAATTGTGCAACAAACATAATTTTGGTACCAAAAATGTAGAATCTTAACAATATAATATTATTAATAAGAATTGGTAAAAAACATTATTCGGTTAAATGCTGATAAAAATGATAATTGATAAAGAAAAAATGAAACCACCGTAATTTTTTTATCCGAATTCTTTGCCCCTCTATTTGCCAATTTGAAATTGTGCCAATCAGATGCAGAATTTTTTTCTGACTCAAATAAAATAGAAAATAAATGCGCGAAAGTGAGTGAATATAATATTAATATTATAGAAAAACAAAAAGTCGCAAATTTTATCTTAACGTCTCTCAATTTGTAACCAAAGAAAAAATTTTTTCACTTAAAAGCTTAAAGGTTTTTAAGAAGATAATTGTAAATGTTTATTTTAAAACACTATTCAAAAAAAGTGCCATTTGCTTGCTAATCAAATTGAAACTTTCGGCTAAATTAGCCGATTAATTAGCAAAAATTTTATTAGCCGGTTAAAAAACCCCTTATTTTCAAAAAATTGTTTTTAAAAATAATTAATAAAATGTGATTCGACTTTTATCTTCTTGCATTTTAGCAGCACTGAATCCGCCATCAAATGTCAGAGTCCAAGCAAGTTCAGATACTTCAGCAATAATTGACTGGAACTTTGATGAAACTAATGGAGTCTCCGATGATGGATTTATTGTAAAATATATTGATGAGCATATTACTGGATCAAATAGTGATACTCGAAATTGGGAAGAACATACAGTTACAACTGATCCAAAAGCTCGTCGATTAGAAATTATTGGATTAAATTCTAATAAACCTTATTCATTTTGTGTTGTATCTGTTAAAGATAATGTAAACCTTAAAAATTGTTATTTTTTAAAAAAAAATTAATTAAAATTTTTATTTATAGCGACAAAGTCAATGTTCATCTCCAGTAACAATTAATAGACTTACAACTCCAAGAAGCAGCAGAATTTCACCAAAACGAAAACAAGTTTCAGAAGAATATATTGAAACTTCTCGAAATGAAGGTTATGATAGAAAAGAAGAAGAATCATCATTTCCATGGTGGATTTTAATTCCTCTTATTTTATTGCCACTTTTGGCAATACTTGGATATATGCTTTGGAAAAAACGTCAAACAAAAACAGAGAAAATAGTTACCCATCGTCGAACTTCATATACTCATGCTGAAGGACATCATCAAGAAGGTGAGGCATTACACAATGATCATGAAAAAAGAACTTTTGTTGTTACTCATCAGGGTAATATAACATAATAACTTTTAACAATTTTTACACAATTAAAATGTGTATATGTTTTAGATGATAAACAATGGGAAGAAAAACGACTTTATATTCAACAACAACGAAATGCAAATCTTGAATTAGAAAAAAGAAATGAAGAACTTGGCCTTGAAATTGCTAAAACACGTCGGGCACGCCTTGAAGAAGAGAGAGAAGCCTTAAAATTGGAACAGTCAAGATTCAATGACAATCAACAACGATCCGTCCCACAACACCAACACCATGATAAACAATATGTTGAATATAAATAATGTCCTTTGCTTAAAGAATAGTCTTTTTTTAATTTGCTAATCTTTAAATTTTATACTTATTAGCATACATTTATTTGTGACACTTGTTTTGCCTTTTTTAAACATTAAAAATTGCATATTTTGAATAAACTTTAGTATGAAGCTCTTATAAAATGACACCTTGAAATAAAACAAAATATTACAATCAATTGAATTTTTACTCTCTTTATTGTTTAAAAAAAACAGAACAACAAATTGTTGTTTGTTTTGTTATTGCTTAAAATCACATTCTTTTCTCGCTGTTGCTGCTGTCCACGTGCAAAAAAATAGAAACAACAACACACGTTTTTCAATGAAAAAATTGCAGAAAGGAAAAAAAGAAGTTTTTTTTGTGACTTTTATTACATTTTTTTTCAGTAAAAGTGGAACTGTGGTTTTTTTATTGATTGTTTGCGTTAAAAATTATTACGATTTCCTGATTTTTGTAAAGTAAAATGTTTTCTGTTAGCAATGGTTTTGTAATTGCTTTAAAACAGGGTTAGTTTATTACTTATTTGCTGTTTTTTTATTGATGCAATTAAAAATAGATAACTTTAGTTAAAACTCAAAGTCATTTTCGTTTATTCAATGCTTCTGCGGTAACTTTGAAAGATAAAACTATAATTGACAAAGCTGTGGAAGTATGTGATTGTTTTTTTATAAATGTGTTTTTTTTAAAGTTTAATTATTCTAGGGTGCCCAGAATCTCGTTGAAAATACAAAAGAAACTTTAAAAAGCGTAAAAGAAACCGCAACAAACGCCGTTAAAACTGTAACAGCTCACAATTCGAGAAATATTAGTATCCCAGAATCGAAACTACACACGAAAGAAAAGTTACAAGATATGCAAAATATGGCCTCTGAAAATGTTGCTTCAATAAATGCACAAAATAGTTATGCAAAAGAGTTTGCAAAACAGAATACAAAAAATATTCCTGGTAGCATGGGAAGTCCTGACACAGGTGGTTTTACTCCGGTATTTGTTATTAAAAATTATAAAATAAATATTTTAAAAAAGTTTAATTTTTAGAAAGGTCGATAAAAATTTGAAATAATTGATGCTTGGAATATTTTACAATACATATTTTGATGTTTTTAATAGATATTTTTTCAATACTATATTGTTTGCTTTTGTACAGTGAAATTCCTTAATTTTTTGTAACCTATTTAGTTGGTAATTATTACATTTTTTCATAAATTAAAAAGCCATTCCTACCATTGATTGTTCGTTTGTTTGAGAGACCGTAGACCGAGAATTTTCCGCCTAGTCTGTATTTTTCATTGATTTATCATTAAATTTTCGTATGAACTATTTGATTTATAAATCTATTAACAAAATTTTAACAAAAAATGAAGTAATTTTGGAAAAAAGTTTAAAAAAAAAGAAGAAAATATCGGGCCCGGTAGACGGTAGACCTAAAATTTTTGGACCGGTTCGGTTCACCGAAACTGTAGATCAAAAATTTTTGGTATTTGTCCTACCGTTTGATAAAAGCACACTTTTTAATACACTTTAAAAGAGTACATAAATAAATAAATACAAAAAATAGAAAAAAAAAAAACTTTTTAGGGTTTACATTTTGAGTAAAAAAACAAAAAATATTTATAACAAAAAAAAAACGGTACAATATTTTATAAAACTGAATGCAAATTTTTTACATAATTTGCATTGAATGTGATCTGTTTCTACCATTTAGCATTGTTATTTGAGAAGGAGTAATTTTAGTAAAAGTTGGCTGAGCTGAAGCTTTGCATGTGTAAAAATTGTAATATTCTTTTCGGGTTATTTTGCTAAAAAACGAATTTATAATACACAAAACACAATTTATTCAAACCTTAAAATTAATAAAGATATACTTCCAGATAAAGCAAAAATATCATTGAAATACGGTAATGCAAGAGTAAAAAAGACTGCAAAACCAGGATTAGATGGAAATAAAAGCTTTTGAATGTTTGTTGTTGAACGAAGCAATTGTGCTAGAAATACTACTATTGATACAACTGAAATGGTACAGCATAACGTATAAGGGGTATATAATATTTAACATTTTTATTTCAAATTATGGAATGTATTCGAAAAATTGGAAAACATGAATGCCACAACATGTTTTTTAAAAAATTTGTTACAATTAAATAGAATATGTAAAAAAACCTACATAACAAATTTATTTCGTTGACATTGATTGCCGTTGAAGTATTTTTGTGAAAACAAAATTTTGTAAATGATAATAAATTTAAAATAGCTGCCATACACGTTGTGCCAAGATAAAGAATTGATGTTATTGCAAAGTACCACGATAGAGCATTGGCATTCTTTAATGATACAGAAACATCTTCATCCGTTAAAAAAACAAAAACTCCAGGCTCATGCAATCTAACACTTATATGAATCAACGGAAAAATTATTAAAATTGCGATATACCACCATTGGTTCTTCCAAATCAATTGATGCTTTAATGGAAACCAAATAAGTGTGAACCGATTGAATGCCATTACAGTATGTCCAAGGAATTGAATGGCAGTGAGATATGATATTGCATTAAATATAATTGATGCAAAAGTTTCGTTTGTTTTATAAAGGTTCAACAAAAATCCAAATTGGGGAATTTTTCGACAAATAATCATCTGAAAATGGTTGTTTTGAAATTATTTTTGCAATATCTGGTGCAAAAAAAACTTACAAAAATAAAACAAGCGATATCAGCTGCCAAAACAATAATAAAAATTAAATAAAAATGCCCTTTATAAATCGTTCGACGTTTTTGAACTAACAAAATTAAAACGCTTAAATGAAATAAATGAAACATAATTTCAATAATAAAAATTACAATCATAGAAGTAAATGACATTTTGCAAAAAAACTTTAACTAATAAAATAACTTCCTTTTTTTAAAAAAGTTTTTTTTTCGTGAAAACTTGTTTTGTATCGTGTATTAATTTTTTTATAGTTTTTCAAGTGTCCCACGTATTTTTCTTGTGGCCTGCACCAAAGTCTTTTAAAACTTTTTTTAAGCAGTTGGGATACACTCTTTGGTTTTCCCATGCCGTTGTGTTTTAATGCATGGATCTACAGAAAAAAGCAAAATGAATTTCCTGCTTACAATTACAAGTAAGCAAAAATCGTACATAAAATACTTTTGTGGCGCACATTTTCGTTATTTCTCTGAAAGCACACTTCTTATGTGCAACAATATGAAAATGTATATTTTTTATCAATTTTCGTTCTGGGAAAATTCTCAGGGCATACTTCTTATTTATGTTAAAGGTACCCAACTTTTATAACACTATTATTTGAATATATCCTGACAAAAAAGTACAGAATTCAACATGTTAAGTGAGAGAGAGAGATGGATTTCCATCTCTTCTTGCAAAAAAGTTTTTTTGTTGAATAAATTTATGTTTACTCTAAAAAAATTTATTATCTTAAAAACGCAAACCAGAGAAAGAAGTTCAAACATTCTGATCAAAACATAATTATTTGTACGAGAATTGTACACCTTTTAATTGAGTTCTTTTAAGTTCAGCGTATAAAATTAAAATGAAAAACAAACTAAAAGAAAAAAGTTTATAAAAAAGAGTAATTTTATGAAACATTTTTTAGACAACAAAAATTTCAGAAAAAAATGATAGTAAATACATGTATCTAATAAAAAGCTATTACTTCCATTAAGTTTCAATCACAGCGCAAAATAATATTTGGTATTTTGATTAAAAATTCAGTAATTTCGAAATTTTTAAAGTTATCCATTATCGAAAGAGATCGAAATAAAGTTGGGGTAAAAATCATAGCCAAATTATGTGCATTCATTTTTTTTTTGCAGAAAATTGAATAACATTTTGTAAATAATGAATAATCCGAAAAAATGTTCTCTTGCTCGAAGCTGGAATCGAACCAGCGACCTCTTGGTTTCCGGCCAAGTGCTCTACCACTGAGCTATAAGAACTCGAGAACAGAGGTGAAATTTTTGAAAGTCATGACAGAAATAAAGTTGGGGTAAAAATCATAGCCAAATTATGTGCATTCATTTTTTTTTGCAGAAAATTGAATAACATTTTGTAAATGTCTTAAAAAACATGCAAAAATATTTCGGTGGAAAATATCCAATTTTGAAAGTTCATTTCTGTAATGTATTAACGAATTTTATATGCTATGGAATACCGTAAAAGCGAACCTCAAAATTTCAATTTTCTGTTCATCAGTTTTTGGCTTCTGACCCCTTTGAAGCTGTTCAAAAACAATTTTCAATATTTCACATGGTATCAATGGATTAGGAAGAGATCTGAGATAAAGATCTAATAAACAACAAATAGAATGAATATTTTTAATAACAGTGAGATCAACTTCACAGCCACCGTCAAATTTACTCTTTAACGATTCAATTTCTTCTTTATATTCGACAAATTCCTTCTTCCTTTAAGCCACGTTTTTCAATTTCTTCCATACATTTTTCTACAATTTTTGGAATTTCAACATTGTGTGCCATACATACAAAAGTTAAATCAACACCAAAAATTCTTTTCACATATTTTAAATTTGGTAAACAGTCGTGTGCAAATTTCATCCAGACCATCTTAAAAAGGCACTAAATCGAATAATACTGTTGAATGCATGTGCTGCACAGTATTTTTAAAAAATGCAAAAGTCTAAATTTATAAAATGAAATGAACTCTTTTTAGTGTTTGAAAAAAGTTTTAAATGAAATATTCAAAACAAAAATAGCTTTTTTTCAATAAAAAGCTGAAATCGATAAACCAACTAAGAAATGACTTTTTATTTTTCGCTTAATAAATAACACACCTGTTGGAAAAGCGATTTTCAAAAATTTGTTTTTTATAAGGCAGTCCTCTAAATTTTTGGGCCTTGACTTATTCATTTACTTTTTTGAAAAAAAAATTGATCGCTGCGCACCCTAGTAATATGCCAAACTTTTAGGTGCAAAAAATTCCCTCCATTCTTTCTAAGTATGTCACCCCAGGGAATCTTTAGGAACAATTTGCCACCCGCAGACAGTATGCAAATGAAACAGAGACGCAGCAAGCTAAAAAAATAAATGGTGGCACTCACAATAACATCTCAACCATTCATCCAAAAACTATTCGAAAGTGTTAAAGTGCTTAAGGAAGGTAATACTTAAAAAAAATATTAACAAAAAAACAAAAAATTTTTTTTCTGGTTTTTGCGAGCAACTTATTTGGCTCTTTTTCATTTTTGCATATAAAAATGAAAAAGAGCCAAATAATCTCGAAAAAATCTCTACCATCGATCTAAAAACCTTTCGAAAGTGTTATTATCGGTGGTATTTTAATTTCATTCGAAATTCATCGCTTTTTTGAATCTCTTACTATTTACAATCTCTGAGTTGTAAAAAATATAGAAATTTACATGCCATGTACCACGTACCACGTTCTTATTACGTATTTTTTCCTTTTAGATTTAAAAACATTTTTGGTAAAAAACAGCATGTTTTCAAGAAAATTCTGTAGTATATTTACAGCATGCTCCGTGACCACTTTATCGTGCCACCTGAAGCATAAACTTAGTACAGGATACTTTGTTAAAATTGTTTTGGTAGTTTTGAAATGACCGTGGCACGAATTTAGTGTACAATTTTTAAGTTTTCAAAAATTGTCAACCGCGAGTTTTTAAACGCTTTACTAGTTTTCTTGTTTTTTGTGCAAATATAATTTTTGCAGATTTTTAAAATGAATTTAAAAGATCCTGTTCATATACGAAAACGCCTTCATCCGGACCATCTTAAAAAGGCACTAAATCGAATAAAAAATGCATATTTAAATGGTTCAATAAATGGAGTTTCAAGCTCAATTACAGAATTTTTTGAATGCTGTCGAAATCAAGAAAGAGATTTGAGAGAAGGAACGATATATTTAATTTTTCAAATACATGAGTCCTTTAATCAAGATTCTGACTCAGATTTTATAATCAGTCAAATTCTTCAATGTTACGGAAATTTCATAAAAGGGGAAAATAAAAATTTTGCTGAAGATGTTTATAATGGATCTGTTGCAATAAAAGTCTGGGTAAATAAATAACATATTTTTTTGAAATAATGTTTCATAAATGTGTTTAGAAAAATTCTTTCATTGATGTAGTTAGGCAAGACATAACTAAACATTTTTTTGCTTTGGATCAACTTTTTCATATTCAAAATTTTGAGAGCGAAACGCAACAAAAGTTTGCTTATTTTCATATTCGAAGATTGTTGTATAATACAACAACTTTTAATAATGCAATTGAATGGATTGTAAAGCTCAATGTTAATCTTGAAAATTTAACAGATGCAAAAAGTTTTGTTTCTTCTGAAAAAATTAAGTCACCCATAAATTTTATTGATGCTACAGCTGTAAAGCTTCAGAATCTTTTTTCTGATGGTGATTTTGATGAATTTGGAACATGTATTGTTCAGTTTTATTCCAACTGTGAAAATGAACAGCTTCGAAAAGCCGCAATGAAAATAATATTATTGATTTCTAAAATTCAAAACTCTGATCCTTCTGTTATTATTTCTCATATTTTAATTGGATTCGAAAATTTTATTAAAAAAATTGACAATGACAAAATCATCCAAGAAATTTTTTCTGTTAAAATTCCTGATGATCTTTGGGTGAGTTGATTTATCTAGTTCATTTGTTTAAAAATTATGTAACAACTTTTGTTTGCGTAATTTTCATTTTTATAGGACAGAAGTCTCAAAGTTGCTTTGTGCCAAAATCGCGAAAAATGTTATTCTGCTATTGATTTGCTTTTCAAAATTTCTTCGCCAGAAAATGAAACCAAAGCAGAATTATTACTTAATCATATTCGTGAATTACTTGGTAACAAGACAACTTTTGATGAAGGCATTAAAAAAGTTCAAGCTTTTTGTATCGATATTGAAAAGCTTAAAAGCGTTAAATATAGCCAATACCCAGATAATGAAAATCCGTGGCTAAATGAGGTGATAAATGCATATGAAAGAATCCAAAAGCATGATTTAGAAAAAGTTGATCACATCTTTGAATTATTCTATAGTGTTCGCAGCGATAAAAATGGTTATACTTTTATTAAGAATGGTTACAAGAAAAATGATTTAAATGTCAATATCGCTTCTTGTCCGATAGAATTTTTGAGAAGTGTAACTATGGAACTTATTGCAAAAATTCATTCAACAAATAATAATTCATCAAAGTTAATTTTTAAAATTTGTAAAATGTTTTATATATCTGCCAAAGATCGTGTTAAAGATATCAATGTTACGGATAAATTATGGATTGATGCTTGGGTATATATTTACTAGTACTTGCCTAAAAAACTATAGCGCTTCATTTTTTTTAGAATATATGTGTAAAAAATGAAAAAAAAAATTTGGAAGCCCCATTTGCTCTTGATTTACTTTTTCATATTAAAAAACCTGAAACAAATGAACGAAAGATTATAATTAAAGATTTTGTTCGAAAAATGATATCCGAAAATGAAACCTTGCGTACTGCAGTAATTTGGATAAATACATTCCAGCTTAAAGAGATAAAGGAAGAACAATTTGGAGCCGTAAGCTTTTTTTTAAATGTTCCTTTTTAAAACACATTTATGATATTATTATTTTAAGATTGTTGCTTACTCATTATTTTTTGAAGACGGAATGAAAAATACTTTAAATCAATTCAATTCAGGTGAAGATATAATTCAATATTTGATAACTCTTGATAGCTGGCTGAAACATACAGAATCAAATGGTTTACTTAATTTTTTGGGTCAAAACAATAAAGATGTTGTGGTTGATACTTTACTGTCACCAATTTCGTCAACTGTCAATTTTATTAAATATAATTCACGCAGATTTGCGATTGAAAAAAAACTTGAGAACTTAAATTTCCATGCTTATGATGAGGTATTTGTTTATGAAACAAAGAAAAAATTTGAATATATGGATCGCAAATATTTTGAGGTTTATGCGAAAGTAAGTTTTATTTCGATTTCGTTTTTCGCAAAATTATTACGGTTTTGATTTCTATTCCGATTTTCTTTAACCGAAATCGAAACAATATATTTTAAATGTTAAAAAATCATTCTCGGACAAATGAGATTTTGTGTGACTGTATTAAAAACTGTGAGTAAATGTATTATGTTTAAAAGCTGAGCCTTACCGTAAAAATAACAGCTAAATTAAACAATTATATTATCAGTGTCGAAAAATGGAAATATTGAAATCGAGATTTTGATATTTCGATTTCGACCAAAAGAATTTTATTTCGATTTCACCTTTCAAAAAATTTTTTGTTGTCGATATTTTGATTTCGATTTGATTTTGCAATCAGTAATTTTAACCATTTTATTTTCTAGGAAGTTTTAAAAGGTGCGAACGAAAAACGAAAGCGTTATTTTCTTAAAAGCGTATCAAATGATAAAATGTATGCATATTGTTGGGCAAAATATTTGAGAATTGATGATCATGATTTGCCAGAAGAATTAAAAAAATATATTATTTCTGGTGTTAATGTTTCTGAATTTATCGAAAAGTAAGTCTTAACAAAAGCTTCTCTTTTTGAACGAACATTTCAGCATTGATAATCTGAAAAGTCATTGTGTTGATAAAGATAGTATTGAAGATTGTCACTTTTGGAATAAATCTTACAAACTTATTACTGTTATTTCTCCAGAAGCTTTAAATAATTTTATCAATGAATATTTAATTCATTCTATTATTATTGGAATGGATTGCGAATCTGGAAGATCATTTGAGTACGTTTGTGTAATTACAAAAAAGTTAAAAAACCCTGGTTGGCCCAAAACATATTTCATTTGATTCTTCCTATACTAAAACGTATTCCTTCAAGACATTGTAGTCCATGAAAATGTTCAGAGATGATAATGAAGTTTTAGCTCAAAACATATTTCATGTGATTTCCCATATATTCCTGCAAGTTTAAAGTGACCTTAATGAAAATCACCAATTTTAAGTTTATGCTAGTAGCAAAAAATCGTTATTTTTTAGTGTTTGATCTCCAAATTGTAAAGATTACCGTAAAAAATATAAAAGCTTATTTTTGATAATTAAGAAGCTTTAAAACCTGAAAAATAATGGTTTTTTGTTAAAATAGCACACGATATCGTTAGCTACTTTCAGTGCATAACCTCCAGTAGGGCCGCTAAAAATTTGCAGGTATACTGTTTAATATATTGAGAATCACATGAAATAAGTTTTGAGCCAAAACTCTAATATCGTCTCTGAACTTTACTCAAAATGCATATTTCTTGTCATAGTAACACACGATATCCCCTGCTATTTTTCATTTTAACCACTCGCCTTTGATATTAATTATTTTAGTGCTGCTGTACTTCAACTTGCAACAAGAGAATGGTTGTGCTTAATTGATATCGATCAACTGTGCAAAAAGCTTTCCGAAGATGAATGGATCAGTTTTTTTAAAAAACTTTTCAGCATAAATATAACTCGAATTGGATTTTCATTCCGAAGTGATTATAATTTTCTTTGGAGACGATTTCCTTTTTTGGAAGAAATCTTAAAGGATGAAGCAGGAAAAGTGTTATGTCTTCAAACGCTTACAAACAACTTACTTGAACAAAAAATTATTGTCAAAGGTTTTACTGAAAAGATGACCAAAAATATTGCTTTAGCAAAACTTGCAAAATCTCTTTTATATATTGATATGGACAAATCGGAACAACAAAGTGACTGGAGCAGAAGACCTTTAACACAATTTCAAAAGATTTATGCTGTTGCTGATGCATTAGTTGTTGTTTTACTCAATGATGCGATGTTTAAAATTTTAAAGAGGTTTGTTTACCTTGTTAAATATTATTAATAGCATCTCTTTGTAGAGAATTTTCTGATAGCAAAGCTAAAAAAATTATGGAAAACGGATACATTTCTTATGATCGAAACATAATATTATTTACCCCGAAAACAAGCAGCCGCAGTTTTTCTTTTGCAGCTGTTGTAAAATTTATTTTTGACAATTTTTCTTTTGTTTTTGGTTTTTGAAATCTTTGTTTTTATTTTATAAATACACATCTTGTTGGTCATGAATAAATTATACTTATTTTATAATGGAAGGAGAATAGCACAGAATATCTGATAACAAAAGATTACGGATGTCAAAATAATTGCAAGATCTTGCATAATCAATGCCTCAGATGTGTTTTGCAATATTTTCGATTTTTTACTAGAATTTTGTATCGCTTTCAACATTATCCAAAAATATCAAATAAAAAATTAACCATTACCATTCTGATCGCCATGTTTATTTACATATTTTAGAAATTGTCTAGACGCCTTTCGAAACACATCTTTGCGGGGGCATTTATTTTCAGTCGTTTGTGAAAAAGAAAAAAAGGATAATATTAATTTGAAAAACTTTTATTTTATTTGAAACACTGCTCAATATTTGAGAAATTTTCAATGGTATTTTATAAAAAATTTTTAGTTTTAATAAAATTAACAGTTTTTTGATTTTTAAACTTTTCCTTTCAATGATGCTGATTACGACAATTATACATTAAATATTAATTTATTACGCTGATTATGAAAATTTAAAAGATAGATTGGTTTTTTTGTATCTCAAATAATACATTTAAAAAAACTTTTTAATAAAATTCTGAAAAAGCCATAATATGATATTTTTCCTTGTCGAGATCGCAATTGAAGGAGGCGGAGAAATTATGATAGAATCGTCAAAAGAAGATCAACATCTTCAACACTTATTAATAAATTTCTTACAAAATTTAAGATGACAAACCTTTTTATCCCGTATTTAAATAAAAGTGATTTTTTATTTCGCAATGTGACTAATCTTTTTCTTTTCTTCCAGTTAAATAATGACTCATTTAAAGCAAAAACAATCGCAGATGTTTATCAACAAAACATATATGAGTAATCAAAGTTGCGCAATGAAATTGGCATTGCTCATTTTTTTACGAAAGTTATTGTGGTTTTTGCAATGCCCGTTTTTGCGAGCAATCTTTAGAAACACGGTTCTTTTTTGAAATTTAAGCTTTGTATTTTTTTCGGATAATAAAATTTTTTATTGTAGCGGCTTTGTTGCGAAAAGTTTCATAGTAATATTTTGATGAGACGCTTTGCTTAACACTTTTTCCAACGTTTTTTCAAAGTGTTTTTCAGAATGAGCTTTTTTAAATTGATACACTCGTTTTATTTTTTATAAAAGAGTCCAAAAATGAAGAAGAAAACTGAAAGACGGCATTTTTGGATCTCAAATTTAATATGATTTTTTGGCAAACGCTTTCTAAATTACGCGAAACTTATTCAGCAATTCTGAAAAGTTTTGCATTTATATCATTAATAACGGCTTCATAAAAACAGGCTAAAATGTCAAATTACGGTAGTTTTCCAATACTCTTCGTGTTAGGGAATTTAAAACATTTATTTTTTTTTCATTCTGCAATTATGTTTCTTGCCTAATTTATCATTTTTTTGTTTGTTGAATTTGTACGAAATACTGAAATTTTTACAGAAATCTTTAAAAAATCAAAATGGGTCATTGTTTTAAATGCCATTGTTCTAAATTTTGTTGGAATCCTGTCTCTACCGTATACAAGCTTCGATGTGATGTAGAACATGAACACTGGGATGCCTGTTACGAAGTTGTAACTGTTCGCCAATGTATTTGCGGACATCATTGGATTTGCCATTAATTTTTTGCACTAATTTTTTGTGCTTTCAAAAAACTATTTTATCTACTCTTTGTGCCCTTCCTCCTGTAGTTATTAGTATCATCCTGATCTTTTTTTGGTTTTGAAATTGTACACAATATTTGTTTATTTGAAACCAAATATTTTAAATCATGTATAAAATGTAATATAATAAAAATATTTCAAACAAATCCATTTTTTATTCTTTGAAAAGCGGGGTTAAAAACATGCTGTGAACCAAAATCAGGTTTTTTTTAAAATTGTCGAACTCAAACTTTATTTTAACTTTTTTCCACACTTGTTTTTTTAGACTTAAAGTTTTAAAAGTAAAGATAGTTTAAAAAAAATAACTAAAAAAAGAAGAATGATTCAAAAAAACCTGAAATTGTAGAAATACAAAAAACTTCTTTTGTTATACTTTTTCTGCCCAAGTATTTCAAATAATGTGTTTTTTTTTAAATTTGCATACCCTTAATGATTCACCACCTGTATTACTCTTGTTGTTCTTATTCAAAAACGACAGCTTGATTGTTTACTTTAACAATCATAACATTTAAAAAAAGGAAGGTAACAATAAAATGTATATAATTGTGTAAACATATTCGTCAACGAATTCCTTCTTTCATTCTTTTGCTTTTTTGATTCCCTCCTTCTTTGATGTTGATGCTGCCTTAGAAAGGCAAATACATTCAAAATTATAAATATTTCAGTTTAAATTCGTAAAATTTTGTTTTTCAGTTTTTAAAAAGTGCTTCCTTTTTAGTGAAATAAAAAAAGATGAAAACTGCTGGGTTATTTCTGTTGTGTTTTGTTAATTTTGTTTTTTCCCTGACATGTTACAGTTCAGAGGGAAACACTCGAAAAGAATGTTCTCCATCAGATCAATTTTGTTCGCAGATTTCAATTGTTGAAGGATATTCTGGAAGTAAGTTTTTTTTTATCAATGGCTTAGCTAAATATTCGACTTGAAATTTTTCTATGAAAAAAAAGGTTTTAAATTATTTTTTCTTTCAATAAAATGCTCGGATTTGGCTTTTTTTAATGAAATATTTTGTTAAATGGGAACAATTTATGTTAGTATTTAATTTTTTGCAAAATTTTTCTCTTTTTTACTTTTAAATACGTTTAGATTTGCCAATGTTCTTTCAAGGCTGCTCTTATGATGTTCGACAAATTTATGATGCTCCTTGTGAAGTTAGTTCTATATTTTCTTGTATCTTTTTTAAAACATTTCACTGTTGTTTTTTTTACAGAATTACGGTGTCTCAGATGTTTTTCAAAAAGGTGGTCGACAAAATTCATGGCATGCTGTTCTATCTTGTTGCAGCAACAATTACTGCAATTCGGCCACAACTGTTTCAGCATTTTTTGCAACATTTTTTGTAATTTTGATTAATATTTTTGTGTTTGCTAAATAAAAATTTAATACAGTGATCAGTCTTAAGTGGATGATAATTCAATTTCCATACATTTTTTTAATAAGACGCCTAACCGAATTGTGATTTGTAATTTCAATAATTTTATCCCTATTGTTTTTATTTGGACCAAAATCAAGTTTTCACTTAAAATGCCAAAAATCTCTGCAAAAAAAATTGGTAACACCCGTTTTGCCGTTTTAAAAAATTGAGCCTCAATAAAAACTATTTTTGAGGCAGCTTACGACTTGAGCCGAGTTTTATAGTGGCACTCTTAAAAATCCCCGCCCCCATGGCAGTGAATTTTTTTCATTTTTTGTGACTATAAAGTTGCATAAAAACATTGAGTTTCCTTGTTAATTTAACGGGGGGATGGCAGTTGTGATTAATCTTTGAATGAAAAAAAGGCCATGATGAGGGATTCTATAGAAGTGCCTAAACAGCAATATCATGACAATTAGGAAAAATTCTAGAATAGTGGAAAAAATTTTTTTGCATAAAATACAGGGAAAAATCGTTCGAAAAAATTTTTTTCCACTATTCTAGAATGGCATAGTATTAAGTTCTACCTAAAAAAGATTACTTTTTACCTAAAAAGTTTTAATCGCCTAAAAATGGATTACTTTTCACCTAAAAATTATATTCAATGAGAAAATGTAAAAAACTTAAAGAATTTGTTTAAAAACGGCAAACATTTATCCTTATCACAAAGGGTACTAAAAAGTAAAGGGTTAAGTAATGTTTTTTTAAATGCAAATACTTTTGAATAACCAAAACAAACGAATCGAATTTAAATAATTTTACTTTTTTTTGCTGCTGAACATATTTACACCACCAAAAAAAACGGCCATCAAAGAAAAATTAAGAAAGTCGATTTCGTTGTGGGACCACCTATTTTTCTTCTTCAATTTTTTTTGCAAAATTTTTAAAAAAATGGTTTTTTTGATGAAAAAGTAGCTCGACTTCTGGAGTTTTTATCTAGACATCTTTATGAAAAAATATTATATTTTTTTATCTCTACGTGTTCCTCACATGCTAAAGTACATATTCCCGTAGACTCAAGTCTTCAAGTAAATTTTAACATATTTTTTATTCTGGTTCAAATATACCAAACATCATTTCGATGGTACAACTCTAATATTTGAGTTCTTAAGCGGCTGTAAACGGTTTTTGTAGTATTTTTTATACATTTAGGACATATTCTGATAATAAAAATAAAATTTTTCATGTATAGTACCCTTTGAAAAAAAATTATTTTTTTAATTTTTACCTTGGGGTACCCTTTGAAAAAAAATCGAAATTTCAATTTTGGGTTCGAAAATCTCCCAAATCATTTTTTAATGATTTTAGGGTGATTTGGGAGTATTTTTAACCATATCCTAGCCATTAAACTCAATATCCGTCATTACAGTACACCAAATGAGCCCGTGTTATTGTGTACTTCAATCAGAATAAAAAATATGTTAAAATTTACTTGAAGACTTGAGTCTACGGGAATATGTACTTTAGCATGTGAGGAACACGTAGAGATAAAAAAATACAATATTTTTTCATAAAGATGTCTAGATAAGAACTCCAGAAGTCGAGCTACTTTTTCATCAAAAAAAACATTTTTTTAAAAATTTTGCAAAAAAAAATTGAAGAAGAAAAATAGGTGGTCCCACAACGAAATCGACTTTCTTAATTTTTCTTTGATGGCCGTTTTTTTTGGTTTGTCGACTCGTGAGAGACAACAAATTTTTGAAAAAATACAGCATCGAAACTACAAAGTTTGTACTATGATTCTTCGATTTGCAATTTTTCTCAATGTGTTGCATTTGTTGAAGCTTAACTTAGACTAATGGCATTTTAATGCAAAAAAAATTGCGATACATTCATTTTATAATAACTTTTATAGAAATCTCCTTTTTTTATTATAAACCCTGAATGAAAATATCTGTTTATTGATTTTATGTATTATCAAAACTGGTGCTCCTGAACCGCAAAAAAGTTCTCAAAGTTTTTTAATTGGCAGCAGCTAAAATACTATTAACTACTACTTTTTTCTTTTTTTATTTTATGAAATGACTTGTCTTTATTGTGATTTGGATGACCATGAATCAGCAAATTGTCAAGCATATACAAATGATGAAGATAGAAAAAAGAAGCTTGGTATTAAGAAATATTGTTGGACTTGTAAAGTTACATCAACACTTTATCATTCAAATGGAGAAAAATGCCAAAGTGGAAATCAAACTTGTTTTGGATGGTATTCAACTGAACATCATCTGGTTTTTTGTAAAGAACGTTTTAGAAGTAAGTCTTATTTGCTAAATTAAGCTGAATTCAGTGTTGTAAAAACTGTTTTCTTTTACATATCTCTATTATAATAAAACTACAAAATTGTTAGCCAAATGCAGCCAAAAGTTTTCTTAAATATTACATGTGACAGATTTTACCTCATTTTAGCTATGAAATTAATCCCTCCAAATATTAATCAAAATTTATTACAAAGATTTTCAAACATGTGTGACATTGATGAAATATATTGCATGGCTTTATCTTCACCAACTTTTTTTAACATTTTATCATTAAAACCAGCTGAAATTTTTTACCCCTCTAAATGGTCTCTCAGTAATGTTAAAAAGCATGCTCACTCCAGAATAACAATTTTAAACGATATTTCTCTCCAATGTTATAATCGAGAATATTGCAAAAATTTTGTTGATTTAGTTTCAGCAAAAACTTTAATTTGTCCAGTCAGAACGTTATCCATTCATGACTCAGATATATCATCACCTCTAATTTTTCAACTGCTTTCAAAAAATACAAAAGAGTTAATTATAAAAAAATCAGTTTGTCATCCAATAATTTCATTTATTGATATAATTAAAAAAGTCCCAAATCTTGATTCTTTTCAAATTTATAATGTTCATGATGACAATGGAAAAGCATGGATTATTGATGAAAAAACATGGATGGATGATTTAATGAAATACAAAAATGGTAGCACCATTAATCGATTAAATATTACACTTGATTATATTGAAATGGATATTGAAAAATTGAATAAACTTTTTCAAGTATGTTTGTAGACAAACTATTTTTTAATAATTATTTTTAGACAAAATGCAGCAGCAATATTAAAGTTGATATTAATTTTAATTACGAAATTTTGGTTGGCAGAAATCAAGAAATATTTTCACAACTTTTAATTCGTTTATTTCAATATTTTGATTATCATCATGATTACATTGAAGATAAAGAAAAACCATATTTACGGATTGGATATAATAACTGCCATGAAAAATTTTTATTAACAAAGTTTAAAAAACTCCATTACGCCTTTGGTCATCGATAATAAAAATTAATCATGTTTGAATGAATATTTGCAGTATTTTTATAAATATGTATCAATATTTTTTCATATCTTTTTGTGTTTATCAAATCTTTTTTACTGTTTAAAACTCAAAAATTGTTCAGGGTTTTTTAAAAAACCAAATAAATTTTTAAATGAAATTTATTTATTTTTATTTATAAATTCATTTTTTCCTTTTCTGAAAATATTTTTAGTGCCATTGCATATAGATGTTGGCATCAAAGAGGCGCGAATACCGCATGGGAGAAGGAAGGGGGTACAAACAGTTCATACAAAATTTTCATCCATACACACATGGCACAAAAAGTTGATTGATCCATTTTTTTGGATCGTTTGCTTGCTTTTTTTTGGCACTGTTGTCTTTTTTAGTTGATATTTATAAATGGAAAAAATGGTTTGCCTTTTCTGTGATTCCCGTATGCATAGATCAAAATTTTGTGACGTGTATGTTTCTGATAGAGCTAGAAAAGATATTGCTATGAAAAATAATTTTTGCCGATTTTGTTTTCTTCAATCAACTGTGCCTCATTTGCCAAAAGATAAAAAATGTAAAAGTAATGAAAATTGTTTTGGATGGTTTTCAACTGAACATCATAAATTATTTTGTATGGAAAGAATTAAAGGTTTGTTTTTTTGATAAAGAAAAATAATTTGATACAAAACTTGGCCCAAGTAAAAGGTTCTCTTAAAAAAACATCCTAGTCCACCTACTGTACAACATAAAAATTTAAATAATTGAAGAATTTTAATGCATGTACTTTTGGATTGGAATGTTTTTTTGAGAAAACCCAAGTACAGTAATGTGAAAAACTAAAAAAAAAGTAATGCAATCAAGTCAAACTATTTATTTATATTTTCAGCTTTCAAAGTTTTTATTCCAAAAATTGATCATAATTTGTTACAAAGATTTGTGGACACATTTGACCCCGATGAAAAATATACATTTGTTTTAACTTCGCCAAGCCATTCTAATATTATTACTTTGGATTATATCAATGTTATGAGTTCATTCAACAGTGACAAATTTAATGGATTTTCTGCTTCCCCGATTGTTCTTGTAAATACCTATATGAAACTTATTAGAACTGATTCTGAAAAAGAACAAAAGTTATGTTCTTCCATTAATGCCAAGACATTAATCTGTTTGCCAAAAGTTCTACACATTGATTTTACAAAACTTCCTGGTAATGTAATCTTGCAAATGTTATCACATCATACAAAAGATTTTCGTTTATATGATTCACATAATTCAAATTCACAGATATCATTTTCGGATATAATAAAAAAAGCACCAAATCTTCAAAAGATTACTATATTTTGGACAACAACTGTTATATTTGAAAATTCATGGCTAAAAGATTTGATGAAATTTAAAATTGGTAAAAATATAAAACAGCTTCGGGTCATTTTAGATGCCATTGAGCTTAATGTCGAAGATTTGGTTGAAGTTGTTAAAGTTTGTTTTTTTAGAAAAAGATTAGAAAGCATTCTTTAAATACAATACTTTTTAGAACAGATGCATTGAGATAATTGAAATTGATATCAGATTTAATAAAAGTCTTAACAATAACAGCCCGATAAATGATAAAAAATTTGATGCAATAATTAAAAAATTAGAAAAACATTTTGATTATCCAAGATTGAATGAAGAAGTCAAAGCGGGGTTGCAAATAGGATTTGATCAAAGTAATAACTTTAAAAAATACACACTCATTCGAAAAATAATATTAAAAGAAGAAGAAGACGAAGAAAAGAAAGAAAGAATAATGCCAAAACGAGCTGCAACAAAGAGAAAATATATTGAATAAATGGACTGACATTAAAAATTCAACTGTTGTAAAACTTATATGTCATCTGTATATTTTTTGGAGTATCTTTTTTGCATATACATTTTTCTGTAATTATACTTTTTTGGATTTTCAAAAATAAAAAAATTTCGGAAATTTCTTCGATGTTCCATAAAAATTCCCCATAATTTTCTCGAGTACAATTTAACGATATTTTTTTGACGGTTGTTAATTGAACAGAAAAAAATGCGTTATTCCGTCCTACAAAAATGAAAAAATCATTGTTGGAGATTCTGTGGGAGGAATTTGAAATTTTTTTGTGGTTAGGGGCTGTCCAGATATGACGTCTTAGGGAGGGGGGTAAATGACCGTACCGCCTTTGATGTGCGGCAAAAAGTGCCTTTGATGTGAGGGGGTAAAGCGAAAATATGCATGACGTCATATCTGGACAGCCCCTTATTTTCGGGGATGCTCACTTTCGGATGGAACACTTGTGGATATTGGAAACACAGTACTAACATTTTAAAGCAAAAAAATGACTATAAAAAATTTTAAGTCCGGGTTATTCTTATTCGTAAATCTTTCTTTGTTTATTTGTCGTAGTTTGCCTTTTTTTTATTCAAATTGGCAATGTGCCAATTTTATTTTTGCTGCGTCTTAAAAAAACTACTAACTGACTAAAATTATATACTTTAAATGCATCAATAGTGAAATATACATATATTCATTTTATTTATTATTTTTATCTTAAATTCTTATGTTTCTTGATTCAGCGATTGTAATAATCTTCCTATAGTATTCAATTCAAATGGCTCGAAATATTTATATTATTCGTCACGCAGAACGAATGGATAACGTTGATAAACATTGGAGAAAAAAAGTTGGAGATAAATATACATCAGATAATTGTCCCCTCTCTTTACAAGGACATAAACAATGTATAGAACTTGCAAAATGGTATATATCTTTTTATTTTCTTTTTTAACTATTTTCATCTTTTTTTTACAGGTTTGAAGAGATTAAAGTTAACCATGTCTTTGCATCACCGCTTGATCGAACATTAGATACTGCAACAAGAATGATAGGAAATCGGAAGCTACAAATTAAACCAGAAGCCGGATTCCTTGAAAATGCGGCATACCTTTGTTCACCGCCAGGTATTCGAGATAAAGAAATCTTAAAAGAAACTTATCCACTTATTGATGAAACATATAATCCTGTTATTAATCCATGGAAAGAAGAATTTAAAAATTGTTATATTGATTATGATGCCACTGCTCAAATAAAAGAGACTATTGAAACTATTTTAAAAAAATATGAAGGTAACCTTTGAGAACTTTTGCATAAGAAGATATCTTAAGATATCTTTTTTATGTAAAAGTTCTCATCTTTTTGTGTTTTTTAGGTGATATTGCTATCATCTCCCATGGCTCACCGATTGCAGATTTATTAGAAGTTTTGACTGGTAAATGGGTAAAGTTATTGCAGTTATTCAATTTTTGACATAGTTTATTTTTAGTTGTATGTTGGCCAAGCGACTGTATCAAAGCTAATTGAAAAAGAAAATGGAAAATTTGAAGCTTTATTCATTGCAGATCATGCACATTTAAGTGACAAATCAAATCTTAATTCTTGGTGATACTTTATTTTATTGTATTAGCATTTTTGGCAAGGAAAAAGACTCTTTGCCGTTTTTTTAATTTGCCGGCCAGTGTATGTGTTATAGGAAAATAAAAATGTTTCCTCATTATTTTTTTATAATCTTTATTTGATGCCCACAAAAAACTTTATTCAAAATAACTGAAAAGAAAATGAAGTTAAAAATCTTAAACGATGTAGAAATTCTGTGATCATTGATGATCATTAGGGCGATGACCACATTTGCAAGTTTCAATAATGCCACCATGAACTCCACCAGGATTTTCTTGACCGCAGCCACCAGCAGAGGAATAACTTTGGCAATCACATTTTTTACATTCTTTTCCCATTTTTTTCTATTACCTTTCAACGTAAAATATAAAACAGCAACGATTTTATTTCGTACAAAAAACGAAGAAATCAAAATGAGAGAACATCAAAAAAGTGAAAACGAATCAATACAAATAAAACGTGATATTTCTGGCCAAAGCAAAAAAATAAGAAAAAAATCATAAATTTTTCTTTGTCAATAAAATGTGTTTTGTTTAATGGAAGAATTTATTTAAATAAATAATTAGGGAAGAATTCTTACAAAAAATTTGAGTGACTTAGATTCTGAAGATTGAAATTCTTATTGTTTAAAACAAACCCGGACTTGGACCTATAGCCTCCCATAATGAGGCATAAAAAACAAAATTCAAAGTTTTTAAAGACAATAGATAATAATAAATAAATAACAATGCTATAAATTTATAACTTTCTGTCATTCGTTTCATCTTTTTTTTTACCCTTTTTCCCCACTTTGTTTTGAGCATCTCTGGTTACTCTTCCAATTTAAAAGTACATTTTGAGTTTAAAAAGGGTGCAAGTTCCATAGATTTGTTTAGCGTTTGATACTTCTTTGTGCTTTTATTTTCATACATACTTTGGGAAACAAATATATGTTCTCTTTTTCCCTCCTCTTTTCTCTTTAAATATAATAACTAAAAAGCAGGCGATGTATTAAAATTAATGAAAAGAGTAAAGAAACAAAATCTTTTGCTATATCTACCGTATTGCAAAAAAATTAAAAAGTTTAAGGAATTTTGTTGCAAATATGCGACCAATTAAAAACCATTTTTTAAAATAGATTAAAAAGGGGTTACTTTTCATACAAGCGGTGGTTGTTTAACTCTTTAAGTGTTAATTTTAGATCAAAGACTTGCGCATGGATTGTGTTTTATTATTTACTTTAACTTTTTTACGGATAAAAAAGAACAAAGTATTTTGCACTCGTGTTAATTAGATTTATTTAAAAAAACATACGTTTCTTTTTTAGCTGTTATTTTTTTGCATAAAAAATAACAAAAAAACCTTTTTCGACGTTCTTTGATTGTAGGTCGTTTAGTATTTTTGCTGCAAGATCACCGAAAATATAAAATTATCCAAAAAACTGAAAAATTATTAAATGACAAATAACAAGGTGTCTAAACAAAATTGCCGGTTTTGATTAGCCAGCCAAATTGTTTTTGTTACTATTTGAAAAATGGGTGTTACATTCACTAGTTTAGGGGAGATAAAATTTATCTTCATTGCTTGGAAATTCCTGAATTGTTTCTGAACCACCTTTACAGTTTTTCAGTTTGTTTCAATTAAATATGTACTTTACATTTGTGTCAAATAGCTGACGGAATTTTAATTTAAGATAAGATTTGTTTCATACAGAATAACAAAATTTTTTAGTTTCAAAAAAAATTACAAATCAGAAATCTCAAAACACAAATGTTCTCTTACTAACTGTATCAGTATACGTTTTAAAAAAAGACTAAAATGATTGTGTTATTTAGGGATTTAGTGCACTTGATGTTTTCCTAAATAATACCGTATTTCTCCAGATACCTCCGGTTGACTTGGAATAACTGTAGGTTTGGTAATCGAGGTATAAATAATACTTTATGATAAACATTTACATAATATTCATATATAATTAAAAGGGAAATATACAATATAATTACATAATTATAAAGGGGGAGTGATCCAACACTATTACCCCATGACCTGGATATTCTTTCAGCGATTCTTTAAGAGAAATATAATGACTATCTTCTTCCTTGTTTTGAGCGGTATCTATGCTCTTTTTGTCACAACTTAGCTTGCTTATTTTTAGACACTAAGCTTGCTAATTTCAAGACGCTAAGTTATTTTTTCTGCCGCTTGCCTGTTTTCTGGTTTGCGTCTTGTTTATCTTCTTCCGCTAGCCAATCATTCTTTCTATTTATAACTTTCTCGTCTTCTTTCGTTAACCGGTCATTACAAGACTAATAAATTACAAAAAAATATAGAAAAAATAAAGATGATAATGATAGCCATCATAATGCATTATCCGACAAACGGTTTTATATACAACTATAATTTTGTTTCTTTGCAAAAATAAAAATTCAAAAATTATCAACGAAAAAAGAATAGAAAGAGATATTATCCAAACGAACTACGGTAAAAAATTAAAGAAATGAAAATATTGTAATTTTCGTCCTCATGTTTATTTACGTAGACGACAAAGATCAAATTTTCTCACAAATGAAAAACAAAAAATCAGAATAGAATGAAATGAAACAACAAGAATACACAAAAGAGAGAGAAAAACGAGATGACAAACATTCCCGCCTAGTAATCTTGTAATCGACGACAAACAATGATTTCTTTTTGATTCCACAGTCAAACGTCATAAAATATCCTACCTTTTACATTTTTTTGATAGTACGGTAATCATGAAGAAGAGCAGTATAAATATCAAGAGGAAATGGCAATAGTAAATATTAAAAAACGAACAGTGCTCCACAAAAATAAAAGGTTGCCTTTATTTTCATTAAATTTTTGTTACTATTAATTTTACCAATTAGTTGTTTTGTGATTCATTTAATAAAAATAGTTGTCACTTTAACATGTTTCCTCGTTTACGCTAATTTTGAATCACCGTGATCGGGTCATCAGATGCAAAAAATTTTTTTGAAATTATCGTATACCTAAACTTCGATTCTATGCCATTTTGAATTTTTGTTTGGAGATTAATAAAATCAAACTTTGCCAAATTGTTGAAACATGTCAATTAAATCACAAAACAATAATGGGTAATAAATAATAAAATCTGATATATTTTTGTTGGGCGCTGAAAAAAGTGTTATGTTTAAAGATAAAGTATAATTTTTTACTATTTTTCAGATTCCATTTATTTCAAAATGTTTTTTATTTCTGACTTTATTCATCAAATGTATTTTAAA
The DNA here is from genome assembly GCA_963922195.1 of Panagrolaimus sp. PS1159. Classification (NCBI taxonomy): domain Eukaryota; kingdom Metazoa; phylum Nematoda; class Chromadorea; order Rhabditida; family Panagrolaimidae; genus Panagrolaimus; species Panagrolaimus sp. PS1159. Next base: position 330,425 of record CAWUHW010000006.1, read on the forward strand.
ATAAGGAATGAAAAGAGGAGATTATCTGACAAAACATCCATAATTCCTGTCTTTTCAAAAAGCAATCAAAAACAACAGCAGCAGGCATCACATGATAATGATAAAGAATCAGTAACAAATTCTGTAAATGAAGAACCGGCAACAGATTGGCGAAGCATTTATGTTGCTGCAGCATTATCTTTTGTTGGATCAGCACAATTTTCTCTGTATTTTAGTTCTTTATGGTCATATTTGCAAATTGTAAGTTTTTTTAAAAATTATTTTTAAAAATTCATTCACTCTGTTTTCATATTCGTATAACCTTTTCAACAGCAGTACCTCTTTGTCTTTTGGAATTATATCTTTGCAAAAAAGAGAATTAGCATCTGAGTTAAACTATTGATACCTGATCCTAGGTAAAAAAATGTCTCCTATTTTTCTAATTTTTAGCTGTCTTCCTTATTTTTGTGAAAATTTTTGTGATATTTTCTGTTTTTTCAACGACCAACCAAAAGAAACCATAAAAATTGCTTCTAAAATTTTTACACAATTCCTTTAATTTCAAAAAAGGTGAGATTTTGGGATATTTTTCCGTCAAAATCCTCGAAAGATTTGACAACCCTGCTTTTAGTTGAACATTTAAAACATAATTTATAGTGAATTTTTTTTGCAAAACTGGAGTTCGTCAAAATTAGTGACTGTCGGCATATCAGGTATCATAAGTGGTGTAAATGACCATAGCGCTTTTCATGTGCTGCAAAAATTTCCTTGTTTTGATAGTCTAAATCAGAATTTTGGTTCACGTGTAACGTGAAAAGTTCCTCTTAAACATTTTTGTATTCCCTGTTTTTTGTTAAATCTGTTAATACTATATTTCTTAGCTCGATAAAACAGCAACGGAACAATTCTTGGGTTTTATTGTTGCCATATATTCAGTTGGACAAATTATTTCTTCTCCAATCTTTGGATATTGGTCAAATGCCATTAAACAAGTAAGAGTACCACTTTATGTTGGATTATTTCTTATGCTTCTTGGAAATATTCTGTACATTGCACTTGAAATTGTTGCATTTCCAAGAAGATATCTGCTATTTGTTGGAAGATTTATTACTGGAGCTGGCTCTGGAAATGTAACCCTTGTTCGAACCTACGCTTCTACGGCTTCAACCTTTAAAGATCGGGAACGGGCAATTGCATATGTAACATGTGGGCAAGCCCTTGGTACAACATTTGGTCCTGTGCTCCAACTAATTTTTATTCCATTGGGATATCCAGGCTTTAGAATATTCAGTTTTTTAACCATTGATCTTTATACTGCACCAGCGTATCTTGCTTGTGCAATGAATATCTGCGGTGCAATTGCCCTTAAAGTTTTATTCAAAGAAAATTATGCTGGAATTATTGAAACTTCAATTGCATCGTCTAAAACTGCTTCTTCTTCAAAGCTTCCACCAATTATTCCAGCGTATGATATTATTGCTGTTTTAATTTGTTATTTTTCACGATTTACTCAAATGTTTATTAATACAAACTTGGAAACTATTGGATCTGCATTTTCAATGTTAATGTTTAATTTTTCTGAGGCTAAATCTGTTACTTTTACTTCAGCTGCGCAAGGATGTGTTGGAATTTTTACATTTGCAACATATTTTGCTTATATTAAATTTGATCTTAAGAAATAGTAGGTTTTTTCTTTTCATACAAAACAAAAAAAGGGAGTTAAAAACACTTGGACAATTTTCAGTGGGCTGTTTTTTTTGTAGAAAACTTTAATTAAATTTTCTCTTTTTTTAATGGAAGTTTTACAAAATTATTGCATGTAACATGATAAGGTTAATTGAAAAAAGCAGTTGTCTTTATCAAAAAATTTTTTCTTGCAAAACAAAACATTTTCGTTTAATTTAGTTACCGTTTATTTTAAATTACATTTATGCAACAAATCTTTTTGTATTAAAAATATTTGCATTACCGGATATATTCCCAGAAAAAAAAATAAAATAGTATTTTATCATATAAGACGCGGATATGAAAAACTTTTCCCAACAGTTGTAAAAATCTCACTTTTCCCAACAGTTGGGAAAATCTCACTTTTTTTGTATGGAAAAAATTGAAATTTTTTTGGCAAAATGGCTTTTTTGTCTTTTTCGAACCTTTTTTGAATGGGGTAAAAAAACATTTTTCATATCCGCGTCTTATATTTTGTGAATAAAAAAATATACATATATTCGTTGTAAAAGTGCAAAATCAGTTTCTAAATATTTGCATTACCGGATATATTCCCCGATAATGCTGATCCAAAAATTCAATTGGTTATGACACAACCATTTTATTGGAAGGTCATAGAAATCACCTAGTACCTTGATACTTGGGTAAAAAACCAATGATTGAATTGCTTTTGTCTCTTTTATACATTTTCTGGTATGAAATAAAAGCGAGATGCACCTTTTTTTGTTGCTTGTCTTTTTTTCTTTTTGCTCTCCACTATTTTTACTTGTTGAATAACTGCTATTATGAAAAAAAAACAACAACATGTTTGGTTTCTTTTTCCGTTTTTCAAAAGAAAAAGACATTTTTGTTCAGTTGCGACTAAATGTTTAGTTTCTTTTTTGTCTCATGTTTTCCTGTGTTATTGCTAATACAACCAAAAAACAACCCAATCGCTTCCTTTGCTTAGTTTTCATTTCAATTATTTCATAGAAAAAATATTTTATTGTTGGTTTAATTACCCAAAGTTTGAGGTAATAATTAATTCCGCTCAAAAAATTTTGTGGCGAGAAAAAAAATTTAAATAAATTTTGGAACGCTTTCAATGCAATTTTGAAAGCAAATATTTTTTGATAACTTTTGCAGCGTTTAAATTTGCTTCATTTTTTCATATTATATTTTATGTATTTTATTTTTATAGCGTCAGCTCCCGATTAGCTATTGTGGCTTCACTCATAATACTTATTGCCTTTCATGTTATAACCTATTCTTGGCCATTCATTCCAGGACATGTTGAAATGTATAATTCAACAACAAGCATTAATGGAAAAATATACGGTTGTAACACTGATAAATTTACATGGTGTCAAAAATTGAGACCTGTAAATGTATATCTTTATTATACGGCATATATTATTGCACTTGGATTTGCATTTCCAGTTTTAAATATAACTGTTGCAACAATATTCTCAAAAATTCTTGGCCCACGACGACAGGGAACACAACAAGGAATTTTTCAAGCTTCTGGTAGTGCGGCCCGTACAATTGGCCCAATTGCCGTATCAATGCTCTACACAAAATATGGCCCACAAATGGCATGGAATATGGAGATTGTAGTGATTTCGGTGACGTTACTTGTTTGGCTAATCTTTTATCGTCGAATGGTTGCCTTAAAAATTCAAACACCTGATCCTGAAATTTGTAAAATTTTGAATGCAAATGATGAGACGATCATTTCGGATTTTAAGCCTCGAACAATGACTCATAAAACCTTGACATCTTGTAAAACTATTTATTGTTGAACAAAAATAGATCATTGTTAATGTAAAATGCGATAGTTATTATTTTGCTATCTGCCTTTTTTTTAAAAAAAAGTTTTTCTAAAATTCATTTATATTGAGGAAAAGCATTTGAATTTCAATCAAACTTTCTCATGTTTCTTCATCGACCATATCAAAATCTATCAATCTATCACAGCACATTTTTTTAAAACGCCACTGATATCCCAGAATTTTTATTTGAAAAAATCAAAAAGTAGACAAATAACGCGTAGTGCAAACGAATTTTCTTTTGCTCGGAAAACCTTTTCGTGCTAAAACCTTCGGTCCGCAAATCTTACAATTTTAAAAGTTGAACTTTTTAATCGATGACACGAAAACAGTTATTTCATAATCAGTCGATTTGAAATCTTTCGTTTTTAAAACTTTCATTTAGTTTTTTAAATTTTAAAATCATCGGTTTTTTTATCTCCCATTTTGAAATTATTTTTTGCAAATCTTCAACTTTTAAAAAAAAGTTTTTTTTCTTCTTTTGCAAAACTCTCGTTTTAAAATCTTTTTTCCCAAATTCATCAATCTAAAATTCAAAATTTAAAAAGTATTTTTTTCCCGTTTAATATTAAATTTTTTGATCTGTCATATTCAGATTAACGCACGAAAAAGACATGCGTTTATTTTTTAGACGCCTTCCTTTTTCGTCTGTACTCTCTCACTTTCCTTCACTCTTTTTTCGTTTAAAAAATAAACGAATGCGTTTATGAAAAAAGAATGACAAAAAAGGAGAGAATGCGCGACAAAAAACAAAGAAAAAAAATAGACGCTTTCTTCTTCCTGGTCATTCCTATTTTGTTGCTTCTATTTCGTAAATAAAAACGTTTGTTTAGAAAACAATATGTCACGATCGATCGGTTTTAAAAAAGCAAAAGACGAAAAGACATCATTTTTGTTCGTTTTCTCTAAAAAGCAGGGAAAAAACTTTTTCATTTTGAATATTTAAATATCTATATTTATAAGTCAAAAAACAAAAAAGCATTACACACAATATTATAAAAGCTGTTTAAATCAATAAAGTTACCAAACGACAATCTAAATAAAAATGATAACATTATTTTATTTAGTTTTTTAAATTTTATACTTTGGTAAGAAATTATTTTTATCATAAATTCTTCCATTGTATGTATTGCAGCAAACTGAGGTGATTCCGCGGGACAAAAACGTTTTTTTAGATTACAAATTAGTTATGAAATCAAAAGTCACGACGCTTTTTGGCTTTGTGTCTTAAATTTAAAAAAAGAGAGGTATATGAACAGATAATTTTTAATAGACCTAAATAGTTATGTATTTTTCGGTTTTAAGATATTGCTTTTCCTTTCTGATTTTGCTCCATTTAAAAACAAGTAATATAATTGTTTTTCTATTCTGTCATGTCGAAATGGATAACGTATAAAAGAAAAAATTTCTCTAATAAAAATTATGTTAGATTGATTTAAAGAGATTGGAAAAAAGAAAAGACCAATTTTTTTCTTTTCAAAAACAAATGATTTTATTAAAAACAAAAATGCTCATTTTTTTCTCTTTGTAAATACATAAATGTCAAAATCATTTGATTGAAAGAGTTGTAGAAATATACTATTTATATTTTTGCTTTCTTTAAAAATGGCTGCAGAAAAAAAAAAGCGTAAAGTTTGTGAATATTTAAAAAATTTATATAAAGTATAAAAAAATGGACAATAAAATTAGCAAAAATACTGTTTGTATTATTAAGCAATGGAATGTTGAAAGCAATGATTTTAATGATTATATTGAACAAGATGTAAAAACAATATTAAAAAAGGTTATGAATTCGGATTATGTTATTTTAGGATACCATAGCATGTATTGGTGTAAATGAAATAATATATTATTAAATTAATAAAACATTTTTTTTGTGATTTGTTACAAATTAATTTTTATTAGAAACATTTCCATCAGTACAAAACAAGTACAAAATTGTTGGCCTGTCAAATCGCCCGTAGAATGAAGCGGAAGATTCTTCCCAGTGAGCTCCCACAAATTCTCCCACTTTCTTCCGTTTTTTAAATAGCAAATTTTTCTCAAAAAATTATTTAGAAACGTTTTCATCAGTAGAAAACAAGTACAAAATTGTTTAAACTATTTCTATTTTATAGAAAGTTTCTAAAAAAAAAACATGGAAAAACTTAAAGCATAGCAATTTTGTAATCTCATTGACAAGCTATAACCTCAAAAAATCACAAAATATTTTAATGCCCCGTGCTTTTTTTATTTTCACTTTTGAAGAAAGTAAAAATAAAATGAAGTCCCCTAAAAGTCTTGTTCCTTTGTTTTATTTTATTTCTTATCATTTTCTTTCGCTTTTTATTGTCATAAATAGCATTTTATCTTGTAAAACCTTCAACATTCGAGCACAAAAAGCGGTTATGTTTGCTGTGTTTGTGTTTTTAAATTTTTTTTATTTTGTTTTATCGATTTGCCCGAGTAATAGTTTTGAATATCAATCAAATTGCTACATTTATAATTCAACTGAAAGTGGATTTGCTTCTGCTGAAATTTTTTGCTCACAACTTGGTGGTCATTTAGCTTCGATCCATGATGCATTTACAAATGTTGTTATTGGGCGTAAGTTAAATAAAACTCAATTTTACAAATATAAAAATGCTAATGCTTTCATTTAGAAGAAGCATCAAATTATTTGCATGAAAGTACAATGAGTGATTTATGGATTGGTGCAACAACACTTTTATCAAATGGTAATTGGAATTGGACAGATGGTAGCGATTTTGGATTTAAAGACTGGAACAAAGGTGAACCACAAAATACAAGTAATACAAATTGTGCAGCTTTGTCTTTGACGGATGAATACTGGACTTCACAAGATTGTAATAAGATGAAACCATTTGTCTGTCAACTTTCTTCCACTTCTTTTACAACACCGCAAGCATATTCACCAACACCAACGTATCCAATATCTGCAAACTGTAGCAATGGATGGTCATATTTTGCGCCAACACATTCCTGCTATGGTGTCGGTGTAGGGGGATTGATAACGAACTGGACGGCTGCAGAAACATATTGTCAAACTGTTGGAGGACATTTACCATCAATTCATAGCTTTGTTGAATTTCAGCATCTTCTGAGTAATTCTTTTAAACTATGCAGTTTTTGTCTTAAAATCTGTTATTTTAGGTTATGTGTACTTTGCTTGGTTTAATCTATGGACAGGTATTTATTCTCCCGATAGCGGAAGAACATGGAAAACTACAGATGGAACTCCGTCAGATTTTTTGAAATATGCTCCTTGGTGCGGCGGTTATCCTACAAATGCCTCTGGTGAAAGATGTGTTGGATTAGCTAACGACTGTTATTATGATACGGATTGCACCACAAACAAATTGCGAACATTGTGTAAAAAACCTCTTTTTATTTAATTCCAATACAAGTGACGACAACACTTTAAAGCCTTTTTTCAGTCGAAAAATTCGGTTTAGTTCAGTAGGCCCCCTCCATATTTTAAACCCGATCTTTTTTGAATCGATTGTTTACAAATATTCATGTTTGTTTGTGACCCGATTTTATAAATTAATTTAAATGTTTCCCTTGCAAAATAAAATATCAAAGTTTCGTTTTGAAACAAATTAACATCCGAAATCAAGTATTTGGTTTTGCTTTAGTTTTTACAAATGTTTGAGTTCTTTTGTGCATTCAAGGAACAACAATATGTTGTTGTTTTTTTGTTCACTAAACTATGAAACGAAATTTCATCGATGGAAGTTGTGTGAAATCATTATTATAGCTTTCACAAACAACAGTCAAAAAAAACACAGTGCTAAAAATTTCTGGAGATCGTTTAGGGTTACCAAGGATTCCCATAGTCATGAAAAAAATGTTTTGTCGGAAATCACTGTATCAGTTAATATGATAATGACACGGTAAAGATGCCCAAAAAGGAGTTTATGGGAAATTTGGTAGGTGGTACGGCGCCTCATTTTTTCGTTTTCCTAGACACATTGACAAAACTTCCGAACAGAACAGTTAAACCCAAAAAATGAGCCCGTAAATAAATATCTGAAAATTAGGGTTTAAATTTATTTAAAAAAAGGCAAGCTTTGTTTATCGCAATAAACAACAAACAACAAAAAGCATCTTTGAACATCCAAAAAATTTTATTTAATTTTTATTATCGTTTTTTTTTTCAAAATCCGTTAAAAATTTTCGGTTAACCGATTGCGAGATAATTGTTGCTGCAATCAAACAACTTTTTTTGAATGAGTAAAAATGTCAAAAAACAACAGATGTTGTTTTTGCGTTTACTTCCTTTCATTTAAGCGGATATAAAAGTAAGTCAAAGCAAAAACAATTTTTATAAAGCAAGTTTCTTTTTTCTCGCTTTTGTTTTTTGTGATATAACACGTGAAAAACAAAAACTATTTTGAACTTGTCAAAAAAACGTCGATGAATGCTTAAATTGGAAATTGAAATAAATTTTTTAATAATGCTTAAAATGGAAAAGTTTTTTCCACCTTTTTGTCTTTTTTTCAACCAATGCTTAAAATGGAAAAGTTTTTTCCACCTTTTTGTCTTTTTTTCAACCAATGCTTAAAATGGAAAAGTTTTTTCCACCTTTTTGTCTTTTTTTAAGACAATGCTGTTTTTGCAAATGGAAATTTCCAATTTAAGCATTCATTGACGTTTTTTTGACAAGTTCAAAAAAGTTTTTGTTTTTCACGTGTTATATAATAAAATAAATTTATCAGTATTTTAGATTCAAAAAACTTTTAACACAAAACACTTGAATTATGGATGCCCAACAAAAACTTCAAGAAAAAACTCATTTGGAATCAAAACAAAGAGAAAATGCAAAAGAAACCCGTGAAGCTCCTCCTGGCCCCTTTGCTGAATCAGGTAAATATTACTTTTTGCCCTTATATTTTTTCGGTGGCATTCTTTTGATGAACTAAAAATTAAACAAACATTCATGCAATAAACATTATATTAGGACACGATGTCATGGAATGCGGAACTCGGGTTCAACAAAAGATGGTCGATAAAGATTCAAAGTAATATCTAAAGTTTATGAATTAGTAAATTTAAATTTGTCTTAAAATTTATTTTAATAATGTTTATCTTGTAAAAGCTGCATTATTTCTTTTAATAATTTTAAATAATACAACACTTTTGTAATGATGTTTATGATTAATTTGGCCTTTTTTGTGTTTTGTATCTTCTGGCTTTGAATAATAAAAAATAATCTAACTTAAAAATTTTTTAAATAATTTCAAAATAATAAATATTCAACTGAATTTTCTTCAATGAACATAAGCTCGGTTTTTTTAAATTTTTATTTAGCGAAACAAGTTACTTACAAAAATAAAATATATACTTAATAATGGAAGAATGCCCATCCACTTTTGCTTTATAGAAATACTGAACTGGTATAATTGTGTTAATAAACTTTATCAAATAACTTAAGCACTCAAAATTTTATATACAAAAAATTCAAAAGAAAAACGAAGGTCGTGTATTTTTAAAAAACGCAAAAAAACCAAAAAGCAAAAGAATGTGATCTTTTGACGAGCAAATATCTAAAAAAAGCATTACCAAATGTAAGAGAAAAGTTGATATTTGGAAGTTTCGTTTCTTAAAGAAAAAAATCTCATCCGTTCTTTTTTTCAAAATTAATCGTCGGCTTTGAAAATCTTGTTTTGTTTTAGTTTTGGGATTGACTTTTGGTGTTCAACATTTTGAAATTTTTTGTAACTTTGTTAATTAATTTAATTACACACAGAATGGAAAAAACACAAATCAATACTTTCTTTTTTATTAAATCGACAAATTACAGATCACAAAAGCAATAAAAATATGGATAAATTTTATAAATTTCTTTTTGACATTATGTTTTTCTTTGAAAGTATTTTAACGACAAAAAAAACTAAATTTTAATTAAACATAATGATTGTTGAAAACATGAAGTCTTTTTTTATTAAAACGCTGGAAGAAGTACAAAGGTATTTTCCAGAGTAACATTTTCCATAAAAGTGGTTAAAATATTTTTTTACAAATATGTTCTTTTTTTGCTGATAAATGTAGCGATGTGCTAGAACATAACGCCAACACACTTTTCTTCATAAAAAAATTCGGACAATTTCAGTTTAAAATCCCGGCAAAAACTGTATCCATCTGTGTTGCTCCTTCTTTGTCTTTTATTTTGCATATTGTGTAGTTTTTCGCGTAGATTCTGAGCACATAAAATTTGGACGAAATTTTCCTCATAAGATCCCTCGAAAATGCGTTTTTTTCAATTTTTGGTACGTGCTCAATCGAATTTTTTATTTATCTCATATCCATTCGACGCAGAATTTAATTCTGCACCGGATACATGGCATCAAATTTTGCCGACGTAACGCGTATAAAAAATTTATCAAAAAAACTGATTTTTCAATGTAAAAATTAAAAAAAAAATTTTTTTCTTGTTTAGTCATGAATTTCGATAACATTTTTAATGCAACTGTGTTGAAATTATTAATATATTAGCAAAAATCCTAACGGTAAAACTTTCACTATCACTAACTTTACAATTTTTGAATTTCGCGCGCTTTTTGCATAATTAAAGGGTGTTTATGGAGCAACGTCAAATTTTTTTTGTCCGAAGATTTTTACTATTTTTACAAATTTTAAACAGTAATTTAATACTAAAAATAATTCTTTTTTTTTATTTTCTTTTTTATTTATCCATCGTATGGATATTCCCTATCTTTTAAGACCAAAATTAGCGCGATCTGAGAACTTTGAAAAATCCAAGCACATCGCTAGATAAATGTTAAAACAAAATATTCAAATGTAAAAAAAAATGATGTATAAGTTTCTATAGCAATTTTTGGGAAAAAAGCTTTAAATTATAAAAGCTTATTTTGACTATGAAAGAAAAAGCTTTTTCGCTATTACATTTTTAGCGTAAAAAAGAGTTTAATAAAAGCAAATGTTTTTTTATTGTTGTGAAAAAAAATTCTTCTATCAAAGTTTCATCGCATTTTGTTTTTTATAATGAAAAGAAAGAAGGCAAAAGTCTGAGAGAAGCAATGTTTTCATTTGTGTCTACCAATTTCGTAATTTTGAACAAACAAATGCATCCTTCCCAATGCAGCTTTTTGGTGACATTAATAGTAAAATAAGACTTTGAAATCTGTGTATTAATATATAATACTTTTAATTATTGTTTAATTTCTTTGTTGTGGTAATGGAACCGTAACTCTTTTTGTTCGTAAACAATTTTGTTTTAAAAAATTTATCAAATATTTTTTTGAAATAACTAATACAAAATAGTACAAAAGATTCAAAAATTTAAATTTCGTTGTGGTTTACGACATTCACTTGGCGATTTTTTTTTCAAAGCGCAGGTTTTCCATAATATATGTAAGAAAGAAAAAATGTCAGCTTTAAAAAAAATGATTTTGTTTTCTTTTGCGAATATGGAAAGACACACCTTTTTTACTGAAATTATTTTTTTTTGATCAACAAATGTTGATTGGAAAAAAAAGTTGTTTTTTTCTCGTTTAAAAATATTTTGAAATTATTAAAAATATCCTTGCTTAAATAAAGCGGAATAATTCAAATAATATTTTTATGTTAGAACTTATAAATTACAGATCTAAAAGTTTATTTAAGATGTGTCTGCCGCGTTTGCTCATTTTTCATATCATGTTTTCTTGAAATTGTCAAAATGATAAAAAAATTGATTTAGAATAGTTTTTGAATTAGCTAAAATTTCATCATGCAACAATTTTTAGTTAAAAATTAATCATAAAATGTCTGTTAGCCATTTATTATACTCGCATAATCTTAGAATCAATCAATTTAAAAACATTTTAGGTTGTGTAAAAAAAACCGCTTTCAAACGCTAAAATTTTAATTAACGTACACTTTTTCCATCTTCATTGATTTTGTTTTATATTAAACTAATAATTTCCTAAATTAACTTAATTAATTTTCAAGAAGGTTGGAAAAAAATATTCAAAAGAAAAAAAACAGAACGCTGCTTTTTGAAGCAAAAACAAAATACAACAAAACACGAAAAAAGTAATTTTTATGCAACGACGAAAACCGACACAAAATAAATTAATTTGTATCGACTTTGAAGCTATTCATTGTAAACAAAAGGTGTTTTTGCTATTTCTTTCAAAATGAATTCATCTCTTTTTTTTGTTTGAAATTTGTTTGCGTTCGGTTTATTTTGAACGTTTTAGCATTATTTGTAATCGTGCATATAACTTTTATTACATATTAAGACAACTAATTTTTATTACATATTAAAGCCATGTGTTGCGATCATAGAAAAAAATTGCCAGGGTTTTGCAGGCAAAGCGCGGGAAAATGGTACAAAAAAAACATTTTGAAAAAAAATCAGCAAACAAATTTTTTTTCCCTGCGAGAAATCTGGCAGTTTTTCTTCCATGATCGCAACACATGGCTTTAAGACAACGAAAAACAAAAAGTGTTTTTTTTTTACAATAAATTCTTATCACCAAGAAATAATTGAACATTGAAACATTAAATAAGATGATTATTTTTGATATAAATTTTACGAATTTGTCCAAATTATTTTTTAATGTTTTTTCTTCACAATGTAACAATTTAAAAAGGAACCGTTCGAGAAAAAAATATGTGAGGAACTTTATTAAAAACGCAACAGTTAAAATTTCAAAATTTTGTATTTAACAAAATTAATTTTTATGAACAACAGCATAGGTAATCTTGTCATTTTTTATTGCAAATTAATATTCAAACAAAATATTTAAAAAGAAAATCATAGAAGATGCTGATGAATTTGGGGATAAAAGATTTTAAATCGAAAAAAGGTGCTTTTGCTTTTCGCTATTTTAAATATAATACACTTTTTTTTATTTTCCAACTTTTGCATTTCATTTCATTTCCTTTATTTATAAACGTCAGCTGCTGCAAACAAGTTTTTTTATGTTTGAAATGATTCAGAGTGCATCTTCCAAAAAACACAAACATACACTTTTTTGAATGATTTAATAAATTTTACAACATAATTTAAAAAGTTATTTACATAAAGCTAAATATTATAATTAAAATTATAATACATTTCTTCTATTACACTGAAAAAATTGTGGAAACATTTTAGAACAACACAAAATGATTTAAAAACAACAGTGTCTTTAACTACACTTAAATTGGAGGCTATTTTAGCTCTATTTTTTTTGAAAGTAAGGGAAAAACTTCCCGCAAATTATGAGATATTGCAGCACCTATTGTAAAAACGGGAATAACGCGGAGTTTCCACCAGTTTATGGGAAAAATTAACTACCATTTGGGGGCTATTTTTCCCCCTCTTTTTTTTCAGTGTATTCAACTTTTCAATGAAATATCTTCATTTTCGTCATTAAAGATGTATATTTCATTTTGTTTGAACGTTCAAAAAATCACATTATATTATGGCATTGATATATAGCAACGAAAAAACAAAAAAATTGCAACTTCTTTTTTTATTATCCAAAATTGAAAGAAAATGTTCTTCAAGAAAAATGAGAATAAAGAGGAGAGAAAAAAATTGATTCTCTTTTGCTTCAGTTTTTTTCGCAAAGATTTAATCACTGTTTTTTACCATTCAAGTTAAATGAAAAAAATAAAACGACAATGCACCACGACAAACAAAAAACAGCAGGGGGTTGCAATCAATCGACTAAAAACTTTGTCTAAACTCAACATTTCATTCCTCATTCATTAAAGAGAAGGACAAAGTCGATGATTATTTTTGAATATTTTATAAAATTTTTCCCATAATCGTTAGACTTTATGCTAAAAAAGCTCTGCAAGCATTTAACAGAATATTGAACTCCCATTTTGTTGAATTATATGACAAAGAAAAACAGTCACTTATGTCAAAAAAATACTTTGGCGTACTATGGAACAAAAAAGAAAAACTCATTGAAAGTTGTTTTTACTCATCAATCAGATTTTAAATTTATTTCTCTGATAAAATATTAAGTTTAAATGTATTGAAGGTTAGGTCAGATCAACCATGCAATTTTGTCGATTTTTGAATAAAAATTTTTTTAAATAATATGTGCAAAAATTATCCGTTCACGAAAACTCTTGCTGGAATTTTGCGTTCTGATTATTTTTTCTCGATAAAATTTTCACAAAAATGTATGCTGGAATATTTTTACAATATTTTCACTTTCTAAATAATTTTATCATGATTTGTTCATAAGATATAATTACATTTATTAAAAACAATTTACGAAATTTTACGTTCCAAAAGAAAAATTTTGGCTTTTTTCAGCAGAAATTGCCCGTGATGAATTTTTTTCGCAGGCGAAAGTCAGTGCCCTTTTTTTTTAACATTTTAACGCGACAGAAATTAATTTGCTTTTATAAGTCAGTCACAGAAACTACAACTTTTTCAGGTTTTAGAAATAGGTTTTTGAAAACACTAAAATAAAGCATTTCTGAGACAAATGCATGTTAAATTTGTGTAGCCAACATATTCAGTGTATGGAACATCCTTTCCAAAGATAATCTAAACAAAGAAAATTAATAGTAGTTTTTATAACAGGATTACCAATGGACGTCCTGGAATTACCTAAAAATGCATGTTTAACATCAATCAAATGTAATGAATTCACTCACTTCATATCTTTTAACTTCTAATTCCAATTCTTTTGCATAATCTTGAAGAAATTTGTAAGCTTTTTCTAAAAATAAAAAATTAAACACAAAAAAAATTGAGTAAAAAATTATACCATAATCAGGTTCAGGTTGTTCAGTATCAAAACGAATATATTCTCGAAATTTTGTTACTGTAATATCTTCAGATGCCATTTTTGTAACTTCTTGAATCTGAAAGTTAAACAGTATAAAAAATATAACAATTGAAAGGAAATAGTCAAAAAAAAAATCTGAAAAAAGTAAACAAACTTTGATTTAAAACAAAGAGAGATGATAACACGCTTTTAAACAAAAACAAAACAACTATCAATTAAAATAAAAAGGCTAGAATTGATATCATTGTTTATTGTGGTTATCATTAAGTCTGTTTAACGACTTTAGCATTAATGAAAAAGGTCAACAAAGAGGTTGGACTTTATAGATTAAAACAGACATTTGTATTTGTCGATGATAATGATAAAAATGTAAGTACATAATCTTGCGTCATTACTCATTACAATTTGTTCTACTGTCTGTCGACCACTGACGAATATTATAACAACTTATTCTTTTATTTAATGATAATTTTCTGTGTGTATTTTTTTCAATTAAATTTGACATTGAAGGTTTGTGTTTGAAAAAAGAAAAAGAAAAGTGTATTTTGTAATTTGTTTCCTTTTTTTCGTGCATTTCTTTTACGAAAAACTTTTTAAATATTAACAAAATTTTGCTGACGTTTTTAAATAAAAAATTTTATGTTTTTGTTATGGGAGTTTCAGCTATAAAAAACAATCCATTTGTTGAAAATAAGCCATTTACATTAAATTAATAATGTTCAAAAAATTGGTAATTTTTGGTAATTACAAAATATTAATCCATTAATGTATTAATTATAAATTTAAAAAATTTTTAATTAAACTGAAAATAAAAAATTCAAACTTAAAAAAGCTGAAACAATTGCCGAAAAAAATAAATAACAATTTTTTCACTAAATTTGCTGCGCAAAAACAGAAATTCGAAAAGTTTGCTAAAACAGATGTCAACGACAAAAAATAATGCTTTGCAGACCCTAAAGGTTTAATTTCACGACAAAATATGCCGACATATATTTCAATGAAAAGATTTGATTTTTCTTTGATATTCGTCTGCTTTTCTGCTATGTTGTTTTAAAAACAATTTTTTTCAAAATGACAGAAATTTTTTCCAGGATTAAAGTTGAAATAAATAAACTTTTTTTTTATCTACAAAGACGTACAAGCCTTTTTTACTTTTTGGAAAATTTCAGCTCATATGATGTTATGTGTTGTATTTTGTGTTTTCATGGAAAATGTATCAAAAAATGGTTAAAAGTAAGTTTGTTTTTAAAAAATATGTTTTATATTTAACAAGTTCTAAATTTTAGACTACTCAAAATTGTCCAACATGTCGTGTATACACTTCCGAAGAAAATATGCTCAAATTATTTTATCAGGAAGCCGATTTAGAAGATGAGGCTGCAACAAAAATATCATCATTACAATCAACATTGGAATCGATTGCAGCTGAAAAAAAGAAAATGCAATTAAAGATTAAAGAATATCAGGACGACAGTGAAAAAAATTTTTTTGGGGTTATTTTGTTGGGGCTATTTTTGTCTTGTGGTTATTGTACATTTTTAGAAAATCTCCAAAATAAAAGTTTTTTTTGACTTTTTGAAAGTGTCTATGAATCTTTTAGATTTCTTTTAAAAGTTCTTTTTTGTATTTTATTATGCATAAAAGTATTTGTTCAAAATAATATAGATGAAAAAATTGAAAGTATTTTTCTTTTTTTATTAAAGTTCTGTATTTAACTTTTTACCACATCTGCTGGAGTCCGCTTTGAAAACTAAAAGGTGTCGCAAAATGATAGGCAATTCCAAAAATTTTTTTGCTTTGTCTTCCAAAAAATCTTTGTAATAAATTCAAGTAAAGCCTTTAATTACAGCAGAAAATATAGAAATTTATGGAATACATAATTTTATACCTAATTTTGGAGATTCGGCCATTTTGATATTCGAATGTTTTCGCACTCACGAATTCTACTTTGGAATATTGAACGAAAAACTTTCTTCTTTCCCTATTTTCAGGATCTGATTGTCGTTGTTATATTTAACAGAAATTTCTGTTTCAAACCGTTTTCTGCTTTAATTCTCTAAAATAATTTAAATAGAATTAATTTCCGTTACGATTAATCCAAATCAAATTTTTTCAAATGTTGCTCAAAAAGTTGCAAATATTGAAACACTGGAATTAGTAAACACAAACTTAAAGTTTGACAATGTTCGGATAAAAAATTTGTAAAGCATATCTTTACAAAGTGTTATGGTACCTTTGGAAAGTTTTTCTTTAGATCTTGAAAGTTTGCCGTTTTTTTAAGTATCCAAACTTATTTATATGTGAAAAAACTTAGACCTAACTTTTCAGAGCCGTGTCGAGGAATTTTATATGAATTTTAATCTAAAAAGAAGGAAGTAGTAAACTGAAAAGAAAAAAATAACTGTAAAAAGGAAGCCATGAACTTTAATTATTTTGAAAGAGAATTTTCTTTTTTTAACAATCGCAAATAATACAAAAGATAGGTAATTAAAATATTTTCAATGTATATTGACAAAATAACTTAATTATTAATCTCTCACAAAACACATGAATGATCATAATCTTATCCCCCATAATTTTTTTTATCCACTTCCTATAAATTTGGGTGACAGCAGTATTCTTTGCACTTTTCACGACTAAAAATGAGTAATTATTTTAGGTATTTGATGTATGCTGATGTTGTTGTCCTGACTCAAAAAAGAGTTGTAAATGAATGCGATTGTTAAAAAAAGAAAATCCTCTTTCAAAATAATTAAAGTCACAGCTTCCTTTTTACAGTTATTTTTTTTTCTTTTCAATTTACTGCTTCCTTCTTTTTAGATTAAAATTTATATAAAAAGGTTGCTTTAATTGCATAAAAAATTATAAAAATTTGAAGTAGTAAAAAAATTCAAACATTTCTTTTTTTACTTTAATTTAATTTGCAAAAATGAATACACATTTTGCCATCCGTTTATTTCATCCTGTAATTGATATGATTGCATCCGGTTTTGCCCTATATTTTTCAATAAATGTTTTATTCCAAAAAAATATATTTAAAAATAGTGTAAATTTGTCTTTAACAATGACACTAAATTTTATATTTGTTTTTATTTTTGCAATTTTGTCATTAATTTTTAATGCGTACCTTCTCATCTTTTGGAGACCTTTTGAAATTATTTATGATGCCCGGATATTATATATCACTGGATTTATTCCATGGATTTTTATCAATCTTAATTCAATTATGGAATTTTTTCTTTGTCTTGATCGATGTTTAGCTTTAATTTTTCCATTTAATTATAATTCAAAAATGAAGCTGTTATCTGTTAAATTATCAGTGATTGGATTATTTGGAATGTCTGCCGTTGTAATATATTTCAACAATCTTTTACCAGCTTTTCCATCAGCAACATCGACAACAAGCTGCTATTTTTTTAATTGTTTAATTACGGCAAATAAAAATTTAATTTCAACTTATACAGTTTATATCAAGATTTTATTTGTTTTATCAAATTTACTTGGATCAATTATTTTAGCAGTTTTAATTAGATGTATTTTAAGTGGTCAAAATGAAATTGTTAAAAGGCTAAATAGAACTGTGCTCAAAATGTGTTTATGCACAACTTTTGTTGAATTAATTCCATTTATTGGAGGTCAAACATTTTTCATCGTATGTTAGAGATTTTTTTTAAAAAAATATTTTGAACTTTAGAAAGCATATTTTTAGGTAACTGGACAGCAGCTACCAAATTTCATTGGCCCTTATGGTTTTACCGTTTCAACAATAAATGTTACACTTTCATCAGGAATTTATTATACAGCATTTAAAAAAAATATTTTTGCTCCTACAAAAATTCCTGCATCTGCAATCACCAACAGTTTGACGCTTACAAATTTTCGATAAATATGAGTTAAAATTGATCAAAATCGAATTATAGAATAAACTGAAGCACTTCTAATTTTCCTACCAAAAATGTTTAAATGTCTAAAATATTAAAGTTTTAAAAAATTACAATTGCAATAAACAAAAAGAATCTATTTTTCTTGAATCTGTCGCCGAATTTTATTTTCTTATAAAGGTTTATTGAAGAAAAAAATAGGAAATCGAAAAAATTGTTTTTAAAAACAGTTGTATTATTTTTTCTGGAAGGATGTCGGCAATGATGTCATTTTCAACCAAAACAAACATTTACAGCAATCAGACTTTTTATTTTTAGCTTTTTTACAATTTAAAATGCACATAATTTGTCTAAAAAAATTGTAAATTACGGCCGTTACTTTACGAAATTTATTTAATAATAATAAACATATGATTAAATTTTAATTTAATTTACAAAACAATTGTTCAGAAATTTAACTGTGACTGTCGGGAAAAGACAAAAAATGGAAAAAAATACTAAAATAAAAAGAAGATAGATAAAGTACAGCAGTTTTTTTTGTATTAAAACACATATGTTTCTTCTTCCTTAATTTTTGATTATGGGTAGTGGATGATGAATGAAATTTTTTTCGCACTTTTCAATAACAAAAATGAGTAATTATTTTAGGTATTTGATGAATGCGGATGTTGTTGTCCTGACTCAAAAAAGAGTTGTAAATGAATGTGATTGTTAAAAAAAGAAAATCCTCTTTCAAAATAATTAAAGTCACAGCTTCCTTTTTACAGTTATTTTTTTTCTTTTCAGTTTACTACTTTCCTCTTTTTAGATTAAAATTTATATAAAATTCCTGGATACGCCCCTAAGAAGATAGGTCTAAGTTTTTTTTTCACATATTTTTTAATTATAATAAACAATTATGCATTCCATGACTCTCCATATTTCTGGCTTTACTTGAAATAATTACAAAGTTTCCTCGGAAAAAAAAGCAAATGAATATTTTTCAAGGACTAGGGGTGTCATCCAAGTATCATTAAAAAAAAAGAAATATTTATTTAGCAAAAACTATCTGATAATTTGGTTTCCCAAATTGCCATCTTACAAAGAAAAGCAAATAACAAAAAAATAATGAAACAATAAAACAATTGAGGATACGTTAAGAACAAAAAAAATTGTTATTTTATGCTCGTAAACAAGCAAAATCATTGATTTTTTTCTGCACGTTATTTGTAAAGCAAAATTTTAATGCAAAAATTGTGCAGTTTTGGTCTTAACAAATCATCAGTTGACAACAGGGCGTCATGATCAAGGAAATTTTCAACTTGATTTTCGAAATTCATCTAAAATTACCATTTATGGATAATGCTTAACTGATGTACTGTGGCATAAAAAAAACACAACATAGGTGAACAAAAAATGGCAGTGTCTCTTTTTTTGGTAGAAAAGCTTGAGCTTCAGCGAAAGACAAACAATGGTGAATGCATTTTCATACTGGAGTATTGGAGAAAAGGGCAATAAATGAGTATTTTCTCTCACTTACCCATCACAATAAAATTATTTAAGAGGCCTAGAAGGATATTCGTTGATCATTTAGAAACAAAAAATGACAGCAGCACAAAAGATATTTTTTTGAAGAAGGTCTACGGGAATTGTTGTTTGTTATAAAAATAATTTATCAAAACACTTGAGATTGTCCAGATAAATTTTCGTAAAAAACTAATTTGATTTATTTTATATTTTTCTTATTCTAAGTTTCATCGGTTGTAACAATGCTATTAAAAACTGCTCTTGAAAAAGAAGTACGCTTCACTTCTTCGCCTATAAATGAAGTAATACTTTTTAAAGACGGCATCCAGTTTACCGTTGTCTCCACTGGAGTATCAGATGATAACATGATCGTTTGTCGGTTAGAAAACTTTTCTGCTAATTTAGAAATGACGGAAGTAAAATATCGTAATGGTGACGGTAATATTTATGACAAAAAACCAAAACATTTAAATGTTCTTTAAATAAAGACATTACCTTTTCCATCTCAACAAATGTTGAATTTAAAGAAGTTGATTATGTTAGAGTTCAACGCCAGATTGAATTTCCTTATACCCGTTCTATGCTTTTGGATATGTTTGATTACTATCCCATTGACTTTGAATTACCTGGATACGAATATTTGAAATTTAAATCGCATATTCGAAGAATAAAAAAAGGAGAAGTTATAGTGACTATTGAAAATCCTTACGATCTTCGACTAAATGGTTTGTAATAAATAAAAAGCAATTTCCTAAAATCATATTTTTAGGAAAAAAAGGCAATCTTGAATATATCTCACATGGCATTTGTGATATTTATCAGAATCTGACTTTCATCTTTGATCCTCGTACTGTTAATAAAAGTGCGGAAGAACATTATGTTATTGAAAGCCGCCCAAATTCTGTTCTGTCTTTTGAAACTCCAAAAAAACAAAAAATTATTGATTTGTTGAATTTCAAATATGCCGATCTAATTTTCGTTTCATCAGATAATATGGAAATATCATGTCATAAATGTTTTATGTCTAAACATTCTCAATGGCTTGCAAAGCTTCTTGAAACGGAAAAAAATAAAGCCAAAATTCGCTTCAATTCAAAGGCTGAAACACTTGCAGCAGCACTCGATTTTTATTATGGAGAATATGATTTTCTGGAAAATAAAGGATCTTTGATGTCTGATATTTTGAAATTCGCAAAAACATATGATTTTACAGAATTAAAGGTTGATTTCTAATTATGTGTTCAAAATTTTCACTCTCTTTTTTCTTCAGGAGGCTTGCTGCACCTACTTCAAAGAGACAGTTGATCCCAAAAATGTTTGCGAATTTATTCAAATTGCTTATTCCCACGATATTGAAGAATTAAAAGAAAAATGTAAACAAATTATGAATGAAAAAAAGGCGGAAATTGATCAATATAAGCTCAAGGCTTTGCCCAAAGATATCCTTTTCGATCTTTATGTTTCGATCTCTGCTTAAAATTGTAATGGATCCCGACGATTTTTTTTATGTCATCAATTTTTTGATGTCATTGTTTTTTATTAATGGTTGAAAAAAATTTCTCTTTCTTTTTTTATAGTTTTCAATAAAAAATGATGTTTTTTTTATTATTTTAAAGGGGAGGTACCACTTTTAAAAAATTTTGTCCCACATAAATATTTTAGTAAAACGCGATAACAAATCTTTATCAAAATTTGGGGGGAATAAATGTTGCACTAAATTTAAAAAAAATTATAATTAAGATAACTATTGATTATCAGGTGATTCAAGTAAATTAGAAAATATTATTTTCTTAACAAAATCACTGCTTTTAAAGTAATGTTTTACTTTACTTCCCCCTTCCATTTTCATTCACAAAACGCAACCACAACCTCTACCCATGCGCTCCACCCTCTGCTAAATTCTTAACATAAACTGTTTTTCTGCAAATCCTGAAAAAAAGCTTCTTTTTCAGGATGTGTCGTTTCTCGAATTTTCATATTTTTCGACACATTCAATCTTTGATTTGATGCGAAATTGGATCTACTCGAAAGAATGCTCCAATACTTTAGAAATAATGTTTCCTTTTATCTAGTTTTATAGAATGGGATAGAAAAAACTGAAATAAGAATTTTAATGTAACACTGCTTTAAATCTTGTCGTAGAGTCTCTCTTTTTAATTTTAAGTTCAAAAAAAACATATTTTAACAGTTTAAAAAATTTCTACACAAACAAAGTTTTGTATTCATATGTGTAAATTATTTCTTGCCATGTCCACTTGGATGTCCTCTGGCAGTTAAACCATCAAGACTGAATACACCATCATTTCCACGTTTGGTACGGAGTGTTAAAGGTTTTGGTTCTTTTGGAAGAATGAGAGGTTTTGGATCAGTCAATGGTTTAGGTTCAGCTTTCTTATCTTCATCTGCTTGAGCAAGGGTAGTTGAAAGAATAAGGACAATCAACATGTAGAAAATGAACATAGTTTTTCCTTCCATTTTTTATCAAAACAACAATTTTACAGCAACAAAATAACTTAAATTATAATAATTCAATACAGCTTTTTATACATTTTTTGTTTTTATCATTTCGTGGAAACTTCCCCCTTTTTAAATGTCTCTCTGTATTTTTCAAGAATGTACATTTAAAGAGATAAAAACGATTAGAAAAATATACCAGTTTTTGACAAACAAAAAGTAATTTGACCGATAAACAAAAAAGTGCATCAATTTTACTATTTATTTTTGCTCCAAAATTTTAATATTCTTTTTCTAGAGATCAAACAAAGCACACTGTTTTTTAGAAAAAGAAATAAAATACGTGCGTTAAACGACTTTGACAAAAAAGAGCAAAACAGAAAACTTCTTTTTATAAAACGACAAGTGAGACGGATGTTTTCCGTTTGGATCAAAAAATTAAAAAGGTAAACAATTAATTCTGTTTGAAAATTTTTTAAGTTTCATTTATTTTTAATGAAACTTAAAAAAAGCAGTGTTTTCCGGATTTTCATTACCTAACAAATCGACAAAAATGGAATTAGGAAATACAAATTTCAAGGGATATTTCCATTTCAGAAGCGATATATTTGTATGATTGTCATCAGTAGACTAAGAATCAACGTTGGCGGTTTTTCGGTTTTCGGGACGGTTTTGGTACTGTTCGGTTTTTGAGCATCCGTAGCGACGGACCAAAGTGATAGCGAGCCGGATCAAACCCGGGATCTTCCGGCTTCTCTCCCGCTGCTCTCACCACTATGAGAGGAAGATCGTTTGGCTTTAAACAATTTTTATTTTTTTTAGTTTACAATGAAAATGACAGTAACCAAAAAATAGGATTTCTATTTTTCTTTTCTTGTGTTGCTCTTAATTAAAAAGAACTTCAGTTTAAAAAAGTTCTTTATGACATGGAACCAAAGCCGTGAGCTCTTAAAAATTGCGTTTTCTATTTTAACAAAAAAAATTTGATCTTTTTATAAAATAAATGAAAATTATTATTACATAGTTTTTGCAAAAATGATAAGAAAAGAATAAATTTAGAAAATCAAAATTCTTTGTTACTAAAAGCTTATTCTAAACTTGTACAACAAAATTCGCTTGAAGAAACTTGATGATCGTTCAAAACAAGAGTACTGTAACTGCATTCATGGTTCGGTAAGGATGGATCATATGCTTTTCCTTCCTCAATTAAAGCTTGGTTATCTCTTAAAATAAGTCGAGCAACTGGAACCCCATAAATGTAATCATAGGTTCCATTTCGAGTTGTCATTTGTAAAAACAGTTTATTGTCAGGACCCGAAATTGTTATATTACAATTTGAATTACTAAAATTAAGGTTTAACATAAATTCAGTCAGAAAAAAAAGTTTCAAAGTTTAATTTACCCGAAACAAATTGATAAATCGTTATACAAAAATTCAGCAGTAATTTCTTCAGATGATGCATTAAAGGTTGCTGTCATTAATAGCATTTCATTATTGAGAGTGTAATTGATTTTTGCAGTCGCGTAAATACTGTAATTTTCATTGGTATTGTAAATTGTTGTTCGACTCTTAAAAGTTTTACATCGATTTGAAGATGTTGAAGAAGAAATCGGAGTAAAAGAAGTGCAACATTGTGTTCCATTTCCAGGAGAATAAACTGAAAAGAAAATTAAAGAAAAATTATGGATGAAAATTTAAAAGTAAACCGAATATCCCTGATTAAAATTTGTGTCTGAAATTTGTGCAGAAATTTTTTTTTGTTTTTTTAAAAAAGTTTCCTAGTTGTAGAGGGAAAAAGAGGTAATCAAGTATGCTGCTTGAAACATATAAACAGCTTTTTGTTTGTTTTTATATTAAAGACATTTTAAAAATTTTAAAATGTCTTTGAAAATTTCACGTTTTTTTAACAAAACACTTTTGAAAAAATGGAACTACAAAATGCTGATTTTTCGTAACTTTTTTTTGATTTTTTGAAATAAAAACAGCACTTTGTTAATACTTTTAACGTTAAAGGTAAAAATCCTACCAGATTTTTACCTTAAATGTTCCTCGTTCCTTATTTTTACCTTAAACTTACAAGGGAACCTTTTCAGTTGACACCTGCGTTTTTTTCCTTAACTCACGACCCCCGGGTCGTGAATTTTTGACTTTAGAATCCTGTAACTTCTGTAAAACCCAGAAAGGGCACAAAAGCCTTAGGGGTTTTTCATACCTCGGCAGGTACTATCGAATGCACATATGCTCACAAAAATCCCCGGGTGTCACCTAAAAACGGTCCCTTGTTAGACTTTGCTGGCTTTTACCTTAAATTACCTTACGCGTAGCTGAATTTTACCTTAATAGTGTTCATTCCTGGCGCGTACCTTATTCTTGGCAGCGTTATTACATCGGGAGTTTCAACAATAAAGACAAATCTCGTCCCAAAACGAAAGAGTTTTTATGGGATTTTAAAAGTTAACAAAAAAAACTACTAGTATTAGTTTGGCATACTATTTGCTATAAATACTATTTATTATTCTTTGTTTCTCTTACCTCCCAAATCTTTACTGCATGCATCATCAATTTTGAAGATTCCACCTTTATTATGCGTATAACTTCCTTCATCCATAATTTCTCCAAATATCGGAAAAATATTAACGAATGGAATTCTGGAATCAAAATCGGCACCATTTAAATGTGCCCAAAGTCCAAAGGTTTGATTTGCAAGAAAAATGCCAAATGTGGCATTATTGGCAATTTGTTCATTGATGGTTTGATTTGGACAAAGCAAGGAAGAATAATACGCAAAACAAACATAATCAAAATATTCTTCAATTTTATCAGAAGAGGATGAAAAAGAAGTAATTGTTAAATAATTCTTTTTGTCGATAATTGTAACTTTTAAATTTGCAGAAATTAAGATAGTACTAATATTGTCAGTGGTGGGATATGTCTGTTCAATATGAATTTCATTGCAGCGTTGTGGAACTTCTTTTTCTGCAGATGAAATTTGAAGAAAAGAAGTAATGATCGAAGAAATAAGGAAAGTAGAAAATAAATAAAAACTTGCCATAATTTTATTAACAAATATCATCAAAATAAAAATTTAACTCTAGTTTTAGCAGCAACATCAAAATGCGGTCTATGGCACACCCTTTTTGAAGAAATTTTTTGATAAAGCCAAAACCGGAAGAAATATAATTTGTTTGTATTTTTAGTTGGGAAAATTTTTTATGTTCTACAAGCAAAATAGTTTGAGCGATTTTTGATATAAAAATAGAAGTAAGCAATATTCAGGAGATTCATATTGGCGGGATGCTTTCATCAAGTGAACAAAATTAAAAAAAACAAACAAACAGATTCAGTAAGATTTTAATTAACTTTTCTTGTTCGTCTTCCATTTTTTGTTAAAATTATTCAGTTATATTTTTTAAAAATTTTAAAATAAAGGTTTTTTTCTTTATTCTTTTCTTTTTATCCGGTTTTTTTTTTACTGGATAGACACGCCTTTGGATTGTAATGAATGTCTTATAAAAAAACTTCCGTATTTTTTGATTTACAATTATTACAGCAAAATACATTTTTATTAACCTTTAAAGAAAATATAACAAACTTTTTAAAACAGGTAATTGACATTTTCTCTAAAAAATCCTTTTAAAAAATATAATTTATTATTGTTAGTTTTTTTACAATACTGCTTATTAAATGGTTAATTCAGTAATCCCCCAACTCTTTTTTGCCACCGTCATATAATACTTTCAAAATATGTTTTAAAAAAAATTTCTTAATAATTCGAATATTTTTACTCCTAAAACACACTTACTGGATCCTAATTGTCAAATTGTTAAATAAAGTGTAACAGAAATTTCTGTCTCAAACCATTTTCTGCTTTTATTCTCCAAACAGTTTAAATGGAATTAACTTTTGTTACAATTACTCCAAATCCAATTTTTTCAAATGTTGTTCAAAATGTTCCAAATATAGAAATATTGGAATTAGTAAACACAAACTTATCGTTTGACAATGTTTCTATAAATAGGTACCATATATCTTTACAAAGAAATATGGTACCCTTGGAAAGTCTTCCTTTAGATGCTGAAAGTTTGCCGTTTGTTTTTAAAGAATTAAAACTTATTTATAAGTGAAAATACTTTAATCTAAAAAGAAGGAAGTAATAAACTGAAAAGAAAAAAATAACTGTAAAATGAAAGCCGTGACTTTAATTATTTTGAAAGAGAATTTTCTTTTTTTAACAATCGCATTCATTTACAACTCTTTTTTGAGTCAGAACAACAACATCCGCATTCATCAAATACCTAAAATAATTACTCATTTGGAAAAAAGCATATGCTTGATTCCCATTTAAAATTTTAATAAACTTTTTTTGTTCGTCTTCCGGTTTTTGTTAAAATTATTCACAATCTTTTTTTTTCAAATTTTACAATAAAGGTTTTTTTCTATATTTTTTTCTTTTTATTGGGTTTTTTTACTGGGTAAACACGCCTTTGAATTGTAATGAATGCGTATTAAAATCGATGACAATGCTTTAACACAAAACTGAGCAAATCATGTGTTCTTGTAGTTTGCTCGCTTCACGATTTAGGCTTGTAATGTAAAAACGTCGCACCTTTATTTGCATTAAATCGATTAAAATTTTGTTAAACAAAAAGTTTTTAAAAAAATTTTCTTTTATTTTAACCAAAAAAATGGTGAAAGAAATTCCAACAGTTCCTCCTGTCAGCGATTTTCCGTCCGATGTTTTAAAATGGATTAAAAAGAATAATTTTAAACCAAAAACGATATTAAATTTTATGCGAATTTGTCGATATTTTCAACTTGAAGAATTTCCATTTTCTGTTGTAATAAATTTATGCGGTACTTGTCGACAACAGGGTCAACCATTTTGGGAATATCAGCCTTTGGGGAGTAATGTGAAAGCATACGTAAAAGATTTTCCAAAACCTCTTTGGATTCTTGATTGCCTTCGTTTAACAAAATTGGATATTTTGCCTAAAGTTGCTATTTGTGAGCTTTATTTTTTGGTTTTGGCAGAAGTGGATATGTCATTTGCAGAATTTAAATTTCTAACAGCCCCAGGAAAAGTGTCACAGCTTTCTTTATCTGATTCTGTGATTAGGGATGATAAAAATGGTGAAATTCTACCATTTCAAACAATTTTTCAATGTCTGCCGAATATTAATAGGTAATTCATTTACTTTCAAGTAAAAGAGAAATTTAACCTTGGTTTTATGCAAAAAAATTTTTCCCGAATTACAAATTGTCATTAAAATTGTAGAACTTTCTTTTTTGATCAATGTTCTAACAATAGAAATTTGTAACTGAAATTTTTTTTTCCAATTTTGTTGGTTGTATTATTTTTAGTCACACCTTTCCCAACTCATTTTTTTATTATCGAGAAGCTGCAAAATTTGACCAATTTAACAACATTCGAGAGGAGCCTAGAAAAGAACCATATAAAATTGAAGAATGTTTTGCGTTTTTTCAAGTATGCGGTTTTTAAAACAAACTTTCAATATTATTCTCATTATTTATAGAAAAATCAACATATTTTTTTTAATTTTTCCATTTATGGCCCAAGAGATGATGAATTTACTCAGCGTCTTCAAACTGTTACAGATAACCTTCTGAAAGAATGGTCACCAAAAAATAAGCCACCAATAATATATTTTTTGGATCAAACACCCAAATCAAAAAATGATTTAAAAAACTTACAGAGTTTATTTAAAAAGCAACAACAAAAATAATAACGGTATTACATTTAATAATCATCTTTTTAATTCTTTTTTGTTTTAATTAATCTGATAAATTGTTTGTTCGTGAATTTTCTTTCAATTTTTTTGACCAACATTTTCATTGTATTTGCCCTTTTTTATCGATAATTGAAAAGTTAATTTCATTGTCTATGATTGTTATTACTTTTCCTTTGTGGCTTTAACTCCAACCAAAAAATAATAGAAATATCACGGTTTTTAAAATGCACATTGTAAAATATTGTAGAAACTAACACCAAATTATTGAAAGTGCGAAAAATAAATAATTGTTTTAATAAAAAATAAACGAACGAACTTTATGTTGGTTGAAAAGAAACCTATATTTTTTGTCCTTATTTATAGAAAAATAATATAAATAAGGACGTTCTTTCAAAAAGCGAGATAAACAAAAAAAAATCAATCGAATGAATCATATTTTTTTAAACTAGTAATCTTAAAAGCATTCAGCCACAATTGATGGTCAAGGGCAATTTCTCAGGTTCTATCCCCAGAGCCAGGGCCGGATCAGGGACAAAGCCAAAACTGTAGGCCCTGTTTTAGCCCTGACCCCGGTTCAGGATCTGCATATTAAAAGCGTTAATTAGAACGACTTTAGTTTTGGAAATCTGCGTTGAAAATACACAGCGACTATTTTTTAAATTAAAAAGGGATATACAAATTTTTG
This sequence comes from Panagrolaimus sp. PS1159, assembly GCA_963922195.1. NCBI lineage: Eukaryota > Metazoa > Nematoda > Chromadorea > Rhabditida > Panagrolaimidae > Panagrolaimus > Panagrolaimus sp. PS1159. The sequence goes on from CAWUHW010000006.1 coordinate 358,965, forward strand.
TTTAGAAAATTTTTCCTTTTTTATCATGTGACTGCATTACGACAACGGTAAGCTTTTTAGTTTTCTGTTTTTAAAACATTTATAAAAAATTCAAAATTCTCCGAAGAAATTGTTGAAAAAATGAATTTTCTTCTTTTATTTTTTTTAGAAAGAAACAACAGACATCTGATGACTAATAAAAATGCAAAAAAATGTTCTATATTAGAAAGAAAAAAAAAGTCTTACATTCAGTCAGAAAGTTTAATGACATTTTAAATACAACAATAAATGTTGAAACTCAAAAAAGTCAAACTTTGTTAAATGAAGGAAAAACAAAAAAGCTAAAATATAAGACGGTAAAATATAAAAGTTTTTATTTTTTTCCATTTACAAGAAATCATCATCATTTTTTGTAAATGAATTCAATAAGCTCGTCTTACAAGGGAACCTTCAGGATTGTCTCTGGAGTTAAGACCCCATATTTTGGGTAATGATAGTACTCCTGCAGAATAGCATTGTGAAAAAGTATGGGCTGCCCATGGGCCCTCTTCTGGATTTAACAGACTTCTGAAGTTGACAAATATATCGTCGACCAGGGGGTCGTGGATATAAGGAGAAAAATCGAAAATTTTTGTTTTGCTTTTTTTGTCATTCAAATTGCTTAAAACACTTATTTATGCAATGTTTTGACCGATTTTGGCATTTTATGGCATCTGGAGCCATTTTTTTCATTACTGGATTCTGAAGGCCGATATATGGGAAAATCCATTTTTTACAAAGTTTTATTTAATTCCCCGTATTTATAGGTTTTCAAGCATGGGAAATTCAGTGGTGACCTTTATTTTTTACAATAGTAATATTTTCGTGCCAAGATTCTGATTTTAACAGAATCTGAAGTTATAAACTTTCGTCCAATGATAAAAATTTGTTTTTGAGCTTTTTTAAATAATTCTTTTTATTTCATACGTTTTTAATCACGGAGAATTATGCTACATAGTCTAATCTTGATTAAATGCTTTTATTATATTTTGATTTCACATAAGATTAATTAACACTTATGTAATTCTGTTACAAAATGAGTGAAACACAATTCTTTTTCGCATTTTGCACAGCAAATAAATGCTCATTGTTGTTGACCTTGACAAACTTCACAAATAGAATTTAAAGTTAATTCTCGAAAACATTTTTCTGTAGGCGTTTTGAAATATTCGGGATGTTTTTCGGTGTATCCACAAACATACCACGCATATGCCACCATTGGCTTGAAGCAAGGAGCAGCAAATTGACCAAGCGAAAGATGAATAATTGTTGCAATACCTGTCCGAGAGCTCAAATTGAAATTATTATGGAGTCGTCGAATTTTATCACTCATTTCTCTTATGAAGACTTTTAACTGACGATTAAAAAATAGATCCAAGGGTTGCAACATTCCTGTAGTTTTTGGTGGAATAATTAAAAATTCATAATTTTCATCTTTTTCTGCTTCTATTGCTTTTTTATACCCATTCCACGAATCAACAAGTAAGAGAGGTCGGGCTCCTGAAATTTTTGTTACAAAAAAATGATTTGCCACATTTTATTAGTATATGCTGCTCATTCTGTTTGTTTTTAGTTGCATCATTCTTACCTTTATAGATATTTGTCAAAAAATAAAAAATTCAATGTATTGATTTTTCACTTGAAAATGCCGGACAGAAAGTAGAATTGCATCTATAGACAAAGTCATTAAACATCAGCTACTTATTTTTTAAAAAGCATTTTGTAAATCATTAGATTGCAGTGAAAACAATTTAACATAATTATATAAATCGAAGGAAAACATTATTAAAATAAACCATTACCAGATAAAATGTTAAAAATGTTAAAGTTTAATTTCATGTCTTTGAACGGCAATTTAGGAATAGGTAACGTTGCAACAAAATCATTTAATCAAGATTAGACTATGTTGCATAATTCTCCGTGATTAAAAACGTATGAAATAAAAAGAATTATTTAAAAAAGCTCAAAAACAAATTTTTATCATTGGACGAAAGTTTATAACTTCAGATTCTGTTAAAATCAGAATCTTGGCACGAAAATATTACTATTGTAAAAAATAAAGGTCACCACTGAATTTCCCATGCTTGAAAACCTATAAATACGGGGAATTAAATAAAACTTTGTAAAAAATGGATTTTCCCATATATCGGCCTTCAGAATCCAGTAATGAAAAAAATGGCTCCAGATGCCATAAAATGCCAAAATCGGTCAAAACATTGCATAAATAAGTGTTTTAAGCAATTTGAATGACAAAAAAAGCAAAACAAAAATTTTCGATTTTTCTCCTTATATCCACGACCCCCTGGTCGACGATATATTTGTCAACTTCAGAAGTCTGTTAAATCCAGAAGAGGGCCCATGGGCAGCCCATACTTTTTCACAATGCTATTCTGCAGGAGTACTATCATTACCCAAAATATGGGGTCTTAACTCCAGAGACAATCCTGAAGGTTCCCTTGTAAGCAATAAAGAATATTTGCAAAAATGTGTTTCTTGCTTTTTTGTCTATTGCAGCTGCAATGTGGGATTTTTTTCGATTGAAAAAAAATTTGTTAAAGCATACTTTATGGCGATTAAAATTAAAAAAAATTGAGTAAAGGAATTTTACATTTAAAACGTAACAAAAATACAAAAAAATTGAAAACCCAAAATATTGCTTTAAAAAAAATTTACATTTTTATTCAATCAAGTAATGGAAGCAAATATTTTTTCTCCAAAACTTTAAAAAACTGTATAAACAGTTTTTCACTTTATTTTAATAAGTATTACTGTAAAATAATTGACACTGGCGTCCGAAGCCAAAACTAACAAAAATATCCGGTTAAGGCGGATTTTGCGGAAAAGTGTGGTAGAGGGGTGATTTTGGTATCAGAATGTAGCCTGAAGCTCCGTGAGTGATATCAGATGGGTGCAACCAATTTAATGCTAACAATTAAATTTGGAATAAAATTAATGCATTTTAAAATTTAGTAAACAAATTGATCAAAAAAAAAAATGTATGACTTTCTTTGTGTTTAATAAACGTGCAATCTTTTCAATTTATCTTTATTATTGTTCTATTGTGTAAATTAGTAATTGGACTTTCTATATAAACTTTTTGTCGGATTTCTCAGAAACATATTAAGTATTTTTTAAAAAATTTGTTGCCAATAAAAAATGGACATATTTCAAAATATTCGAAAACAATATTCAAATATGTTGAAAGAAAAAGGTATTCTTTCGTAAGACACTTCCGTTTTAGTTGATTTTCCCACATAACATTTAAAACAGATCACAGATATTTTCTTTTTTTTCGAAAAACATTCTTCTTTCGTTACATTCATTTTTTTGCAAAGCGACTGCTTTCCGTCTTTTTTTTTCCTTTTGAATATTTACTCAGTTTGTCTAAAAAAATTAATTTACGAAAACAAGAAAAATGTTTTATTCAGTTTTAAATTTATTTAAATTTTTTTAAATAAATTTAAAACTTTTATTATTTAGACCGTTGCACTGAATGGATATGGTATGTTGTCGAAAGACATTATTTAAAAAAATATAAAAATTGATAAGATTTTTACAAAATATTTAAAAAATATTAAGGAATTTTATGATTGTGTTTTTTTCTTGCAAAACAAGAAATGCTATAAATTATGTAATTTTTTTTATTACTATTCAAAAATTTATATTTTACAAATTTTTATGAATGAAAAATAAAGTGCCCGCTGAAATACAGAAATGTATTTTGGCAAATGCGGATTTCTTTTTGCAAATCATTTTTATTAAATAAAATTTAGAAACGAGAATATAACTTGACAGAACAATCAAAAACACACAACTCAAGCAACATAAACTCCGCTAAAAAGAATATTATGCCTGTCATCAGCAAGGAAGAACATGAAAGGATGATCAGCAATAAAAACTGCTGGCGGATTGTTGCTATAAATTGCTGATAGCTGAGCCATTTTAAGTGCCGTTGACGCAGCAGCTTCTGAGCCGAATTCATTTGTCTAAAAGTTCTCATTTTTAAAACCTCATGAAAAGCAAATTTGCACCAACCTCAATAAAAGCTTTGTGAACAATTTTTGAAACCTTCAAAATGCTTTCTTTTGTAATGCCAGATAATTTTGCATGATCTGTAAAAAGTTCAGTAATTCCAAGGTTCTGCAAAACTTTTATAAGTTCGAATTGTGAGGTAATCTTAAACCGAGGAAGTTGAAGTACGACTTTTTCTTTTCCATTTTTTGATAATAATTCAGCCAAAGTTTCAGCGGTAAGATTTTTCATGACATCAACAAGGCCAAACTTTTCACGTGGAAGAATGATATACATTGTAACAAAATGTTCGCCATTTTCTGATAACATTGTCCATTTATTATTGGATTCGAATATTTGGCGATTCTGATATCGAAGTCCAACGAGTTGATATTCTTCTGTTTCATAATATGGCATCCGATCAGTCATTTTCATCATTTTTACCTATAAAAATCAAATCTAAACAATTATCATGATTTTTTCTCGACCTTGTTTTTTCGTTTATCTGATTTAATTAAAAACCAGAAATTTTTCACCAAAGAAAAAATGAAAAAGGTTAAAAAAAGCTAAAAGGCTTCTTAAAAAACCATTCTATTGTTCAACGCCATTTTTTAATGTTTATTTTAAAACAAATTTGAGCTTTAAAAAAGCGGAAAAAAATAATTGGTAAATTAATTTAAATCAGAAAAAGTGCCATTATTAGTCAGCTAATTAGCCAAACTTTTATTTGCCTGCTGAATGGCGAACCCTAATTATGACATGTACTATATAATACCAGAAAGCACAATTTACTTCATAGCACCATTTTTCAAAATAGTCGTTGGCAACTTTTTAAAATAACTTTATTAATTAAAAATCTTTTTAAAAATTTAACCAGTTTAATCATATTATACAATTATAAGTGTTTTTTTGGACTAATCTTTTAAGAGAACTACTGTAGACAAAATTATTAAAGCTGCATTTTTTTTTTGGACTGCTGCCCGAACACTAGCCGAATTTTTGAGGGTGGTTTTTGTGGTGTACATTTAAGTGTGTTAACACAGTGCTGGTTTACAAGAAAGCTGTCATATGATTATTTTTATAGAGTGTTCGAAGGGTTGAAATTCGTTTTAACCTCGGATCCACCGAGCATCCACTTTTTACGTCTTGGTGCTGACGGCTGGAATTCATTTTAACCTCGGATCCACCGAGCACCCAGCCCCACCGCCCCAATGGCTGCTGAGGAATCCAACCCGGGATCTTCCGGGTTTTCATCAACAGCACGTCCGAGGGGGAGTCGAACCGGGATCCTTCCGGTCGACATTCCTCAGCACTAACCACTAGTACAAGGAGGCGGCCTTTTATTAACAAGAAATCCGATTTCGCCAACGTGAAATTTTTGCCCATGCATTCCATAAACTCTATTATGAGTTCAATTAAACAAAAACTTCCATTATTACCGTAATCCACAAAAAATTGGCCTTAATTGTTCCAAAAATTTAATAAAAATTTTTCTATAGTAATCCAACTATAATCACCCGATTACAGAATCCATGTTTAGAGAGAGTAATATTAAGTATTGTAATAGAATATGGGGAAGTTATGCTGTATTTTTTACCTTTTTTGTAACATCTGGAGAACAATAAAAATCAGCATCTGCTGTTTGACTTTCTTCAAACTGTTCATCCCATTGACCTTTGAAGTAAATAGCATTAATCAAAAAGAGTTGAGTAATTTCATCAAGATCATTCGGACTAATCAGATTCATAATTTTGTTGTGAGTGGAATTTGAAACGAATGAATTAATTTTCTGAAATGATAAAATTTGCTGTATTAAAATCCAAAATTTTTGCATACATTTGCAGCTGCAACAGATTCTCCAAAATTAATTTCTTCAAATTCACCAGCATAATATTTTTTAATTCCATCAATATAGGTATCCAAAAGAGTCAAATTTTCACGAAAATAAACACGATTCACCGATTCAAGCGTAACTCCAAGGTCATTCGAATTAATTAGATTTAAAACAGAAGAAAAATGTGCATGGATTTCATTCTCGGATGCATCTATAAATTTGATTTTTAGAGCACATCAAATAATTGATTTTTACCTTTGGCAATGGTGTCACGAATTTGTTTGGCAGTATTTTCTTTGGCACCAAGATAAACCATTGCAAGTGCAATTGAAATCGAAACAGGTGAGAGAATGCTTGAAGATAGACCATTTAAAGCATACTGAAAAAGGATTTAAAAGCGATTTTTTGTAAGATTTTACTTTCGCTTGGCATTTTAAAAAAAAACTTTTGCTTCAATTTTTGTACTTTTTTTATGGTTTTCGAGGTCGAATTTTTATTTTTTATCAACTTTTATGGAGTAGGGGAAAAAGGCAATTTCCCTTCAAACGCTTAAAAATTAAAAATTACTTTTGATATACAAAATAAGTATCCTTAGATAAATGATTTTCATTTTGTTTCAACGGTTCTTTTTTTTATGTCAACCAAATCAATATTTAATTTTGGGCTACTCTAGGATATATAATATTACTGATACGTTTATCGTTTTTAGTTTAAAATTTTAGTTTTTTTGCTGCGTTTAGCTTAAAATCCTTCAAAATGACCAAGTTCATGAAAATTTATGGAAATTTTTTGATTTCCTTAAAAATCAAACAACCATACTTCGAAAACATTACAAAAAAGAAAAGCAAAAAAACGACATTTTAATCAACTCACATTTTCTCTCAGGAGATTCAAAGCAAATCCTGCCTGAGAATTTGCCATATTAGGAAATTGACCTGTTTGATTCATATTTCTGAAATGGGAAATATATTCGTTAAAAAGTTAAGTATTTACTTTGGAAGAAAAAAAAAGAGAAAAAGTTTTATCTTTATTTCCTCCCCCGAAGTATCATAAAACAAAGAATATTATTTGATTTTAACAAAAAAGAACTGCATCTATAAACGAATTTTTAACATAAACATTGCTTCATTGCTATTTTGAAAAATCAAAATGGTCTTTGTTCTCGGCAAAAAGAATACATTTTTAGTTTGATCTGCTGCTTCCAGAGCAAATTTTGATTCCTTCAAGCAAGAGTCACAATTTGGAGTCCTCTAATACTTTAAGCGTTTTTTTGTCGAGATTAAAGATCGCTGCAATTTTCGACTGAAAAAGAAGGGGTTGATCGATGAAAGGGAAATTGCTTTTTTGTTTATGTTTAAATTTTTCTTTTTTTTGTATTTAATAATTATGTCATTTGTTTTTTTTTGCTGAAAAAGCTTATCAAAACTTTGTGCTGTTTATTAAATGAACAAGAAGGCCATAAAAGTATTAACCAGTAAAAAAATTTCCAAGCATTAAATTTTATGTAAAAGTCATCTAAAAAAGGAACATATTACATACATATACTGTACAAGCATTGAGAACATGTAAAAAACTATTCCATTATTCCATTTTTGCATGATTATTTTGACCATATAAATAAAAATAAGAATAATCAAAAGATCTTGCAAGAACATTATTATTCCGATATTATTTTTCTCTTTGAAAAACAAAAACTATAGAATTAAAAATCGATCAAATGGTGATACTAGGCAATCTACATTAAACTTATGCAACTTCTTCAACATCGAAAAATACGGCTTTGGCATTTTGTCTTTGAAGCTGCTGGAAAAAATCGTACGAAGTTTAAAATAAAACATACAATGAAAGAATACTGCTTTTTGGAAAATTTAAAAACCACGAAAAATATTTCGTATTTCATTTTGCAAAAGCTTGAACTTTATGTAAAAGTTGAAAAATTTTTTTCCTTCTTTTCCCTGTGATGCAAATAAAAAACAGTTAAAGCCTTTAATTATATACTTTTTGGTCCTTAATGCTTAAAAAGAAAACAAGATGATTTAAAAAAATGAACTGAATCAAATGAAAATATTAACAGCTGCTAGGAAAACTCAAAATTTTTAAAAATAACAATTTACAAAAAAGTTTTCAGGTGAAACTTCAATAACTAACACCAATGTAATCTTAAAACCATTCAAAATATTTAATTAGAGTTATGTCACTATTTTCAATAAAAAAAAACTATTTTACTTTTTTATAAAAAGGAAATCTGTTTTACTTTTTATTTTAAATTTAATGCAATTATATGATTCATGGGAAAGCTTTTACAAAACTGCATTTTGTAATTGTATTCTAAAAACAGAGTCATTTTCATTAATTATAAAAGTATTTAAACAAAATATACAAAGAAAGAAAAAAATTGTTTTAAAAAAGCCAAAACTAGAAAAAATGAAATATTTGCAGATTTTTCGCCATTCATACTTGTGAAAAAAAAGCGTTTGTTTGTTCAGTCTTTTTAAAGAAAATCGATTGACTTTGTTGTTTTAATATTTTAAAATAAATTATAATCAGGCCTGTTTTTGTAGAGAGAATAAAAATTTAGGAAAAAAATTGATTACTTAATTTAATTGAAAAATTATTACTGTATATTAAAGATGATACTGAATTGTACAATAAATAAAAAGAACATGTTCGTACTTTTATAGTTTTTAATATCTACACCATCGTATTAATTGACATTTTTCTGTTAAAATATAAAACATTTGAAAAATTGGAAACGTTGCTACTTGATTCAAAAAAATATTTTATTCAGCAAAAAAAAAAATTTGCTTGTTGTTGGAACAGTAATACTACTTTTTACTACTATCCAAAAAACCAGCAAATTGATGTTACTTTTAAATAAACTTTTCTTTAATGTTCACCAAAATGTTTTAGACACTATTTTTTTACAAATTTTTTTTTGCATTTAAGAAACAACGATTTTGACAAAATATTCAGAAACAAGATTCACAAACATTAAAGGTAAAAAAAATATTATTTCGTAAAACACTCATTTTTTATTGATTTTCCCATGAAGTTTTAAAAACAAAATGAAATATTTGCAAGGTTTTTGTTTTTTAGCACTTGGAAAAAAATATTCGTACTCTTTGCACTACTTTTTTTTACAAAGGTCAGTGGTAAAAGACACAGCTGCAGCTGGGTTTTCTTTTGCGTTTTGAATGTTTGGTTTATATTTACCTTTTAAAAAAATGTTTCATTAACAAAAATAAGAATTGTTTTTTAAAAACAAGCAAAAAAGCATTTTTTCGTTGCAACAAATATAATTCACATTGGATTTTTTATTGAACAACAATTTGCAACATTTCAAATTCCAGAAACTTTTGTGATGTAGTACAAACAAAGCGTTTTGTTCCTGTTGTATAAGCAATTGCTGGAATTGTGGCAGTGTTCTCGAAAATTGTTGTATTGATTATGCATGATAACGCTGAATTTCATGAAGTTAAAATGAATTTGAAAAATGCCATAGATACTTTATCTTCAGTGAATCAAGAGATAATTAATGAAGCATATATTAATAAATTATAGTTTGTGCTTAGCAGCTTCTACCGAAATATTGAAAAAATTAAAAAAAGTTTCATTAAATTATTAAAGGATCAAAAAGCTGTACCTCTATCAAAAATTCCACAACATTTATCATCGTTTTTTAAAAATCTAGGTATCAAGAAGGATGCAGATGAAATGGTATTTTACTTTGTGTTGAATCATATACAAAAGATTTTATTTTGTATAAGAAACAAGACGAAGACGGGATAGCATAGGGGTTAGCGCTTGAGATTAAGACGTAGCAGGGGAAAAAGGGGGAGATAGCAAGGCTCAAGTCCCGTCGCAACTAAAACTAACATTTCAGCTATCAACTATGGATAAAAAGAAAAGAAATTAAATGAACACATCAATTGTTTTATTTTTTTTTAAATGTTACGATTTTGATTCAGAATCCAGTGGATTCTGGATATCTTTTACATGCAAGCACTTAAAAGATAAATACAGCCATAAAATCTTGAATATTTTGCAGTAAAAACAAGTTTTTTGTTTTTGGATTGCGCATTTGAGCTTTTTGTATAAACTTTTTGTCGGTGTTCTCAGTTTAAAAATATCGTTATTTTTTTTTAAATTTGTTGCCAATAAAAAATGAATTTATTTCAAAATATTCAGAAACAATATTCAAACATATTGAAAGAAAAAATGTATTATTTCCTAAGACACTTCTGTTTTAGTTCATTTTCCCATACAACATTTAAAACAAATGAAAGATTTTTTTGCTTTTCCGCACTTTTGAAAAATATTCTTCTTTCGTTGCATTCTTTTTTTATTGCAAATTTTAGTCGCAAATAGTGAACGGCGATCCGACCCGTATTGCTGTTTAGTTTTTTTTGCCTTTTGAATATTTGTTTATATAAAAAAATTTAATTTACGAAAATAAGAAAAGTGAATATTCAATTTAAAACGTTTTTATACAAACTGGATAATAAAACTGGATAAAGACTTCAAAACATTATTTAAAAAAATCTAAAGATTGATGAGATTTTTACAAAATATTTAAAAAATATGAAGGAATCCTTTTTTGAATTAATATAAGTTGCAATTAGGTTAAAAAACAACAAAATAAAATAAAAGGTTTATGATTCTGTTTTTCTCTTGCAAAAAATAGCCTTCGATGTTTTATTTTCTTTTTACAAGGGTTTTTTTCTATTTTTTTGACACATCAATTATTTCATCATACATTTTCAAACACGAGCCGATAAAATAAAAAAAAGCGCCATCGTTGAAAATGAAGAAAAGCGTTTTCCACTCGGGACCATTTTATTTAATTTTAAAATTGGCTTTTGTTCAAACTCACGCACTCACTCACTCACGCAGTCGCTTTGGCAAAGAGGGGCGCGTGCGCCAAACTCACGCACTCACGCAAAAAAAGAGTTTATCGTTTTTTATTAGTTTTTTTACCATTTTAATTATTTTAAAATTAATATTTACTTTAAAAAAATTAATATGAAAAAACTAATGAGTTAGCAACATATAATATTTTCTTTTACCTTTTTTGAAGCTCAGCAGTGACAAAGAACTAGTAAAAAGACTTTGTAAATTTTTTTCTTTAAATTTTCTATTAAATACAGTAATATTTAAATTTGCTCGGCTGCTTTTTATTAATAAAATAGATGTTAAAGTATTTGGTTAAAGTTTGGTAATAACAAAAAATCATTAAAAAAGACTTTGGAAAAACTACTAAGTTTCGGTTATTATATATAAAACTATTATTTGATACAAGAAAATGTTTTGCATTAGTTTCTATCTTTTGGTAACATAAAAAACTGTTTTGGCATGCTTTTTAAATCTGTAATTGGTATAATCTTTTTATTAAACAATGAGGCATTGATGTCAGATCGCAGCTGCGCATTATGCGCCTAAAACATAACTTTAGTGCCGCTTCTTTTGCAAAAAAAAAACCAGTTAATCAATTATTCTGTTGTAAACATTTATTACACAAAATTAAATTACCAAAAATAATATTAATTAATATTAATACATTTACTAGAAAAAAAATTACAAGTCTTTTTTAAGCATACTTTGTCGTTACCTAACTTTAAACAAGCTTCAAAAAAGGTATAAAAAAAGTTTAAAAACATAATTGCTATTACTAATCTATTTTTTTATTAAGTATTAATTTTTTTAAGTAATAAATATTATTTTAATGATAAAAATAATAAAAAACAGTAATAAAAAAGAACGACTCAAAAAACTGCGTGACTGCGTGACTTTGGCATGCGCGCCCCCCTTTGCCAACAGCAGTGCGTGACTGCGTGACTGCGTGACTTTGCACAAAAGCCTTTAAAATTTCTTTTATAAATTTATTTTTGATCAAAAAAGCGTTCAACTCCTGTAATTTTTATCTCAGCATCTGTTTTTTTAACTATTATTTTTCTTATCCTACTGTATTCCACATATGCTAAACTATAATTCTATGAGTTTTCAAGTCTCAAAAATCTTGAAAAAGCATATATATAGTGTCACCAAGTAAAAATTTGAAGAAATCAGATTCCGGCCTGAATCTCGGAAATTTTGGTTTACGTCGAGGCTGGATTTTTTAACAATGATAGCTACCTTTATGATAAGCATATTCGATATGGTGGGGTTTCTTGGAATTGACGAAAATCATTTTTAAAAAATTAAAAACTTTTTCTTTAAAAAAAACTGTAAGGGGGGACCAAGCTAAATCAAAAATTTTGAAAAACATTTTTTTTTCTGCAAATGGTTGGAAAATGTGAGTAATCATGTATAAACATGATCCTATCACTTAAAAATTGATAAAAACGATAATTTACCCTTTTTTTACTATTATTAAAAATTATTAATGGTTTTATGCCATTTTAACAGATTTTTGAGACTTAAAAACTCATAGAATTATTTCACATTTTAGGCTGTTGTTCGTCGTGAACATATTTTTCAATCACGTCTAGCTACGTGCGCAGCAATGTGCGACGCCAGTGTTCCCCTTCATTTTTTTTCAGTCAAAAAAAAATGAAAGAAAGAGCTCCTTAGGTATACTGTAAAAAATAAAACTTTTTTTTAAAAATTTAATTTTTATCCACCTAGATGTAAAATTTTACGGAGATTCCAAAAATCCAACTTTTGACTATTACTTTAATACAAAAAATTAGAGAAAATCGGTTTTTTTGACCTGTATTCTGTCTTCCACCTTCTTCCTATTTTAAACCAAGCCTATTCGACTCAGAATTTTTTTCTGCATCGAACAGTATATTTAAAATTATCGCATAAGGCCGCACCGCGAAATATGCGTCTATGGCCTAGTGGGAGAGGCGCTGCGCGACAGTTTACAGTCGTTTGGGTCACTGGTTCGAATCTAAACGACTGTAAACTTTTTTTTAAAAAAAACTGCATTTATTTTTGGATTCTCCATAGTCAAAAGCATATATGTACCAAAAATAAGCTTAATCGGAGATAAAAAATATTTTTGTATTTTCCATGGGGTTTGAACCGGTGAAAAACAAATCTTTTTTTTGCTGCAAAAAAATGTTGTTTTTCACAACGACACTTTTTTTGCAGCAGTTTGCAAACGCGACACGAAAATTTGTATAAAGAAAATGTGTTCCCCGACTGAAAAAAAATTGTTTTTTCTATTTTTTAACAGTAATATTAAGCAGTAATATTACTTTTTTTTACTCATTTCTTTTTTTCTTTCTATCAATATTTATACTGCGCATCTAATGATACCAAATTTATTGCATTTAGAGAACTTTGAAAAACCTGCGCACGTAGCTAATCACGTCATAAACTTTTTTCAAATATTCCATTAATGTGCCGATTTAAATTTTTAATTCTTGATGATAATTATCCTGAATATATTTTAATTAATCCTGAACTTCTTGAATTACAAATGTATCCATTGATTGGTGGTTTACCAACAGCAGTTATGTATCTTTTTAAAGATAAAAGAAAATGGCTTATTTCTGATTTACAAAAAAAATTTTCTGGTTGTTCTGAAGCAGAATTTTATGTTGTTTTTATGATTATGGAAAAGAGAAATTAATTTTTTTACAGAAATTTCATTTACAGTAATTTGTATTTATTACGTTTTTTTAACAAAATGGACGTAAATTAAGAAACACTAATTTATAAATATTCAAAAAAAAATTTTTACACAAAACGTGTTAGTTCAATTTTCGATCAAATCGTTTTTTTATTTTAAAAAGAACACCAAAGAAAAAGCATAAAACGAATCTATGGTTTCTTTTTTTCGTGAAATTTCGAAATACATGCACCCTTATTTCATTTCTCTTTTTTGCTTTCAAATGTCAATCGTAAAAGATACAGATGTGTTATCTTTTTTGTTTTTAAATATTTGATTCTTTTGCCTTTAAAGAAAAAGTATTAAACAAGATCTGAGAAAAATATTTTTACAAAACAGTCAAAATGAATATAGAATTGTATAATTATGTTTTTATTCATTTTTAATAAAATAATGCTATTATTTGCAAAGGTTTCGTCAAAATGTTTGTGAAAATAAATGGAAATGGTCAAGCTTTCTACGTAGCTAAAAATTTTATTTTTCTTACTGTAACGAAAAAAATGTCAAAGAAAAAAAAGGACAAAGTGTTCCCAGCCGGTCTCTGAATAAATTATCCCTTTTTTGCGTTACTATCACAAAAAATTATTTAAAATCCCGTAAAAAGTATTGGGTTTCATTTATGAATATTTTTAAATATATTACACTGATCAAATATGATGTCGTCAACAAAATACTTTTTATCTCCTTTTTTCTAAGCATATCTGCAAAAAATTATTGCACTATATTTTTTTTCACATTCAACGCTTTTTCATTTATAAATGACAGTCACTAAAAAAACGACTGGATTTTGATTTCTTTTTTACGTATTTTATTTTTTGAAATATGCAAGTGTTAAAAATAAATTTAGAATGAGAAGAAATAAGATTCATGGAATTAAATTAAACAATAGATTTCTTAAAAAATAAACGACTCAAAGGTGTGTCCCACAGTAATCTGTAGAACTGAAGAAAAAAAAATCAACACAAATTTTGTGTCCATTTCTGATAAACAAAAGTTATGGCAAAAAAATGTAAATGTGATATTTTAAACGTCATTTAATTTGTCTTGTTTTTTGAAATTTTTTTTCGTTCTGCATATTTGTTATCAATCAAATGTGTATAATGCATCATTTTCCATTCATCAAAAAATTTTTTGCTACTATGAATCAAAGAATAGTTGTTATCAATATAATGAAAAAAAATTGTTGCCTATTCTAACAGGCTTTTAGGAATTTAGAGCATCGTCAAAAAAATTTCTATGCTAATTAAACGTTATCATTTAAAAATATTTTTATTAAAAAAGCATTGTAACAAAGCTTAAAGGAGCAGCCAAAACAGCAATATTAAATACAACACCAAAAGCTATTTTATTTGCTGTAAAAAATTACGTATTATTAACTGTTAAAAGAACTGAAGGTTTTTAAAATCGGCGAAGAAGCTATAAGTACAGTTGGAAGCAAACATTTAAATGGAAGAATATATGCAAATTATGGAAAAGAAATTGATCCAAGAGTAAAAAACAATTAATAGCATAAATAATTGCAGCAATACATAACAATCAAACAACTGCAGTTTCTCCAACAAAACCAGTATCTTCATGCTAAAAATAGTAAACTATGAAAAAAAAATATTTATCATTTTAAAACCTATTTTGGCACTTTTCAGGCATAAGTCTAGCCAAGAACAGATTATGTTAGAAGAAGCCAACTATGCCGTTGTGTAGTCCTATGTATACTTGTTAAATCCACAAAGTTTCATAGCTAATACACGCTATCAGCCTCGGCATCAAAGTTAGCAAAAAATGCAAAGCTTTGTAAAAAAATTAAAAATCGCCGAAATTGGGATTTCTGATGCCGAGACTGATGGCATGTATTAGATAGGGAGCTATGAAACTTTGTGGACTTAAAAAGCCTACATAGGACATTATTTCTCGGATATATAGGTTTTGGAACGTGCTGAATCCTAATCTGAAACATTTAAATCAATGCCCCTTCCAGATTCTGTAGATTTAAGCAATCATGGGGTGACGTCATATTTTTGCACAGCATTGTACTCATTTCATCCATACTGGAATTTTGAAACATCAAAATGATTTAATCGTTAAAAAAAGAAAAATTATTTCTAGATTTCATCATATAACTTAAAAAAGATGCAAAAAAAAATTTTTTGGGTGTGCTATTATTTTTTTTTTTTAATTTTTTGAGATAAACATTCTCTTTTCCCATGCATAATAATGAGCATAATTCCGGCTTTTTCTTAATTTTCTTAATAAAAGTGATAACGTTCCATTAGCATTGAAATTTTTTTTGTCGATGCTTTCCATTTCTGAAAGCCTGTTAAAATAATCAACACTGATAACAACTATTCCATTCTTTAAGTTAAAGTAGCTAAAATTTTTTTAAGACTCTAAAATGATTCATTGTATAGTATACAATTAATTGATAACAAATATGCAGTATGCAAAAAAATTCCAACAAACGAGACAATATAAAATCATTTTTAAAGCATCATTTTTTCATTCTTTTTGCCATAACTCTTTTTTTTATCATCAAAAATGGACACAAAATTTGTGTTGATTTTATTTGCAGTTCTACATATTATTGTTGGACAATCTGAATATGATATAATTGATACTCCTTGCTCGACGAATGGAACACTGTTGAATTATAATATTTATTCGGACAAAATAGCACAATTTTATACACCAAGTTTTCCCAAAACCTTGGTAGATAATGAAACTGCGACATCATGTCAAGCAAGATTTTTTACTGTAAGTTTTGTAAAATTTTTTTATTAAAATCCACCAAGCACCGAATAACAATTTGTGGTGTTAACACCAGACTAGGTCTCTTTGAAGTCGAAAATTTTAGTATTTCAATTTTCAAAAATTAATAAATTCAATTTTTTGAAATCAAACTAAAAAAAATAACTTCGGTATTTGGCACTTTTGCAGTTTCACCCCTCTCGCTTTTTTTTCATTCACATCAGCTCAGCCTCCCCCGTTTCTGTATTCGCAGTACAAACTCACTATTTTTATGCAAATTTGTGAATGAAAAAAAGAGAAAGGCGAAACTGAGCTTCAGATTTTTCAGAGAGCTCTAAACGGAAATGGACTCGAACCAGGGAGCGCCTGGTCTAAAGCGCGCCGCTCTAAACCACTAATCCATCTATGCGACAAAAAAATTTGTCTTTAAAACTAAAAAATTTTTTAATAAAATAAAATATTATTTAGATGATTAAAAATCAGAGAATTTGGATGGCTTTATACAATGGCTTTACCAAACAATTTATTGCATTTGATGATAATCAAAATCAATTTGGTCAAAGGTAAAAAAATTTGTTCAACTATTTTTTTTATAGAAAAGGGTTTTAGTTATTTTGATTCCAATGAAAATATTGCATCATTTTCATCCAATACTCAATCATTGACATTTGAATTAAATACTTATCTTTCACCTTCAGTTGATTGGGTAGCTTTTCAAGGTGTTGTAATTGCATACGGTAAAAGTTTAGTTTTAAAAAACTTTATTATTTTTAATTTTTAAGATCCATTGCAAGTACAATGTCCATTTTCTGGACAATCAATTGGTTTTGTAAATGTTGAAAACACACTTGTTATTCCAATTTCATCAGATTTTGGTGTGAAACAATCGTACACCTTTTGTCAATGGAGCTTTAACACATACTTTGGACAATATTTAAAAATAGTGATTAAAAATTTAGTTTTGAATGAAAACGTTATTTTTGAATTACAACAATCTGGAAAAACGCTTAAAAAGTTTAAAAACATTTTTAAAACGTTTTTTCTTATTTATGACTTTTTTAGATTTGATCAAAATATCACTGATACCCAAGTATATTACATCACTTCAGACGCCGGATCCTTTACTCTTTATTACAATGACACAAACGATGCATCTGTTGGAACAGGATTTTCGGCACTTATTTCAGACACAAACGTTCCGCCTGTTTTAACAACCGAAGAATGCCCATCTTTTGTGGATGAAAATGGTTTAAAAATTAATAATTTGGATTATGAAGTTGGATATCAACCTAATCAAGTAAGTATATATCCTATTTATACAATAATAATTATATTTTTTTAAGCAATGTGATTATTCTGTTACAGTTCCCGAAAATGAGGAAATTTTGGTGGATGTTAGCATTTTTCATATTGAAAAAAATATTGATACTCTTAATTTAATTTTTGGAGGAGATATTTATACATTAAATAAAGATTACAAATATACATTAACGCCAGAGGCAAATAATTCTTTGATCAGTTTTATTGCTGATTCAAGTGTTCAACAAGCTGGATTTGAAATTACTTTTAAAAGTTTAGGTATGTTTTAATTTTAAAAAATTAATTTTTTAAATTTGTTGTACCTTCAAAATATAAATTTTAAATATTTAACAATTGTAATATTTTAGAATGCATTTGCCCATTTGAAGAAATAATTATTCCATGTGAATCTCAAATTGTTGTATTTCCACTTGTCGAAGATGTAAATTCTTATTGTGATAACATGAATTGCAGCTATCATGTAAAATTATATTTATTCATAAAAAATAAAAAATAATTTGCTTTTTAGATTTCGAAAGAACAATCATGTTCAGATAATGGATATCAATTCTTGTTAAATCCAATATTTCGTGAAGGCTTGGATTACTTTAACATTTATTCCAATGGAAATTTGTATGAAACGTAAGCATTTTCAAAATCAAAACCGAAGTATTTTTTTTTTCAAAAAAATTCGAAATTTTCGTAATCGAAGTTTTGGAATTTTGGTTTTGACTTAAAAAATTATTTTGGAATTTCGATATTTCGATTTGAGACCAAAAAAATTATTTCGGCGATTTCAATTTCGCAGGGCTCTGAATCGTATTTATAACATATTTTAGATTAACGAAACAAAAAAATTACATGAGACATTTTGCAAGTGACACAAATATTACTGTTGAATTTATTTCTGGTTCGTATAATGACCCAATAAAATCTGAAAGAAATGGTTGGGAATTGCAATTGATTAGTCAAAAATTGCCAGCTGCGACTTCTTTAATGCTAACAAATAATGTGCCATATTATGTCATAGACATTTCTGACCTAAAGAAAGGTGACATTTTAAATGTTTGCTCACCCAAAACTGATACATTAGAATTATTTATTGCATCATGGAAAAACCATTTAGAAAATTATATCCTTTATGATGGAAAAAATTTTGAAAATTATATTGGAAAGTACGTTTTTTATATATATTGTGTCGGAGTTGGGGAACCGCCCATTTGGTTCTTCAAATCGGAAGTCGGAGTATGGGAACCCAGTAAGCAGTTCTCCAACTCCGACGTCGGTTCCCCGGAATCGACAAGTTGTATTTGTCGGAGTTGCAGAACCACCTGTTCTCCAAATCCGACATAATATATACTTTCTGAATTTAAAAGGTGTATTTTATAAAGCCTTGATTCATCAAAAATATTTGGAAATAATTCATATTTTGGTTATGCAAAATCTGAATCCAGCTGTTTTACCATTGAAAAAACTGTGCGTAGTGTTGAAGCAGGTGTGCTTTTATTTCGAATGAAAACTGCTCAAAGTCAAAATTGTGAAAACTCTAACAATATTTTTTTATTGTCTTCTGGATATTCAAATTTTGCAAATACTGCAAAAAATAGTGGTAACTGCGAAATAATAATTTTGTCATCACATGATCGTTCAAGTCCATTTTTAATCGATTCCATGAACGGTACTTTCAATAACAATTTTATCCTTAAAAGTACAATAAATCAAAATATTTTTGCAACAATAAAGTTTGTTTTTTACAAAACATTATCTTTAGTAAAAACTTGTTTCAGTTCAACAGAAATCTCTCTATGGAAAAACCTTCAATTATATACCCCTGCATTGAGCATACTTTTACCTCCATCAACAGCATTTAAAATAAACACAACAATTGGACCGGGACATAATTATGAACAAATTCTTGCTGAAATTAATCAGCAAAAAGGTATTATGGCATCGCCTAGTTACAGCAGCTCTAACGATACGATTCATTTTAATGGACCACTTTATGATATTTTGAAATCGAATGATTTCTATTATATTACAGCAGAATTTGTTTTACAATCTTTTAAAGGAAGCAGTCAAAGTTTGGCGGTAACTAGTGACTTTGATGACACAAATTATTAGTAAGTTTAAAATTTTATTAATTTTCAAATATTTTTTTTTAAAAATTAATAACAAACATCTGTTAATGTTTTGGACTAGGGATCTGCGAAATCGAAATATGTTATTTAATTTGAAGCCGCAATTCCAAAATTTTAACTTGTGATTTTCGAAATAAAAACTCCTTTTTCTTAGAGCCTTGGTCCAAAAAGTAATATAACTCAAATTTCAGTTTGTCAAATGTTGGCGAAAAATTAATATTAAATGGAACTGAAATTCAAGTGTTTTTTAACCCACAAAATTCAAAGAATGAAAGCTTTTTGATTAAATATACCTTAAATGCAATTCCATACCCGACAACTCCAACCACAACTTCGACCACTACAACCACCCCTACAACAACTTCTACATCAACCTCTACAACAACTACAACCCCAACAACAACGACTCCAACAACAACAACCCCTACAACAACAACTCCAACAACTACTTCAACAACAACTCCAACAACTACTCCAACAACAACCCAAACAACAGCAACTTCCTCTGGAATTTCCAAAAACTTTTCTGCTCTTTTTATTTCTGTTGTTGCATTTTTAATCGCATTTGTTTTATAAGTTTATTTACAAATTTATAAATGAAAGTTGCAAAATTACATTTTTTAAAGATTTCGAAATTCTAATAAGTTTTTGATAAGAAATACAGTGGTCCACTAAATTATATGATACCCCCATTCGAAAAATGCAGAAGCGGAGTAGATTCGAATGTTTTAGATTCCGATTCAGGATGTTAAAAAACCTAGACAGCACAAGAATTAGCTCCCAATAGTATAAAGTTCCAATATGGTTTCAAAAATTTTTGAAAAGCTCCTGCCACAAAAATATAGGACATCCCAGTATGGGGCTGTCCAGATATTACATCATCAAGAGACAGGGAGGTAAGGGGTCAGGAAATTATGACGCCGCTTTGAAGTTGCGGCAAAAGATCAAAGAGAATACATGACGCATAGGGAGGTAGGGGTCCAAAAAAGTCAAAATTTTGATGACGTAAAATCTGGACAGCCCCTATTGGTCTGGCTATTATCATCCATTTGTAAAATATGTGCAACATCGCCCCTTTGTTCTCCATTTGGTTTTCCTTAGACATTTCCCATTGCTAATAATGAGCTTTAGCTATAATTTGCACATCTTTGTTGTAAAATATTAATATATATAATCCTTAACTAATGCATTTTTTCAAATTTGTTTCGAAAAAGATTGTAGTAATTACAAATATTTCTTTGGTTTTATGGTTGCAGTAAACTTATATTTGGCTTTAACAAGACTTTATTTATTTTAACATCATAAAATGACAAAAACTAGTTTTTCCAAGAGAAATTTATCGGAGAAAGCAGATTGCAAATTTTTTATCAGTTTTTACATTGAAGCCATTTTTTAACAATTATCTCCTTTAAAAACTGTTTGAAAATAAAAATTATGCACTTTTTATTAATGCTTTGTGCTGTTGCAATGCGTTTTACAAATGAAATATGTTCAATAATAAACATAATTTCCTCAAATATATTATTTTATTTAAGCAAATTTGAAATAAAATAAAAAAGAATGAATTTTAAATATTCAAAAAATATCGTTTTTCTTGCTTTTATTAAAAAATCGCAGCCGACAAAAAGCAATTCTATGGTTTAAAAAAACCCCCAAATGAAATTGTTTCTTTTGCACATTTGCTCCCTATTTTACGCCGCTAAACATTTTACACTTTTTTCCTTTCTTTTACAATCTGTGATGACTAAGGAAAAAAAGTTTCGCCAATTTGTCCTAAAAAATCAATGAAAAAAGTAAAAAAAATTTTTTGTTGAACCCCTTCTTTTTGAATACAAACTTTATCGCAAAAAAATTTTTTAAAAGAACATTTTTTTCTTAAAAATTTTGTTTTTTTTAATCATTTTGAATGTTTAAGCAATAATTTTTAAAAAAATTTAACAAAAGTTTGACTTTTTTTTGATTTATGAACAAATAAAATATTTGAAAATATTTATGGCTCCAGATTCGTCTATTAATGACATTTTTAAAAACCTGTTATTTCACTTTTTTAAAAATACTTCTAGCTGCCAGATCTAATTTGCTGGTGAATACAGCTATTCATATTGGGGTTTTTTTCTTAAAGTAACCAAAGAATACTACAAATTTTAGCGTTTGTGAGCTTAAATTTGTAGTATTCTTGGGTTGTAAAAATTTCTCAGGCTCGCTAGCAAAAGCTTTCATTCTATTTTGTTTTTATTCATACGTGAATCAGCCTTAAAAAAGCTTTAAAAAAATTGTTATAAACCATTTCTTTTACTGTCATAACAATGCTTTTAATAAAAAAAACCCCAAACAAAGACAGAATTGATTCATCTTAAAATATGATTCAACTATGAAAAAAAGCGCTCAAACGAATTCGATAGCATTCTTAAAAACAACAAAAAAGACTGCTATCATTTTTTTCTGTTTTAGCACGAATGCAGTATTTGCAGTATTTGCATCGAGCATATTTTCACTTTTCATTAAAGTCACGAGAAAATAAACTTTTTTTGTCAACAGTTTTGTTTTCCATTTTTATTTTCACTATTTTTATTTTATTTATTCCATTAATTTATAGCTGGTTTTTTAAAAAAAGATGGGTGCAAACGAATCAACAACAAAAAGACTTACCGTTACTTTGGAAAAATGTGATAAAAATCGTCGAGAGAGATTTTTTCTTCCATATTGTTCATTCTTTGAAGTAATTTATCCACCACCAAAATTTTATGAAAATGGTACAAGAAGTAATGATGAAAAGGTTGGAGGAGAGTATAAGGTTAAAAATATTTCTAAAAATATTAAATTTGTTCATGTTCAATGTAATGCATGTAAGTTTATTATGTAGATTAATTTAGAGATAATAGAAATGTTATAAGCATTAATAACAAAATAAACTGGATGTAAATAAGAGTGCATATATTCTTCTCTTATATATTTGAGCTATTTTAATATCCATACTACTTTTTTAGTAATTTGCACGTCATCTTTTATTACCCCAGAAATGACTTTCATTCTCACAGATGAATGTGCAAAAGATCATACCACTCAAGTTACTGTACAAATTGATATTAGTCAAGAAACCGTTGTACCATATTTTCTAAAATTGGATAAAAAACTGTTACAAAACTTAAAAGATGGTGAATCAGCTAATCAAATTATAACATTACCAGGATATAATTTTTTAACATTTAAATGTTTAATAACAAAAATTGCAGGATTCTGTGAATTGTTTATCGAAAATCTTATATATGATATTAGAATTAACGGTAAAGTTTAGATTTTAATTACTACATTTATTTACAGAAATAATGTAACAGTAATTTATAGATCGTGTAAAAAATTATTTGATAAAATTGGTTGTTGGTAATGATGATGAAAATTGTTTTATTTATAAACTTAACTTCAGTTTTAATCCTGATGTTGTTCGGCAGCAATATTCTGAAAAGGCATTCAATGAGTATGTTTTTAAAAAACTTTAACGAAACCTGCAAAGGCAAATGAATACTACCTACATTGTTCTGCTCATGTTTTCGAAAATGTTTAAGAAAAAAAACTTTAGGTTAAAATTTGACACTAAATCGGTATAATCGTATCGAGAGTGCCACAGTCAGCTTTTATGAGAACATGATCAAAAGCATAAGTGAGATAAGAAAAAGGATTTTTTTGCCGGTGCAAGTGTCTGTAAAAAATTAATGGAATGCTTTTAGGGCACAAAAGTCTTCTGGTATGGCTTCACAATTTCCGGTTGCCCTAGAAAGTGTTGAAACTTGTAAAAATACAAATTCCACTGCTTGTACAATAATACAAATGGAACCAAATGATTCATCTGATATTGGTAAAGAGAAAAAAACCAAACTCTTGATAGTTTTAAAATTGTTTTAGCAAATCCCAATGTTGCAGCTGACAAAAGTGATATAGAAAAAAACATAAAAATATATTCCGCAACTTCAGCTACTGAATCTGGTTCAAATTTGTCACATTATTCAACACCTCCAAATTGGTCAGCAATTTTTCATGAATCAATGATAGCACTTTCAAATGGAATAATGAGACTTTTACCACCTTTAAATTCGATACCACTCTTGTCAATTTTATCCGCTCCTGATTCTACTACACTTTCAACAACTAAAGCAACAAATGAGGAAACATCATCGTCATATCTTCGACCACAACCCCGAACCATACAACATCCAAAAAAGTCTATTACTGCTTTCGTTCGAAAAGAACATAATTTCAACAAAATTCTTGCTGAAACTAAATACACTGATGCAATTTTAGTCAATCAAAGCGGTGAAAAAGTTCCCGGATTTCGATGTTTTTTAAGTAATCTTTCACCAATTTTTCAAGCAATTTTAGATTCAGAATCTGAATTACCTGTTAAAATTGAAGTTGGAAATTTCAAAGAAGAAACACTGAAACAAATTATCCAATTTTCACAAGGTGCTGAATTTGAAGTTAATGAAAATGTTATGCAATTATTGGAATTTGCAAAAACATTTTCAATTAATCTTTTAATTGTAAGCATTTTTTGATCAAAAAATTAACTTTGTACATTTGTATTTTTCTAGGATGGATGTTATGCATGGATGGCAAATAACATTAATGAAAAAAATGTTTGTGAATATATTAAATTTGCATATGCTGAAGATCATTCAGTTCTCAAAAAGCAATGCCTTGAATTTTTGAAGAACAATAAACTTTCTGTTAATCCAGAATCCATTAAAGTCCTTCCACAACAAATTTTTTATGATGCATTTTTTTCATAATATTTATATTCGGCTTTTTTATGTATCCTCGTTTAATAACAAATATTATAATTTTTAAATTTTTAATAAAGTAAACATTTTGTAACGTTTTTCATGTGGAACATTAAAATATTATTAAAAACAGAATTTTTCTATTTCCCTTAAATGTGATTAAACAACCGGGTTATTATTATTTTTAATATTGTTCCAGCCGTTAATTTTTTAATGGTTAAAACAAAAAAATCCATTTTTTTAAAAAAAATTTTTATTTGGAGTCGTTTATATCAGTAAAGAAACAGATTATTATAAAATATTCAAAAATAAAAGAAAGAATAAAAAAATACAAAGAGATTTTTTTTTGTGAAACACATTTTTTGCCGGAAATATCGATTTGGTTTTTCAAAAATTCGAAATACACACATCTCTTTTTACATTACATTTCTTTTTTCAAATGTTAGTCTTTCAACAGACAGCTGTGTCATTTTTTTCTTTGTGAATATTTAATCAATTTATCTAAAAAAAGTCTACTAAAAGGAAGAAAGTTAAACAATAAATTCGAAAAAATTGTCTTAAGTAAACAGCCAGATCCAAAAATTAATGATCGAAGATCATTAATTATTGGAAAAAAATATGTTTGTTTTAGTTCAATCTAAATGTAGAAATAATAAAAGGAATTTATTTTTAAATTTTAATGAACAACTGGTTCACAATGTATTAAAAACTGTGTCTTTGTGTTTTTTTTATTACTAATATAGAGTATAAAAATCATTTGAATTTTTTTTTATTATTGTGCAGCTAATTTTTCCGGTGCAAACACTTTTAAAATATTATTTTCATGTTAAAGGGGGCGGACCCTTTGATCCATTTTTAAAAAAAAAAGGATTTCGAAATGTTTCTTTTCTTTCCAACCCTTCGATATTCGTGATCAGGGTGACTCTTGAAACGAAAAAATATTTCCTTTGTTAAAAAAATAAAAACAATGGAAGCTGCATTTTCGTTTCAAGAGTCACCCTGATCACGAATATCGATGGTTTGGAAAAAAAAGAAATATTTCGAAATCCTTTTTTTTTTTAAATGGATCAAAGGGTCCGCTTCCTTTAAGTTTACTTTATATTCTTTTTTAAAAGCATATTATTTCTCCAATTTTGTGTCAGTAATAGTAATTAAAAATATTCAAAAACCAAAAAAAAACAATTTTTTTTTGCAAATATTTGAGAAAAATAAACCATCTCGCGAAAAAAAATTATTCATTCAAAAAACAGATCGATGTTTTCTTCCTTTTTTCGTCCGCACTTCTCATAAAATATTTCAAAATGAAAATTTGTCGAAAAAATTTTAGGAATCATTCTTTTTTCTTAAAATGTTAGTCACTAAAAATCCTTTTTCATTTGCGTTTTTCATTTACAAATGTCATTCACCGCAAATATAAGCAAATTTGATTTTTCTGTCTTTGAATATTTTAAATTTAATAAAACATTTAAACCTAAAAAAATTAAGTTACAAAAAATAACGCCCTATTTTAAATTTGCATATCGGAAATTGTTTTTATGGAAGCAATTTAATGGCATCACCCGATATTTAAGAAAAAAATTCCTATCGAAATTGACAAAAATACTAAATTATAAAAAAAGAGAAAAATTGAAATAACAATTGCTACTCATAATACATTGTATTATTCTTTTTATTGTTAACTCATTGGTACTACTTCATGCAGAGATAAGGACAAAAATTTTTTTTTAATTATTTAAATCAATCAAAATTTTAAAAGGCTAATATTCATAAAAGTTTTCACACTGTACGGGTGTAACTTCAAATTGCCAATGTATTTCTAAAGTTCCATTTTTACGAAAATAAATATTTTAAAATATTTCAAAAATCTGTTTTTTTCTTACAAATTTCAGTTTTTTTCATATATTTTATGTGATTTTAAGACAATGTAAACATACATGTATTTCAAAATAGTGTGTCCTTTTTTTTCATCCGACGTAAGCGCCGTCTTATGACAGTTTTCGTTTTTTAAAGAAAATATTGAAAAAATATTTCACCGAGTTAACGAAATTTATTAGTTGGCAATTATTTCACAAATGAAAAAATTAAAATCGCTTTTATGGCCTGGAATGAACTTATAAAAATTGTAAGGCCTCCAAACAATGCTTCAAGATTGTTTCAAAGAATGATATTTCTTTCGCAAACATTAAATTTAAATTTCCTATTAAATTGTTAATATTTTTTTTCTCCTTGAATTTATAATGTTTTTCGAAACGGTGGACGACGTTCAAGTTTTTTCATTCGTTTTTCTGCAGTTGTTTAACCATTTTCAATAATGCCGCTAATATCATTTTTTTGATGAATAAAAAATTTAGGAACAAAATATTCAAAAGAAAACTTTGTTTGTTTTGTCTAACAAAAAATTAAATGAAAGACATTTCATTTTAAGATGAAAGCAACAGAAAAAAAAGCAAACTGCCTTTATTCCATTTCGATTTTTGATAAATGGAAAATTTTTTTGTTAGTTTCTGCGAAACGCATAAAGCGATGAATTAAGTATTTTTGTTATTTGGGTTTTGAATATTTAAAAGCTATTTTACGTTAAAGTTTTTTAGACAACTTTTTATAAAAAAACATGAAAAAAAGATATTTTTTTAATAAAAAAGTTTTTTTATTTCTTCTTCTTGGTTCAATAAAGAAAATAACTGATACAAATTTACCGTTTCGTACACATTTTTTGTTTTCAAAAAAAATTGCTGCGGGGTTTTACTGTAATCTTTTTTCGATATTAACACCATTCAATTATAAAAGTATTTTTAAAAAAGGAACCTAATTCCATATTTTTGTAAACTCGCAAATGCTTATAAAACTTAAGTTTTTTGCATAAAAATATATTATTGGTGTGCAAACGAAAATCGTTTGACATTTTTTTCTTTAATAAACAACCATTTTCTATAAAACGTTGTATCAATGATATATTTCTCTTCGCAATTTTTTTCATTTTATTTCTCAATAAACAAATGTCAGTCGTTGCAAATGCAGTTACGTTTTTATTTTTGAAATATTTCAAACTTTTTTTTTGATTTATAAATATACAAACAACAAAAAAAAATTTGACGAAATATAGAAAAATTTTTTCTTCCTTTTAAATCGGTGATCACCACGTTCACGTGAAACACACGTTTTTTAAAAGTTAATTTTTGTTTTACAAACAAAGTTATTTCTATTTTTATTTTTACACTGAACAAGCAAAATCTATTAGTTTCTGACAAATTTGGTTATATAACACATGAAAAACAAAAACTATTTTGAAAGTTTCATTTCCAAAAAATGATCATCAAAAATTGGAAATTTCTGACACTTATAGGCGTTTTTGCTCAATAAGTGTACTACAAAGCGCCTATAAGTGTCAGAAATTTCCAATTTTTGATGACCATTTTTCGGAAATGAAACTTTCAAAATAGTTTTTGTTTTTCACGTTTTATATATATATATAGATTGTTGCTTCATAGCATTTTCACCTTTTATTTATATGTTTCAAAACCCCTTATATATGAGTGAAATCAGTTAAAAGAAATTAAAAAATAGAATAAATATATCTTTCATTTCAGGAGTTATATTATTACCGCCACGTATTTTTTAAACTATTAAAATGTTCATCTACTGTTTGATTCATTTGTATCGTTTGTCCAAGAGTTGTCTGTATAAAAGTTGAATTCATTGGAACATTTTCTGATGACTGTCGTAAAATGCATTTAATAATTTTTGTATATATTCTTGTTGATCGCTCTAATTGATACATCCAATAAAATGAAATAGCACTAATATTCAAACAATATAACTGAAAATAAATGTTTTTAAATTCCATAAATTTGTTTATGACTATATTTTTTATACCCCTAAAAAAATAGGTACTCGACTTGGTTCATGAAAATGTGTAATAATAAACGTTGAAATAATAGTAATATTTGAAATTAAAAAGCTGATTGTTGCTTGTGGAAATAATAAATTTAATGTTCGAATATTTTCAGTTATTTGATATTTACTCGTTAAAAGTGTTTGGGTTGAATTACTTATTCTTCGAAGGATACGATTTTGTTTTTGTAATAAAAAAAGTAACTAAAATTTTTTAGTTATAATTAGTTTTTTAGAAGCGTCTGGATGTAAAACAATAAAAATGGCTTACTTTGGGTTACTGTAGTATTATAAATTATTAATGTTTAATTTATTGTTTTAAAAAACTTACAATAAAATTTGTTGATTCAATCGTAACCAAAAATGTGTAAATAACAATGATTGACATTCGCACTGAAAAAAATTTGTTGAATGATTCAAACTATATCCTTGAATTTCAGAGATATTGACTTTGAGAAAAAACAAAAAATTGTTTTTTTGAATCTTGGAATTTTATCTTGATGATAAGAACTTTTTGATTCAAGAAAAGTAAAAAACTTACAAACATTAAATAAAAATGCAAAACAAAATGCAACAAACAGCGAAAATAAAATTGCAAAAAATGGATAAATTTTAAAAATTGAACATTTTTCATAATTTCGAAAATAAATTGTTGCCAGTAATCTTTCAAACGCAATTGAAGTTTCAAGTAATCGAAAGCTGTATGCAGAAGTAGCGGCTAATATTTTTGGATATTGATATTCTGAGATTTGATATAGCTGGGGAGGATTTTCAGAGGAATCCAAAATGAAGAAAAATAATATACAACCAATTGAAAGTAAAAGCCAAATGAAACCAATTGAATAAAGTAAAATTAAAAGATTAAAATGAATTGTTTGAAGACATTTTTTTAGAGAATAAAAACCAAATGGAAGAAGTATAAATGAAATTCCACCAATGCAAACTAGAATTAAATATAAAAGATGGATAAGAGCTTCCATGAAACACAAAAATAACGTATTTCAAAAAAAAGAGTGAAAATATTCCAATTAATCAAAAAAAAAAATAACTATAAGTAATAAAATCGTGGTTGCTATAGTAGCAATGCAAGATTTATTTTAATGAATTTTTGTTATTAATTCGAACGCTTAATTAATTAAGTTTGACAAATTTGAAGTAAAAAACTATTTTTTTCTTCTTTTTTTTAAAGAACGCATTCCATTAAACCCAAAAACACGATTGTCTCGTAATAATTTCGCGGTAAAAATAGTGACAATTTAAAAAAAGAATGCTGCGTACACGGATGCAGAAGCTCTTGGAGTAGAAAACTGATTATACTGTGCAGGGTACAGCAGTACCTGCACTAGGATAATTTTGTTGTACAGGAGTTGCATCAGGATAGTTTTGCTAAATGAGCTGGTCCCAACTGGAACGCTGCAGGTGCAGCAAACTTTCAACAAGAATTAATGGAAGTCGGATATGACCGATACAAGAACCAAAGCCAAAAGTTGTTGAAGAGATTCCACCTGAACCTGTGGATGTTCATGATGCACAACAATTTTCAAATCTTAGAAAAAATTGGAATGGGACATGTTGTGGCACTGTTACGAAACTTCAACAAATTTCTTGTGCAGAGTAAAAAAAAATTTTTTTTTAAATGTGCAGAGAGTAAAATTTTTAGCTTCGGCTGTTTATCGAATGCTTCTTTTTTAATAAAAGTAAAAAATTTGTCTTTGAAAAAAATAAAATTTTCATTGCTGAACATTTGCAGACAAATTTGCTCATTTTTTAATCGTAAAAAACGCAGACATTGGAACGCTTTTCTTCGATTAAAATACCATTTTTTTAATATTCTAAAAATTTTTGAATTAATTTACAAAATATTTTAAGTTTATAATATTTGAAATAAACAGAATTTAATTGACACAAAATATTATATTAATGATTCCATTTTCAACATTCAATGGATGACATTAATTATTTAAAATTTTTAATTTTCAGTCACAAATAGGCATGGCATCGGGGCGACTTTTTTAATGCCCGGCCCGGCCCGGCCCGGCCCGGGTAAAAATTTAATTTTTTGTAATTTTGCCTTGGTCCCCCCTGTGCAGTTTTTTTCAGAAATCGTGAAAATCAAGGCCCGGCCGGGGATTTCCGGGTTTACCCGACCCGGTGCCATGCCTAGTCACAAACAAAATATAAATTTTTTTTGATTTTTTTCGTAGAAGAAGATTTTTCTTTAATTATCCATAAACAGTTTAATAAATGAAAATATATAACATTTAAGAAAAATGATATTTCATGTTTCAGTAATTTACAAAACGATAATTTACTGTATTTTATTTACAAACATTTAATATATTTTTAATGAAAAAAATTTTTTTGGGTTTTGTTTTCAAATTTTTCATGCTTAAATTTTTTGTTAATTGTTTTATTACGAAAATGCGCACCAAGGATAAACGTGTGCCCAGGTTTTGATTTCCTCGATTATTTAAAATTGTGCAAACACGGTGAGCTGAACTGTCCAATAGAAAAAAGGAGAGAACACTTTTTTCAAGTGATTTTGCGAACAAAATTTTTAAACCTAGATTTTGAAGAGATGAAGCACTTTAAACGTTTTTTTTTATCCGAATCATTAATGGAACTATATTTTAATAAACATTTTGCATAAAAATCGCAAATTGTATTTTTATATAACGTGAACTCAATGCAATTTGAATATATCGTTAATATTTTGCATTATTGAATTATTTGCCATATACAACAAATTTTAATCAGGAAAAAAAAACAAAACAATTGTCGAAAGAACTTTCGGATGAAACAATAAAAAAAAATTTTATTCTAAAAAATGTGTTTTTCTTTATAAATATTTATTATATATTAAATGAATTCATTTGTTTTTTATGCTTTTAGTAAAAAACTGCAAAAACTATCGTTTTAATTAATTTTTAAAACTTTTTTTATTCATAAATTACTAATCAAATCAAATAAAAATAAATTATTCAAAATAGAAAAAATAATGTCACTTTTTTGATAGAAAAATTAAAAGCGAAAGAATGATTTTTCAGTCGTAAAAAAACAACGCCAATACGAAAATATTGATTTTTACGATTACAATTTTTTAGTGTAAATAAAAATGTTTTTTTTGTTGCAACAAAACATTAACGCTTTTGATCGTCGTTTTTTGGGAAATGTTTGATTATTTAATTTTGAATATTTTAATATTTTTTTTAATTTGCTTTGTTTTGGCGAATCACGAAAGCAGAAACAAAAATGAATGATTTTTTAAAAAACCTTACCATCCCATGTGCTTTACGTTATTGTGCATTAAAAATTAAAATATTTTTTAGTATATTGCCGTTTCCGTTTCTTTTTTTCTTATGTTGGAATAGCGCCTTTTTGGCAAAGCGCGATCTATTCCAAAACTTTTCTTATTTCTCTGGAACCTTCCAGAAACTAGGCCAGAGCCATATATAAGCAGCTCTGCTTTTCATTTTAGTCAGTCTTGTATATTTTTCTTGTACTATTCATTTGTATTTATTTCTTTGTTGGTTTTAATAAATATATTATTATTTATTCTAAACCGTAACAATTGGCGATGCCGGATTCGAACTCAACTTCTACCGCTCCTGCGTCTGGTCAACTTCCATTCGATCCTAATTTATTCGCTCAAGCTTTGAAAATGGCTTTCGAAACTATGGGACTCAATGCGAAGACTCCAGCTCAACCAGAAGATCCTCTCAAGTCTTTACGTGATCAAATGTCAATCTTCGATTACATGGATCATGGAGATACTGACTTTTTAACATGGTATTCTCGTGTTAAACCTCTCTTCAACGATTTGGAAGACAGTCAGAAGGTAAGCCTTATTCTTAGTAGACTTTCAGACAGAATTTATCAACGTCTACTTCAACACTTTTCACCAAAAGAACCTTCTGACGCAAATTTCGACGAAATCAAAAACTTCTTGGCTACAACATACTGTGCTGCTCAATCAACTTATGATCGACGCTATGGATTCTTTCATCAGAAATATGATTCATCACCTTTGGTCGAATATGTTGATAAAATGAATGCACTTTTCGATGCTTGTGGTCTTGAATCTTGCTCCAAAGAAGAACTTCGTGTTGCTCTCATCTTGAACACCATGGATCCTGAACTCCATCGTGCACTGGTTCAAAAAGCTGAAGATAAACGTCTCTCTGGAATCAAAGTCACCGTTCAAGATATTCGTGAAATGGCTTCCACCTATGAACTTCTGAAGAAATCTCATCAACCGATTTCTGCCTCTCCAGAAGTCAATGCTGTCAAACAGAATTCATTATCTTCCAAATCTGGTGTCAAACAAAAGAAACATCAATCTCAGCATGGCAAAAATGGCTCTCATCGTGCTCCACCTTCACCATGCAAATACTGTAACGGCAACCATTGGAATCGTGATTGCAAGCAACGTCAGCAAAAGCCGTCAAAATCAACTTCTCGTCACAGAAGCAACTCAATTTTCATCAATCACATTTCCTGCCGTCCTCGTTGCTTTATTCAACTCTCAGCTGACAACCAAAACCTCCGTCTTCAACTAGATACTGGCAGCGACATCACAGTTATCCCGAAGAAAGTTTGGAAACAACTTGGTAGTCCAACACTCAGAAGATGCAGCATCAATGCTTCAACAGCTAATGGAGAAAAAAATTCAATTTCTTGGTGAATTCTCTTCTTCAATCAGCTTCCGCGACAAATCAATTGCTGCTTTTACCGTTTATGTTACTCCAAGTGGTCCTGCTTTAATGGGTCTCGATCTTTTCGATGCTCTTCAACTTGGCAACACTGGTATTAACTACCTTTGTAATGCTGTCCAGACAACATCACAAGTCACTGCTCATACCCAACGTTCAGTAAAACGTTCTCTCAAAAAGCAAGAAGGAGAAGTAAGTACTGAAGATTTACTTCAAACATTTTTACACATCTGCCGATCTCCGCCCCATCCACCTGGACATCAATGGATTCGTCATACAAATCAACTTCGTCCTCGAAATGGTACGCAAGTGGATGACATCAACAATCAACTCATTTATGATCTTCTGAGCTCATCAAATGTACCTGTTGAAATTCCAAATACTTCGACAATAACTCCAGATCAAACGTCAACCGAACTAGATAAAAATCTCACCGAAATTTACCACTCTGCAGATGAATACGAAGAATCAGAAATTCCACCTGCAACTCAACCTACAACAACAGCAACTCAACCAACAACTACAACAATTCATCCCACAGAAACATGGCGCTCTACTCGTATAAGAAATCCTGTTGACAGACTCAATGTCGATGCTGCAAAAGAATCTTATACTTAACACTGCCTTTAGGATTTGTAGTTTAATTGTTGAGATAACTTAGTTTTATTGTTGAGATTTTTATTAAGCAAGGGGAGTGTTGGAATAGCGCTTTTTTGGCAAAGCGCGATCTATTCCAAAACTTTTCTTATTTCTCTGGAACCTTCCAGAAACTAGGCCAGAGCCATATATAAGCAGCTCTGCTTTTCATTTTAGTCAGTCTTGTATATTTTTCTTGTACTATTCATTTGTATTTATTTCTTTGTTGGTTTTAATAAATATATTATTATTTATTCTAAACCGTAACATCTTAATAACAATTTTATTACAGTTTTTAAAATAGAAACTGACTTAAATTAATATGTTTATAATTTTTCATTTTTCTCAAAGTACGCAGCACTGAAAATGTAATATATTAATAGAGAACATGGAATTACAATTAAATATTGCATAAATTTCATAGGCAAATTGACATATATATTTTTGTATTACATAAGATTTAAAAAATAATAGAGATAATAAAACTGAACATAAATAAAAATTTGAGATTTTTTATTTCCATTTTTATGCCACCAAAATTGTACCAAAAAATATTTTGCATTATTGAAATATGCAAATTTTTAATTTTTAAACGCATTTTCAAAACTTTTTGATGGAAAGAAAAAAACAGTTTCATTTATTTTGTTTTTGTTTTGAGTAAAACTGCTGTTGCTGCTGGCAAATTTATTCTTCTTTCATCTATTGTTTCCGTAAAAAAGTATGCCATCTTCTTCTGGATTAATAAAAGGTGTATGTGCATTTTTATGTATACCAATTATTGGATTAATTATTTTTTCAATACTTACATGTAAGTCTTTTATTTTTTCGCTTTTTATTTTAAGAGGGGATATTAATCTGACATATACAGTATCAGGAAGATTTGCCAAATAACGCACCGCCACAACTCCTCACATCAAACTTTTTACAAAGAAAGTGTCTTTTTTTTCGTTCCGTGCTTGGCAAAATGTTTAAAAATGCCAGGTGGAAAAAAAAGGGGAAAATGCGTTTGTTCAGTCGTTATGGAAAATTTTCCTTTTTTTCCACCTGGCATTTTTAAACATTTTGCCAAGCAAGGAACAAAAAAAAAAGACACACTATGGTTTTTTCTTCTAAAAAATCTCGGATTTGATGAAAAAAAATATTCGCGTCGAGAGTTTTGGACAGCAAGAGAGAAAGAGTGTCTCTTTTGCTCTCTGCTTTCCTTTTTGAATTTGTTGAGTGTGCATTTTTTTGAAAGGAGAAATAAAATATTTACCAAAACCCAACTACCAAAACTCTCGACGCGAATATTTTCTTTCATCAAATCCGAGATTTTTTAGAAAAAAATAAGGGAAGGGAACCATAGTGACTCGGTTCGATGTGTCCTTTCAAAAAAAGAAAAGGGTTCATCTCGAAATAACGTTAAAAAAAAAAAAAAAAAAAAGAGTTGCGTTATAACGCAACTCTTTTTTCTCTTTTCAAAGAAAGTAAGGCGTTATTTTGGCAAAATGTTCTTTTCGAAAAAGAAAAAAATACTATTCACATCAAAATTTTTGACAATTATTTAATTTTAGATTGGAGAAATATCTATGCTACTCCATATGGATCTGTTGATTATTTGAATGTTGGAAAAGATCAATTTTTTGGACTTCGTTCAAGATCTGATAAACCTGTCGCTTTTGCTGGAATTATAGACAATTGTGTAAAAAATGATTTTTTATTTATTGGAAGATTATGTGACCTTGTGAGTGTTTTTAAAGTACACTTATTTTTACATGTATTTTTTAGCCTGATGGTACTGGATTTGTTGGAGAAACTGCAATTGTTTGGTTGTTATGTATAGCTGCAATAATTTATGCTATTAATTTTTTTATTATTCTTGGATCAATTGCTTTTTCAAAAATTGCATATATTCTTCCAATTATATGTTTTATTCCAACAGCACTTATAGCTTCTGCTGCAATTGTCTTTGGTATTTGTTATAACGATATTTATAAGAAGGATCAAAAGATTGTATATGAACGAGATCCATATGGACAAACTGTTGAAGTTGTTCTTGATGACGATGATGATAAAAATGTTACACTTCGTAAGTTTTTTCTTTGTTTTGGTTTTTGAGAAGTTTCGTATCTTGAATCTCTATTTCTGTGATGAAATTTGATATATACATTTTTTTTAGCAAATAAAATAACTTTTGCTATTGGATTTTATCTTGCTATTATCGCCATGGTATTAAGCTTAGTTACAATGTTACTTACGGTTGGTGCTGCTTTGATTAAACCAAAAGAAGAAAAACCTTTTGCAAATCCACAACCTCAACAACAACAACCATATCAAACAGCAGCAGCTGGTTATCAACAACCTCAACAACAATATCAATATTATCCACAACAACAACAAGGTTATCCAGTTCAAGGTTATTATCCACAACAACCAGCAGCTCAACCATATCCATATCGACCTCCTCAAGCTTATCAAGCTCAAACTCTACCACCTTATCAACCACCACCACAACAACAACAAGGACAACAACATGGTTATGTAACTCCACAACAATATGCTCAACCTCAACTGCAACAACAAGTTTATACACCACCATATTCTCCTGCAGCATCTGCTCCATCTTCAACTCCTTCAAATGCTGTTTAAACATTTATCATAGATTAATGCATATGAATTCTTTCATAATATGGAGTAAAAAGTTAATTTGTATGTAATTTGTCTTTTTGAATAAATTTATTGTGTATTTTTTATGTTTAAAAAAGCATTGAAAGGTTTTTTGAAGATCCAAAATCTTTAAGACAAATGTTGAGTTATTTGAATTTTGTGAATGAAAAAATAGATATTTATTTGTTTTGTTTTTTGTATTTAATTTTAAAATTGATTTGTTTTAACAGTCTCATTGTAATAAAAACATAATAATAGATTTGATTAATATAAATAATTATTAAAGCCAGATTCCGAATAAATCTATTTAATTTTTAAATAACATAATAAGGATACAACCTTATACAACCATTAATTACATATTTAATGGTTCATTGGTAAATACAGCCGCATCAATATTTGATATTCTTTAGAAAAGCTGAATTAAAAATTAATAATTTTGTCAACTTTTTAATTCTTAAAAACGATTTTAAAACCCACCGAAACCGTAAACCGAGAAATTTCGGTGCACCGCCAGCACAGATTGTGACAAAAAATTTATTTTTTTCCTTCTTTAGTGAAACATGTAATGTTTCAACAGACATTAAATATTTAACGTGAAGAACTTCTGTATTGTGTTTTTTAA
Organism: Panagrolaimus sp. PS1159; assembly: GCA_963922195.1. Classification (NCBI taxonomy): domain Eukaryota; kingdom Metazoa; phylum Nematoda; class Chromadorea; order Rhabditida; family Panagrolaimidae; genus Panagrolaimus; species Panagrolaimus sp. PS1159. Next base: position 395,910 of record CAWUHW010000006.1, read on the forward strand.
TAAAAAACTACTGAAATAATTGCATTAAGAAATTTTTTTAATATTTAAGGCTTAAATTATTGATTTTACAATAAAATGTTCATAAATTTTTTTGGCAAAGCTTCAGAACAAAAAAATGAAATTTAAGCGATGCTCTAAAAACAAAACAGACATAAAAATTTTGCTTAGTTCATTTTGACGCTTTTTTGATGTAAAAAAACATTTTTTCGTTTTTACGAAATAAAAATCTAATTTGCTTGGGGTGCAATAAAATTGTTTAAAATTTGATTTTTTTTATATTTTCAAAATTATTCAAAGATATTTTAATTTTTTTTTATTTTTCCACACTATAATATCCGTTTTTAATAAATATTTTTATTTTTTCTTTGCGTCTTTTAACAATTCATAGATAAATCAGAAATTGAATGCGGTTACGGATTTTTTTACTCCACAAAAAAGTTTACTTCACAAAGTTATTTTTTTTACTCCATGGTGGAGTAAAAATGAACTAAAAAAATAACTTTGTGGAGTAAAAAAAATAATTTCGTGGAGTGAAAAAAAACATTAATTCTGCGGTTACCTTTAAAAAATGCTTTTGAATTCACATACAAAAAATTATGGCATTTAAATTTTATTGTCAAACGTCGTTTTTATGTTTTTTTTGAAGCATCATTTTCCAATAATGTTCGTGTTTTGTCACATATAAAGCGGTTTTTCTTTCATGTAAAAATATGAAAACATCAACACTTTAAGTATTACTTTGTAACAAAGCGATATCCAGCTAAGTTCTCTTTGTACAAAAATGTTAAAGCAATACCGAGGGAAAACGTTTTTTTTTTGTATATTAAGACGAGGATATAAAAAAAATCCTAGCGAGGGCTCGAAAAACGGTGTTTTTTCCAACGGTTGGAAATTTCAAAGGATGCCGACGGTCGGATATTATGTAGAGGGGAGAAGTTTATTATTATATATTATTATTTATGTTTTCATCTTTATCAAAATGAGGCTGATCGCGACGATCAATTTTCAAGAATAATCTAAAATAAAAATCAAAAAGATGAGAAATCGTTTTATAATATTTCAACAATTTTGTGCATGTGTCTCTTGTTTTTCGAAAAGTTTTATTTCAAATGTATACTTTCGTATATTCTTTATTTGCATTCATAAAAAAAAAGAGGCACAATAAGATTATCCCTTAATTATTTAATAATATAAACAAACCCCAAAAATGAACAAATCAATTTCAAATATTAAAATATAATTTTTTTGCGAATATAAAAAATTTGCTTTAAAAAGTCCCAAAGATTGTTTTCGCTGACGCTTAAACATTGTTTGCAAAAAAGTGACTTTTAAAAAAGCAGACAAACCTTTGCTTTCGCTTTTTTCTCTGTAGTATCATAAAAAATTTTTGTCTGACAGATGATGAGATTTAGTGCTAAAAAGATAGGGAAAAAACAAAACATCTTTCGTTAAAATAAAAAAGTGTTTTGAAATCGATTTTTAGTCGTTGGAAAACCAATATTTTAATGCAAATTTTTAGAGTCTTCTTTTGAATTTTTTTAAAATTTATATTCACGAAATTGTTCTCAACATTTTTTTACTTAAGTTTACAGTTAAACTGAACATTGTAAAAGTCGTATTTAAATTTTAAACAATGAACCAAAATGACATATTTCAACAATAATAAAAAGATTATTTATTTTTCACAACAAAAACATAGTTTATAAAAAAATAAGAAATTCATCACATTTTTCTTTCATTTTGTAAAAATAAACTAAATTTCTAGAAAAAAAAATTTTTCTAAGGATTCTTTATAAACTTCTTTTCTTCTTTTTTATGTTTTTTTTACTTTCATTAATATTCATTTTCTATCACATATTTTTTTCCATTCAGTGTAAACAAAGTGACAATTTTTGATATTACTTTGCTGTTCTGGGAATAAAGGTTTAAACTACTGACAAAATAAATATAAACTGACAGCATCATTAAATTTTTTTAATTTGGCCTCGGTAAAAAAACAGATTTTGGTTTATGAAAAAAACAGGAATCTTTTGTTTTAATTCAAAGTAATAAAAAACTGGAAATAAGAATAAAATCATTGAAGGTCAATGAAAGAAAAATGTATCAGTTCTTACAAGAAGATATATCGGATATTCAAAGGGCGGGAATGAATTAAATAAAATTAATAAAAAAGCTGATGAAAAGGGAATAAGAAAAAAATTTTTTCACTGTAAAGGAAGTTGATAAAAAATTAACGACAACAAAATATGATAAAATTAAAAAATTTTTTTTTACTTCTAAATTTTATTTATTTTGGTGATGGATGTATACCCACTCCAACTGTTGTCTCGGCTCCAACAATAACAACAACAACAATGTGTAACTCTATTTTTTCAAAAATACTATAACAATATTATCGTTTTTTAGTTCCAACATGTCCTCCAAGTACATGTACAACTGCTTTTATGATAGATGTTCGGGCATTTTTAACCGCTCCAATGGCAGATGCAACTTGTACAACATACATCATACAAGTAACCTGTCCTGGATTAACAAATACCCAAGTAAATTTTTTTAAATAATAATCTATTTTGTAAATTTTAAAAATATTTTTAGTTTAATGCTGATGGAGCATCAGTTTTTCCTGCAAATACTCCAGTAGGTATTACATGTAATAGTGCAACAGGAATGTACCAATACCCCCGCCTTTCAATACCTACCGATGTAACTAGAATTGATTGCGCTTAGCGAATTTTTAAAAAATTGAGAGACTGCGCGATTTTATATTTATTTTAACAAATTTTATTTACTAATTTTTGTTAACTTTGAAATTTGTCAACTTAAATTTTACAGGTCAAATATTTTATTGGTCTATAAACGTACCGCAAAAATCGTGATTTAATTAAATCAATTTAAGTCAAATGTAATTTTTTGTTTATATGAATTATACTGCGAAAAAATGTAATTTTCAGTTCTTTGTAGATTTTAAATGTTTGCAAAAGAAAAATATTCTGATAAATTTTTTCTTTAATGGGCGTTGTATTTTTGGCAAATTATAAAAATAAAAATGTGGAAAAAATTTGAAAATATGCTATATTTTTTGTGAAATCTAACAAATTTTATAAATCTTTTATATTTAGTGAAAAATAATTCACACAGGCAATTTGAACTATCCATAATATCAGAATTTCCTTCTTACTAAACAACAAAAAGATGTAAAAACCTTAATCAATAACTTTCTTCTTAAAAACAAAATATTCAAAAGGAAAATGACAATGTTGCTTTTTTCGAAATCACAAAAAAGAAAAAGAGACTATTTTACTGAAAAAGTGTTCGAAAGCGGCAACAAAAGCAAAAGAAAATGGGCGTTTTGCTGTCATATTTTAGGGCGGAAAATGTTTTCTCGTTCTTTCGAAATAAATGAATCATTGCTCTCGAGCCATTTTATGTCATCATAATTATGCCAAAAGTATTTGAGCCAAAAAAGGCATTCATAAATAAAGTCTTTTTTTTAAACAATGATGAATAACTAAAAGAAAAATATATATAATAAGTATAAACTTTGCGCATAAGCGTGTGTACAGTAGCGGTCAAAAGTTTTTGGGCACTTTGAATATTGTGGATTATATTTTTTTCTGTGGAGCCACTTCCAAAACCAAAATACAACTTTTGAAGCCCTATCTGAGGGCTATGTTACAGCCTGTAACAGGAAGAAGAAAGAGTTGCAAAATAACGCAACGCCACAACTCTTTTTGAAAAAGGAAAAAGAGTTCAACTCCAACTCACAACTCTTTTTTTTCGCGTTGTGAGTTCGACAGTAACTCACGAACTCTTTTTGATGCGTTGTTTTTTAAAAAAAGAGCTCTTCTTTTTTCACAGTACGTGAAATCGTAAAATTTTTTTTTCCGGAATTTTTGATTTTTTTTTATAAAAAACAAAATGGTAAAAAAGGTTAATAACGACTGTGAAGTCCGTTTTTGAAAATATTTAATAAAAACAAAATGTCGGCCATTCAAAGTGGGGACTTAATAAAAAAAAGAGTACTTTTTTTGAAAAATAACCCTTTTTTTTCAAATATAAAAAAAAGAGTTGATGCGTTATTTTGGCTAAGCGTTCTTTTGGAAAAAGAGTTGAAAAAGGTTGCTTTTCAACTCTTTCTTCTTCCTGGTCTGTAACATAGCCCTCAGATAGGGCTTCAAAAGTTGTATTTGGGTTTTGGAAGTGGCTCCACAGAAAAAAATATAATCCACAATATTCAAAGTGCCCAAAAACTTTTGAACGCTACTGTATGTTTTACAAAAAAAGGACTACATGAATTCTTTGTGTAAACGAACTTGTTTTATTATCTTTACAAAATGCCATAATACCATTTTAATCAATTTTTTTTAATGGTGGCATATCCAAATTCACTTTGACATAAAAATATGAAACTAAATGTTAAAATTATCTGTATTTCTTAAGTTTACGTAAAAAACGCTTAAAAATCAAATATTCAAAAAAAAGAGAAAAATTTTTTGATGTTCTTTAAAGCCGAAACAATGACCTTTTTTTTAAAACGTCTTTTTTCTCGTTTATGGTTTTTTTCATTTTCGCTAATATGTAAAGAAATTTCGAAACCCTTTCTTTTTTAGATGTTCTTTTTTGCTTTGATGCCCTATTTTTAAGACACTTGCTTTAAAAAACCCAGACACTATTTTTACGAAGTCTGCTGCAATGAATAATATTGATGACATTTTTTTTGTTCTTTATTGCATCTTTTCGCATATATTTTCTTAACTGCGAATAATTTGTAGAAAAAAAATGCGTAAGACGCGAGCAGAAAAAAATTCTTTCTAAATAATGTTTTTATTTCTGAATCTTTGATATTATTTATGTATACAGTTCTTTGTTTAATAAAAATCTTTACTGAAAATAAGTAATCGGAAGAATTTAGAGATTAAACGGTCAAATAAATCACCCACAAAAGAGACATTTGGATTTTTGGACACTATTAAAAATGAAATTTTTTATATTTTAACCGCTTTTATTTTTATTTTAATAACCATGTGGTAATCAAAAATTTTTTTGCAAAAACGTTATTTTCTGTCAAGACAGGAATATTAAAAAGTAAGAAAAAAAGCAATCAAGTTTTCGCTATAAAAACTGCTAAAGCTCATGTCTGCAAAAAAGAGCTTTTGGTTTTTGTGAGGGTGAATGTTAATTTTATAAAAATTTTGGGTTTTTTCGATTGGAATTCTGGTTTTTAGCATTCTTATATTTTGTGTAATTTATTTTAATCAAAATAAAAATTTTTGTAACTTTCAAAATATATTTAAAAAATTTTATGGAAGAACAAAAGCATTTTGAATTTTGGAAGCTAATATTTATATTAACCTCATTTTTATTTAATTTTTTTTTTATAAAAGTCTCGTGATTTTTTTGAGAAAAACGCATTTTAAATAGTACATTAACTTTGACATGGTCAAAAACCGTCAAATCGTATACTTTTTGGACAAATTTGGTGTTGTTTTACCAGTTTTTCGATGTTTTTTACCTTAGAAAATAAAAAAAAGTTAATTTCTAATAGTCAAAATTATTTAAAAGCCAAAACAAAGTCATACCATTTTTTCAGTTTTTCACTTTTGGCGTTTTGTTAAAAAATCAATTGTCAAGCCATTTTCGTCCCGCTGTGTTGAAAATCAGGCATAAAAAAGTATTATATTTTTTTCTTAAAAGTGAAATGAAAAATCGACAGATTTTTGCTCAATTTTCATGGCCAAAAATTAGATTGAAAAAAAAAATGTTTAACGGATGTTTTTTGATATAATATATTTTAGCTAATGCCACTGCTAATAAACCTGTAGATGTAAATATGTTAAAAACTGTTACCCTTACAGCCAAAACATGTGATAAACCAGAATTTGATAACGATTATTTTTGTACTGTTGAAATTAATAAAGATGCTTGTAAAGTAATACATTTTTTTTACCACCATTTACCAATACATAACATTTTTAAGGGTGACGGAGGTGCCGGATTAATTGATAAAGATAATGTAATTTATGGAGTTGTCAGCGGAGGACGTTCCTCTCTTGATTTGTATACTTCAGTTGAGAATCATCAAGATGGTAATATTTATATATTTAAAATGCATTGTATCAACTTTTTTGGTTTTAGAAGGAAGACCATTGAAAGAATGGGAAGGTGGACAATTTACAGCAATAAGTTGGCATCTTGGATTTATTTGTGAAATCATAGATATGGTTATTAAAGGATGTCCAGAAACATTCAAAACAGAAAAATATCTTACATTATCATAAAAAAATTTGTAATTAAAAAGCGTTATAAATCTGTTGTAACTGATGGAGTTATAAAAGAAGGCATAAAAACAACCGTTGACATTTTTTACTGCTGACCAAGTTACGATTATTTAACTGCCTTCGTTTGACATTTTTTTCAAAAAGAACTTTTTAGGATAGACATTTTTCGTTGATCGATTTTCTAGCAACTACAGCCATTTATTGACGTTTGTTGACTGCGACTACATTGAACATTAAACTGAAAAGGTTTTAAATATTTATATAATATTTTGAGCGAATTTATTTATAAAACAAAAGTTGTAACATAAATACCATAAATAGGAATTGTTTCATTTTTTAAATTAAAAAAACATAGGTTCTACTAATAATGGAGTTGAACCGTTATTAAAAGTTAAAATTTACATTGTTTTTCTTTTTTTTTAAAAAAGGTGCTGATTTATGTATCAGTTAGTTTAATAATAATGTTATTGGAAAGGTTTTCATGAATTATTACAACAATTAATCGACCATTAAAAGTTGAAAAAAGAAAAAAAAAGTTTAAATTCATTACATTATAACGGATTTGTTCGTGCTTTATAAATGATTATGTGTGTCATTCACCAAAAAATTCTTTAACATATTCTGCCATAAATTTTGATCATTTAAATTATTTAAGAGGATTTTGTATTTCAAGTTTAAGTGATTTGTTTTAAATTTCATTGTATTTTCTAAAATTTTGTGCTTATTTAATTTTTTTAAAAAGTTTAAAATATCCAAAACGGTCAAATAATTGCTACTTTTTTAAAGCAAAGACATATTAGGAAACACACACCTCAAATGATGTTAGCCAAGTCACGTCTGTCATTGTTTAACACTTTCTTCTTTTTTTTTACATGTCTGCTGCGGACCATACTAGAATTGGGGGGTGAACATTTTTCAAAATCGGTATAGGTCTGTAACGACCTTTTTTTTGGAAAAATATGGTGTGTAATGACCTTTTTTGCAAAAAATTTTTCGCCGGATTCCTTATATTCGTAAGGGTCCCCCCTGTTAAATTATTTCTAGTTTTCCAATTTCAAAAGTTCATATTTAACGTGGTCCCCCCTGTTTAATTTGTTTCAGTTTTCGAATTTCAAAAGTTTGTATTTAACGTGTTCTTTTTTTTGTTTGTGTTTTTATTTGCAATTATTTGGAGTTGTTTTTTAAATATATATTTTTTGCTTTTAGAGTTTTATTTATTTGAGTTTTTTTTATTGATTTATTATTTTTTAAGAAGTTTTTATTTTTTGAATTTGAGATAAAGTTTTTAGCTAATTATTTGCCTAAAGTTTCTCAAGTTTTGTTTCTAAATTTTAGGTTTAATGAAATATTTTATATAAGTTTAGAGATGTTTTCATTAGTTTTTTAAGGTCAAGTAATTCTGCTTTGTTTTTTTTTATACAAACTTTCTCTTTTATTTTAAATTGTTTTAATGTTTTTTTTGCTATGGGATCAGGTTTTGTAATAATATTTGAATTGCATTCAAAAAATTTAAATTCTACAATTTATATTTTAATTAAAATATATTGTTTGGGACATTTTAAAATTGAAAACTATTATTTTAATTAAGAATATTTCACTTACAATGAAAAAGTTTATAGTTTAATTTTTGTTTTTTAATGTAAAACTGATTTAACCCCCGTGTTTCTCTCGAGTGGTTCTTCCTTTTGTCTAAGCATGGCATCGGGGCGACTTTTTTAATGCCCGGCCCGGCCCGACCCGGTGAAAAGAAGCCCCGGCCCGGCCCGGCCCGGGTAAAAATTTAATTTTTAGTAATTTTGCCTTGGTCTCCCCTGTGCAGTTTTTTTTCAGAAATCGTGAAAATCAAGGCCCGGCCCGGTGCCATGCCTACTTTTGTCCCCTTTTCCCTCTTTCAAATAACTTCTAGTCTTTATTCAACTTTAACAATCAAAACCAAAACACATAACCGCTGCCTTTTTTCCACTACTGTCCGCTCTCCGATTGAACTCCTCGACTCATTTGACGACTGAATGCCGTTTGCTTCCATTGGGCTCCTTTTAAAGAACCAGCGCAACCTTGCAATTTTTTAAATCTTTTGTGTTATTAATTATTATTAAACTATAATTTTTTTCTCTAAAGTTGGGCTAGTACCTAATTATATGAAATTTAACAGTGCACGATTAAAGTAATAAATTAAAATGAAAATATATTGGCAGATTTTTTAATTATTTTTGGAGGTTGATTAAAATTTGAGAACCCTGATTATTAGCATATTTTTTTGATTTATGTATGATCACTTAAATAATATTAAGAGATTATTAAATATTATTAATTTTGAAAATAGATAAATACCTAGTTTATAAATATGTTTAAATTGATCTACAATATTTTATATTGTGGATTATTAGTTAGAACTAATATAAAATTGTAAAAAACAGTAAAGAAACTTTTATGTTTTCTTGAAGATTATCCAATGGCATAAATCATCCATTGATTGCCTAAAGAGGAACCTGAATCTAGTAGTAAAAATATTTATTGTGTTTTGAAAACACGATTAGGATTATCCATAGTTTTAATATGTTTTTTTGATAAATTTAAACATTTAAACAAATGTTTTATTTTTAAACCGACTTTTCCAATTATTTTGTAACAATCATTAAATGAAATAATTTATAATTATTTTCAAAATAATAAAAGAATCTATAAATTTTTTCCCAAAAATTTCCAAAAATCAACGTACTCCCCCCTTTGCACCTTTTTTGAGAAATTTTGATCTGAGGTCTGTCTGTCTGTAAGGTGAACATGTTCACCCCCAATTCAAGTATGCTGCGGACACATTTTTGCAACAATTGATTTTTGTGATCGCAGTATGCATTTTATTGTTTTCGTTGACTTTGAATGCATTGAATAAAACCATTGTTTTGAATCATACTAGAATTGGGGGGTGAATATTTTTCAAAATCGGTATAGGTCTGTAACGACCTTTTTTTGGAAAAATGTGGTCTGTGATGACCTTTTTTTGGAAAAATGTGGTCTGTGATGACCTTTTTTTGGAAAAATGTGGTCTGTGATGACCTTTTTTTGGAAAAATGTGGTCTGTGATGACCTTTTTTTTTTCGACGGCGCTTCGCGCCGTCGAAAAAAAAATTGAAAGTGGAAAACTAGAATTATTTTCTAGTTTTCCACTTTCAAAGGTTTATATTTAACGTGGTACCCCCTGTTAAATTTATTTCAGTTTTCTAATTTTGGAAGTTTATATTTAACGCGTTCCCTTTTTTTGTGTATGTGTTTCTATTTGCAAATTTTTGGGGTTGGTTTTTAAGTATATATTTTTTTGCTTTTAGAATTTTATTTGAAAAGAAAATAAATTGGTTTTTTTTATTTCCAGAGTGGCTTTATTTTTACCCCCTCCCTTTTTTGTTTTTAAGCTATTCGGCGAGAGTATTGGAAAAATAGAAAAGTCGTCAGTAGTAGTTATGCACAGGTAAAATGACCAAATTTGACCTTGAACTTTGATCTCTTAGCTCCTACGGTAGCTTACGGTAACTCACTGTAACTTACAGTAAGCTTTTGGATACGTTTGAATTTTTTGTTTTGCATGGTTACTTTAAATTTTTATGTAATACTGTTAGAATCATTTTTACATTACGGTTGTGTTTCAATAAAATGTCAAAAACTTTTATTAAAAATAATTCTGTTGTTACAATATTCTACGATGAAAAGGGAGCTATTAATAATGCTAAATTTGAAAAATTTTGTTGTAATTTAATGAAAGCATATGTTATTAGATATTCTGAACGAAATAAAATATATAATTATATGAAAAGTAAAGCTGATAATCTTGATTCTGACGTCATTTTAAATCTTACACGTGATTTTTTAATTCCAGATTTTGAAGAATATTTCCGTTATATCCCCGAAAAGTCTGCAAACGAAGATCTTTGTCAAGGAAATGTAGACTATGAATATCTACATTCTCTTGAATTCTTCTGTGGACACAATTCACTTGCTTTTAATTGTAAATACACACCAAATTTGGATATCGAAAAATTTGTTGCAACAGCTACGGAAATCATTAAAGAAAAATAGTTATATTAAAATTATGTTTTAGCTTTGTTTTTTCTTATTGTAGAAGGTATTTAATAAACATGTTTTAATTTTGAAAGTTTTATTTATAAGACAAAATAAATTTTTTATTACTAACATTTTTGCATTTTTTTATTCAACAAAAAAAAATATCCCAGACGAAAAAAAAAAGTTATTGATTTGAGAATAGAAAAGCAATAGTTTACAGACAAAAAGCTTAGTCACTTTCTAACAACAGATTATTGATCAGTACTAAATAAAAAGAAAACCAAAAAAATAGTGTTTCATTTTTCTCGGTTTTGTTTGAAAAATGATGTTAAAAGAATTATTTATCTTCACAGTTTTTACAATTGTTATCTGTGAAAACTTTAAATGGATTCCAACTTCATGTGATTATTGTGATCCATATACTTCAACATGTTATAAAATGCAGGGTTATAAAATTCCCACCATTTGTCTCGATAATAATATGTTAATTGTTAATGACACAGTTGTTGTTAAAAATCCTGATGGTCACTGGAATAAAATATTTATCACCGCTACTTTTATCAACAGTCTTGGTGTCTTCGGTATTGCTGTTTATTTATGGTTCCGCAAACCAATTACACTCAAAGAACATGTTAAACTTACAACTGATTTTGCAATGCAATCTTTTGAAGCTTAAAATGTATGTTTCATCATATTTTTTTATATTATGATTGAGTTAAATATGCTTTATGATCTTTTGTAGAATAAAATTTATGTATTCACTTTATACTGCTTTTAATATTTTCATACAGTATTTGAATAAAACTAAAATTTCCTTTTTATAAAATTTTTGTTGACAGTCATCAAAAAAGAAAAAGAAAGATTAAAAACTTTGATTATAATGAAAAAAAAAAACTTTGAAATAATTAAAAACTTTCATCGAATACCTCAAACCACAACTATCGTGCGTTTTCACAATGCGCGAAAGGTGAAAAAACTTTGGTTTTAAAAAAAGATGAGTTTGAAACCATTAAAAAAAGTTGCTGATGTAAAAATTGATAAATTTTAATAACCTTGAAATAAAGCCACAATTGCCGTAAAAATTCACACTTCTTTTTCAAAATGTCAAAAAAAAAGAAATTTGATTGAACGTTTTTAAAAGATGCGGGAAAAAGGGAGGAAAAAAGGTTTTAAGGAAAATCTGCAATAAAAGCGGAGTTAATTCTTCACAAAATTTTTATAATTAACCAAAAAAAGAAATAGAATCTTTTATTTAGTTTTAAGAATTTTGTCAAGATATATACTTTACTAAAATGGAGAAAACATTTACGTTTTTTTTTAAAATGTTCCTTTTAAAATCCGTGACCTTTCTTTAATTTTAAACTCTTAGATTATGGATTATCATGTAATCATTAATACTCAAATAAACGAGCTTCCAACCCAAGAAGCGATGCTCATAATGGGTATGAATGTAAACATTCAGGTTTATCACGCTGAAATTCAGCGTCTTCAGCAAATAAACCATGATATGCAACAACAGTTGCAACAAATGCAACAACAAATTCAAGAATTTGAGCATCAACAATACCAACAACAACAGCAGCAATATCAACAACAACAGCAACAACAACAGCCACAATATGAAGGTAATCTAAAATTATAAAATTTTTAAAAAAAAAACTGTTTCTTTTATTTTTTTAGAAATTCAACAGCCAAATTATGATGCCCTTTACCAACAAACCCTTGGTGAATTTCTAGAAGATTTCTTGGTTAATTAATTTATATATTTCAAAAAATATATCTTTTCTACTAATAATATGTAATCTCTACTATTTTTTTTACTTTTTTTTACTCTCTGTTAGTTAATAATTAATTTATATATTTCAAAAAATATATCTTTTCTACTAATAATATGTAATCTCTACTGTTTTTTTTTACTTTTTTTACTCTCTGTTCACCTAATTAATAATATTAATTTTTTATTGTAAAACGTCTATGTTATTACTTGTTAAAAGATCAATAAATACATTCAAAGTTAAAGTTAAAGTTAAAGTTAAAGTTAAAGTTAAAGTTAAAGTTAAAGTTAAAGTTAAAGTTAAAGTTAAAGTTAAAGTTAAAGTTAAAGATAAAGTTAAATTAAAAATTAAAATTAAAAGTAAAATTATCGAGTGTTTTTTTTTATCTCATTTAAATCACTTTACCATAAAAAAAGGAAAGTAAATGATTTTACTATTGTTTCTTTTATCTTTTTTAAATCACTTTCCCTAAAAAAAGGAAAGTAAATAATTTTATTATTGTGTTTATCTTTTTTTAAAATCACATCACTATTAAAAGAGGAAAGAAACAATAATAAAATCATTTAATTTTAATTTTGTAAAAAAATTAAGTTTTAAAATATTATTTTTGTTTTATTTTAAAAAATAAATCTTAACTTATTTGAAATGTCTCAATTGTCTCAACTCGAAATGGATTTGGCTTTGAGTGGTGAATCTTCTGAAGAATCCCTTAGCTCACCTGCTAATCATGAACAGCTTGGAAATCCGGGGCAAATTGGAGAAGCTCCTGAAAATCTGGGGCAACTTGGAGAAGCTCCTGAAAATCAGGGGCAACTTGGAGAAGCTCCTGGAAATCCGGGGCAAATTGGAGAAGCTCCTGGAAATCCGGAGCAGCTTGGAGAAGCTCCTGAAAATCTGGGGCAACATGTAGAAGCTCCTGAAAATCCGGGGCAACTTGGAGAAGCTCCTGAAAATCTGGGGCAACATGTAGAAGCTCCTGAAAATCCGGGGCAAATTGGAGAAGCTCCTGAAAATCTGGGGCAACATGTAGAAGCTCCTGAAAATCCGGGGCAACTTGGAGAAGCTCCTGGAAATCCGGGGCAAATTGGAGAAGCTCCTGAAAATCCAGGGCAACTTGGAGAAGCACCAGATGATGAGGATGGTAATCCTATGGCTTCTAATGATTCTGAAGAAGATGAGCATGAAGACTCTGAATCTGATGTTTCTTCTGAAGAAGAAACAGATATTGATATCTTAAAAAATAAAATTAAAGATTTAAAAAAAACTGTAAGAAAACAGCAGAAAAAGATTGATGAATTCGAAAAAAAAGAAGAAAAAACAAGTAAGAGATTAAAATATATAATATTAAGTTCAAGTGTTTGTTTCAGAAGCATTGTATCAGACGATACAATTAATAAAGAAAGAAGAAGAATTTATGGCTCAAAAGAAAAAACGAATTAATCACTTGCGATCAGTAGCATCCGAAGGTATGGAGGCTACTTTCAATCTTCCACCGGTAAAACTTTGGTATAATTAATTATCACAATAAATATTTCAGGAAGAAACAAGAAAATTGTTGCAAAACAAACGTGGAAGAAAACGTAAAATTCTTCCTACAGATACTGTTAATGCCGAAGAATTTGGTGAATCGTCTTCTCAAAAAAAAGCTAAAGGTATAGATAATGCTGGTAGCCTGGCATTGCAAAAATTATTAAATGAAGAATACTAGTAAGTTTTTTTTTCTAATATAAAAAAATAATATTAAAACCCAAAAAAAACTTTAGCCCATGGCTTAACTCAAATAGGGATGAACCAGCCCGGCACATCTTTGGTCTACCTTTTATCAAATTTATTTTTAACAAACATCCGGATGAATGCAAACAATATAAAAACACACATTCTGATTTGAAATATTATTTCCACAGAAACAGGCAAAGAACTGTGGAAAGATTCAACATTTATTGCAATGAAAATGAATTACCGGATTACCCCTTTGGTGATTCTATGGATAAAGAAAAAATATAATCTTGTTTTTTTTTACATTTTTTCATTTTTATAAATTGCTACATTTTTCGTTTCATTTTAAAAAAGGCAACGTGGACTTTTTTCAACAGAAGAAAATTCAACGTGGAGTTTTTTTAAAAAATAAAACTTCACAAAAAATTGTGGAGTTTTTTAAAAAATAAAACTCCACAAAAAATTGTGGAGTTTTTTTTGAGAGAAGAAAATTCAACGTGGAGTTTTTTTAAAAAATAAAACTTCACAAAAAATTGTGGCGTTTTTTTTTGAGAGAAGAAAATTCAACGTTGAGTTTTTTTAAAAAATAAAACTCCACAAAAAAATTGTGGAGTGACGCTCCAAGGTCAAATACGTTTCCTTACCGAAAAAAAAAGTATTTAAAGGCGAGAAAAATGACAAAAACCTTAGTTGAGTTTTTTTTCAACGCTAAATTTTAGTCGTCTGTCTTTTTTTTGTGGTGTTTTTTTCAGGTGACCAAAATATAGCAAACTCAACGTTGAGTTTTTTTAAAAAAATAAAACTCCACAAAAAAATTGTGGAGTTTTTTAAAAAAATAAAACTCCACAAAAAAATTGTGGAGTTTTTTAAAAAAATAAAACTCCACAAAAAATTGTGGAGTTTTTTAAAAAAATAAAACTCCACAAAAAAATTGTGGAGTTTTTTAAAAAAATAAAACTCCACAAAAAATTGTGGAGTTTTTTAAAAAAATAAAACTCCACAAAAAATTGTGGAGTTTTTTAAAAAAATAAAACTCCACAAAAAAATTGTGGAGTTTTTTAAAAAAATAAAACTCCACAAAAAATTGTTGAGTTTTTGAGAGAAGAATATTCAACGTTGAGTTTAAAAAATTTTAAAACTCCACATTTTTCTCAATGGAAGATAAAAATTGCAAACATACTGATTCTAAATATGAGGCGGAGGACAGCGAGATGACAGAAATTGACTATAATTGTTCAAATGATTGGGACATGGAGGAAAGTACTGATGAAGACTTAAAGGATTCTTTATATAGAGACCAAGAGTGGGAGGTTTCAGAATCAGAAATGGATTACAATTGCGAAAGTGATTGGAACATGTATGAAAGTAGTGATGAAGAAGAAAAAAAAACTTTAAACCATCAAACAATCAAAATAATAAGATATTGCAACTGAATGAATAGTTTCATCTATTTTTATACAGAAAAAAGTTCATTTTAATAGATATGAACATTAAGTGAAACATCTTTTCATTTAAACTTTGAAACATTACTCATTGTATCACTTTTTTTTCACTTATTGTATTTATTACTTTTTTTAAAAATATTTATTACTTTCTTTCAAAAACTAATGTAAAATATACAGACATAACATAACCCCATGCTAATTTTATAATGAAAGCAATGTAACGTGTTTATCTCCATGTTTTAAATGTATTTTTTATCAGAAAAAAATAAGTAAAAGAATTGTAGTGCCACCTGAAATGTCGTTCTCATTTTGGTTCAATGCTTTCAATGAGGCTAAAATAATGCAAGCTGATAACCGAAATTTCCTGAAAAAGTTACAGCGAAATTTTCAAAAGCTTTCAATGTTTGATATAATAATGGCAGCAGAAAAATTTTTGAACATTTCAAACTATGATAATTTAGAGTACTCGTTGGAATATGATTTGGAATATATCGTTAAAAAAACAGAATTAACGTTAAATCCAACAAAAGAAGATATCCTAACATTTATTGAAGAAATTGTTGGTGAATTAAACTATGAATTTGATAAAAACATCGACAAAATTGTTTCTTTTTGTGATGACGAATTTCATTGTAAATGTTGCGCTCATTTTTGTTAATTTTATCTTTTACGTGTTTTACGCGTTATTGTTTGTATTAACTTAGGTTTAAATTAATAAAAAAGTTTTAGGATTTTCAAAGATGCAAAAAATCTGTAAAAGTTCAAAAAAAATGAGTAGTGAACAAAAAAGATTTATAAAAAGAGTAACAATCCTAATGATAGATAATGGGTGGAGCGACGATAAGGCAAGACGGTTTATCCGTCGAATGGATTCAAAACATTTTAATCAAAATGGTACCTCCGTGTAAGGTCGGTTCTTGCGTTTATCGCAATTATTCATTTCTGTCTAAACTTGCAAAGACAAAATCTTTAAAGAAGAAAAAACATTTACTGAAAAATGCTAGTGTTGACGAATTAGCAAGTATTGTTGAGATTGCCAATAATATTGTAAAAGCTAAATTTAATTTAAAACCAAAATATAAAACAAAATTAGTACCTTATGCCGCTCCCATTCGGAAATTAGCACGTAAGCGAAGTATTGTACCTGTGAAAAGGATTTTACAAGAAGGAAATGGATTTCCACTAGCTCAGTTATTAATTCCTGTATTGCTAGAGGCTGGTCGAAAATTAATAGAATGAGTGCTCAAAAATATTATTTAGTCCAAGAAAATAAATATGACTCTTTATTTAAGAGTTATGACCCTAATCATTTAAAAATTGCTCAAAAAGATTTAAGAAATATTTTAAACGATCCCCAATTAAATACATCTTCCAAAAGTGCTTTGTATAACAATGCTCTAAAGAATTTAAACAAGAAATTAAAACAAATAGATGAAACCCCTATGAAAGTAGAAGACGTTAATTTAGCAGATGTTAACACTAATTTAGATACAACTTTACAAGATTTGGCTAATTTATTAAAACAAACCCCCCAAGTACTTAAAAAAGTTCATAAACGTACTTACAAGAAAAAAGATGCAAAAGTATCAGATGTTTTATCAGGAGAAATTACTCCCCCACAAGTATCAGATTTTGAAAACTTTAATCCATATGTAACAAAAAATTTCATTGAAAAATTAAAACCTAAAACAGCAACACCAAAGAAAAGATCACGTGATTATGAAACAGACGTAACTCAGGATTCAGAGTTTGTAACACCTAAAAGAAAATCACTCCCACTTAGAGATCACACAGCTTTGATTGAAAAATTAAAACCTAAAACAGCAACACCAAAGAAAAGATCACGTGATTATGAAACAGACGTAACTCAGGATTCAGAGTTTGTAACACCTAAAAGAAAATCACTCCCACATAGGGATCGCGCAACTAAAAAAGAAATTGAGGAAAAAAAAACACAAGAATTAGCTGATTACATAAAAAATAATCCCAATTATGGTTTTACAGATTCCGGTCAAGTTGTTAGCCCAAAAAGTAAAAAACCAGTCAAAGGAAGCAACAATAAAGATATTGCTAGTTATACTATTAGTAGTGTTGGTAAGACAACACCTCCCGGTTTCAAAAAAATTAGAAAATTGCTTCAAAGTGATGAAAACGTAAAAAAAATTAAAGCAGATCCAAAAGGAAGATTTAGTGTTAAAAATTGGTCATAATTATATTTGTATTTTTTTAAAATTTATTTGTGTAATAAAGAATTTTAATTTACAAAATCAGACTCTTTTACATATGCATTAAAACTACTGGGAAAGCCTACCCATTTGACAAGAAACTCCTTTTCATCATTTCGGTTTATACGTGTTTTCAGCACCTTTTCAACTCTGTAAGTATTGTCTTGATGTTTATCAACTTTAACCAATTGTTTAGCATAAAAACGTTCTTTTAGAACCTCTCCCGCTTCATTAGCAATAGTGTACACAGGAGGTTTTGTGCGATGACATTTGACAATTTGATGTATTTGATCACTATAGTTTGCAAGATATGATTTCTCGAAGGTACCTTTTTTGTACTGTAAGCGAACATAATCGTGTAATTTAAGTTTTGATTTATAAGGAATATCCTCTTCAGTTTTGTACAAGTCATCAAAAACCTCTTGCTGATTCTTTTCACTGATTTGCATCGGTTTTAAATTATTGATTCCTCTGTTAGCTGTTTGATTAATAGCACTTACAATTTTCTGGATTACATTAATCCAGTTTAAAGTATTCTTCTCCGAAAAATAACGATACAAACGCTGTTTTATTGTTAAAATAGATCTTTCGACAATTGCTGCTTTGACGGATTGATTTTGAGCAGATGTTTTAATAACATCGTTTTTCTTGAAGTACTCTTTTAAACTTTCAAATTCTTTTCCACGGTCGGTAAAAACAAAGAGAGGTTTAAAAGGCATGTCATTGAGAATTTTATCCATACCTTCTTGAACATCTATTGTTCTTTTTGATTTTAAAGGAGCCACAAAAATTCTTCGTGACAGTAC
The DNA here is from genome assembly GCA_963922195.1 of Panagrolaimus sp. PS1159. NCBI lineage: Eukaryota > Metazoa > Nematoda > Chromadorea > Rhabditida > Panagrolaimidae > Panagrolaimus > Panagrolaimus sp. PS1159. Next base: position 414,208 of record CAWUHW010000006.1, read on the forward strand.
ATCTGTTGCTACAAGACAAAAAGTGTATCCATTGTTATATTTTTTGAGTTTTTGGAAATCTGCCAAATCCATCTGTACGTCTGTCATGAAGCCCCGCCCAATTGTCTTGAGTCTCGGGAATTTTTCATATCGTTTTCTGTATAGCGTGTACGTGCGGTTGTTTAATAAAAATTTTTTAAATTCCTTTTTACTAATTTTTCCTTTCGTTTCTCGTTTTAAATTATAAGCTCCTGAATAACACCCCGGAAAATTTAGATTCGTATATAATTTATCCATCATGCTGTCCTTATTAGCAGGTGTATTTTTGGTCACCATTCCGTGTAATTTTTATTGGTCAATGATTAATAATAACACACTCGCTCTTTTTAAAGAGAATGGTACTGAAATTTGTGTTCAATTCAAAGATAACAGAAATAAAATTATGAAATACAGTAAATGCTATGATTTTAATGAAATAGTTGTTCCACAGACTGTATTCGAGTACAATGATACTATTTACGTAGTAGCTAGAAGTGTTTTAGATAACGCAACTCTAATTCACGTCAACAATGTTAATAAACTAAAATTATTTTCATATAAACCCGAAAAGCTTCGCTTTAATTACCATTCTCAAAGACTGATCGATTTCAACAATAAATGTTTGGAGGAATATGAAATTGAAAGATTTTTACATTCAGTTCTTAATAACTTATCGATGGAACAAGTTAAAACCACGTATGTATTCCAAGAAATCGAAGACTACCAGTTTTACGACAACAATACTATTTACTACTTACAAGAAGGGCAAATCTTCATGGATGTAGTCAACCAATTTTATTTTACTGAAGCAGAATGTTTACAACTATTACAAAAGGAAACCCCTTGTAAAACAGATTCGTCTGATACAAATTTACATGTTCAACTTATTTGTGTTCTTGTTATTATTAGTATTTTATTATTTGTCTTTACAGGATCACATTTAAAAACATGTTGGCAGAAGAAGCCTTATAAGAAACCTTTTACAAAACGAAAAACAAGATATACAGTATCACAAAATGTTCCTATTATCAGGAATCAAGAAAAAAAAGAAGAAGAATTGATTGTTTTAAACTGTAACATGTAAGTAAAAAAATAAATTTTTTAAACTTGAACTCGTGGTAGAAAAACAGTAACTGTTTCATCAGGGAAAATGTTTGTACGTAGGCGTAATTCTTGAGGACATGTAGGAGACATGTCTACTACTAAGTACCCAAAATTATTCTTTGTCGCTAATTTGTAACTATCCATAAAGTAAGGTAACTGTTGGGGAAAATTTTGCACTCCAAAGTTACGGACTCCCAATTGAGCCGAAAATGCTTTCATTAGAATAACATAATGAGCTTGACTTCTACAAAATTTCATTTTTTTGTCAAACAATCCTTGAGTAACAAAGACGAGACATATACCATAATGATGGGTCTTTTTACTCACAAGTGCTGCTAAATACTCTTCCGATACGTTTGTAAGTAGGTCATCCATAATTAAAAGCATACCTTGCTTATTTTGCAAGTCATCATCACTTGGCACACCTTCGAAACATTGAATTCCCATTGCTTCTACTTGGGGGACAGTTGAACTGTACTGACCATATGCGTACATTATTTGAGATGGGGGTGGTGACATCATTAAATTAGCATGTTGTAATAATTTTAAAAGCCATGTTGTTTTTCCAGAGCCGCTCGGACCAGCAAGTATAATGTTTGATCTAAAAATTTAAATTCAAAAAAATATTGGACTTTAAACCATACGGGATTTTGAATTGAACATCGGACCATTCAAAAGACTTCATTGTTGAATTATAATATTCCTAAAAACATGTCGGGTTTTTATATTATCTTACCTAGTAACAATACTAGTGTCCCGGACAACAAAATTAATAAATTTCGCGTAAATTTACCACAATCCTTAAACTTTAATTCCGAGTGGTATTGTGGTGTTCACTCTGTTATTTATCCTCACTCATGGTCAGCTTTGGGGGCTGTATTACCTGAGTTTATTACAGTCGAATTAAAAAATGGAACTACAGAAAATTATTTTATTGGATCAATGACTCCTTACAGTTCAAAAAATCTAGAAGAAAATTTAAACAAGTATTTAAAATCAGACCTACCTTTACCACCTTTTTTAAATAATAAAAGAAAAAGAGCGGCCGATGGTTTGGGAGAAGAAAAGAAAAAACGGAAGGCAGAGGAAGAAAAAATGCCTGAGAAAGAGGAAGATAATGAACTTGAGCCAGAGAGAGAAGACATTGAACCGGAGCCCGAAAAAGAAAACAAACAAACAGAAAAAAACCTTTCCGAAGATGAAGATGACAAAGAAGGTGTTAAAGATGATACTGATAAAAGTAAAGGACAGAAAACAGGAAAACAAACAGAAGTTGATAAACAAACTGTAGATGATAAAAAGAAAATCGATGATGAGATTAACATAGCATTAGAAGAGAAAAATAAACAGGAAGAAGAAACTCGAAGGAAAGCAGAAAAACAAGCTGCAGAGAAAAAAGCTGCTGAAGAAAAACAAGCTGCAGAGAAAAAAGCTGCTGAAGAAAAACAAGTTGCTGAGAAAAAAGCTGAAGAAGAAAAACAAGCTGCTGAGAAAAAAGCTTCTGAAGAAAAACAAGCTGCTGAGAAAAAAGTTGAAGAAGAAAAACAAGCTGCAGAGAAAAAAGCTGAAGAAGAAAAACAAGCTGCTGAGAAAAAAGCTGAAAAAGAAAAACAAGCTACTGAGAAAAAAGCTGAAAAAGAAAAACAAGCTGCAGAGAAAAAAGCTGAAAAAGAAAAACAAGCTGCTGAAGAAAAACAAGCTGCAGAGAAAAAAGCTGCTGAAGAAAAACAAGCTGCAGAGAAAAAAGCTGCTGAAGAAAAACAAGCTGCAGAGAAAAAAGCTGAAGAAGAAAAACAAGCAGCTGAGAAAAAAGCTGAAGAAGAAAAACAAGCTGCTGAGAAAAAAGCTGAAGAAGAAAAGCGACAAAACGAAGAGAAAAAAGCTGCAGAAGAACATTTGCTATCTAATGTTCATTTTGCAAAAGCACCTGTAGCTGAAGGTTTTATTAATGTACCAGAAATCGATCCTAATCCCAGTTTGCTAGAAAACTGGAATAATTTAAACGAACAAGAAAAAGCTTCGTATTCTTCAACTGTAAAAAACTTGATTGAATTTGTATACAGTAAAGAAGAAGATCGTTTTAAATTACGTATTATAAACAAAAATGAGGTTAAACAAGTAAAGCTGTCTGAACAACTTTCATGGGTCTGAGGATTCAAAGAAAACGATGTTTTTACTCAAGATGCAAATGCTATTTATGCTCCAGATATTAATGGAAATGTCAATCAATTCTGTATTTATTCAAATAACCTCACAGAAAATATGATGGTAGGAAATGTAATGACGTCACTTTTACGTATAGTGAGTGTGGACTCAAAGCCGGGCCAAATGGTCGAAAAGATTTACCATGACCCTATTTATAATAGGGTAGCTTCACGTCACATCAAAGACATTGAAATTGAGATCAAATCCATGTCCGGTGAAATGGTAAATTTCAACTATGGTCCTGTAATTATCACTTTGCATTTTAAAAAGGGTCTTTCATATTAGTTTATATTAAATATATATGCGTAAGGTAGTTGTATTTAAATAAAATGGTGCGTGTTTTATTTAACCCTAATTCAGTACATCTAGAAACAGTTCTAAATCCTGGTTTGTATGGGGGCGGAGCTTATTATATTGGTTTTAAACAACGTGGAAATGGTATTGGTGACACACTTCGCCATCTCTGGCGTTTTTTACAGCCAGTAGCGAGACATTTAACAAAAGAAGGCTTACAAACAGGTGTGCGTATTTTAACAGATGTTGAGCAAGGTAATGATATTACTTCATCACTTAAGAAACAAACAGCTCAAACAGCTCAACGAGTCTTACAACAAGCTTCAGATAAAGTAGGACAATATGGAACAGGCCGTAAAAGAAAGCGTCATTTAACAAATAAGCAAGTTGTAGGACAGTTAGTTAAACGTAGTTCTCCTCTTAAAAAAACACGTCAAGACGTATTTGGTATTTATTAATTATGTTATTTAAAATTATTGATAGCACTTCTCAATCTTGTGGTACGACGGCGTTGAATATCTTCAACACCAGAGCGACCAACGTTGCAATTTCAAATTCCCTATGGCACGAAATTTTAACTTTAAATCCCCTCGATAACCCTCCTTATCACTTTCATATTGCCGCAGGAGACGGTTATTTAGACTTATCTAAAACATATTTACGGACAGAATTTAAATTAGAAAAAGAAAAGGATAAAAAATGGGAGGCAATCACATCCACAGATAAAGTATCTGTAAATCAAGCACTTGGTGCAACTTTTATTCGCAATGTTAAGGTCCTCGTGGGTGGGCGGGAGATTTTTAATTCAAATTCTCTTTACAGTTATAAAGCTTTTATGGATATGGAGCTTTCACATACTAATGCATATAAAGAAACATATTTACAAGCAGCAGGTTATTATAAGGATAATGGTTTACCTACAGAGACAACTAATACAGGATTTATTGCACGCCAAAAGCCCTTCTTGAAAGGAAAAAACGTAGAATTTATTTCAAAATTGTTTGTGGACCTGTTTCAGCAAGATCTGTTTTTCATTAATGGATGTAGCATGGATATAGAAATACAGCCTCAGAATCAAGATTTTAACATTGTCGCTCAAGACGACACCAAATATCGATTAACTCTCGAATCTTGTAAATTATATGTCAAAAGTATATATCTTATGGATGGGCTCAATTTAGAATTGGCAGCTAAAATTGAGACTGAACCTGCTAGATATAGTATCATTAGAACAGAACTTAAATCCCTGATGATTACCTCAGGGCATCATCAATTTAACGCAAACATTTTCAACGAACAAGTACCCCGTAGGATTACAATTGCACTTATAAAATATAAATACTTCAATGGAGATATAAAATCATCTAGTTTTGTCTTCGAACCTCATAAAGTGAAGGACATGTCAATCCAGTATAATGGGAAATCCTTTCCTAACGTAAATTATCGGCTTGATTTCGAAAACCATAATTATGTACAAGCCTTTCATCACATGTATGAGCATTTGGGCTTCACAAATACTACAGAGTCCAACGGTATTACTTTAGAAGATTTCCAGTCACGTCTTTGTTTCTTTGTTTTTAATTTAACGAACGCGCAAGAAACCGATCAATGTTTTGATCTAATTAAATCTGGAACTACTTCAGTTCACGTTAATTTCAAAGAACAAGTTCCTTCAGGTGGATTGGCCATGTTAATTTATGGTGAATTCGATGGTATGATTATTGTGGATAAAAATCGTGTAGTTACTACCGATTTGACTGTTTAAAATGGTCGTGTCATATTGTTCAGACAATATTTTATATCTTATTGTCTTCCTTATTATTTTTATCTGTGCTGCAGGTTTTTATTTAACGAAACATAAGCATTATTTCAAAGAATCTTTGGAAAGATTAACACATATTGTACAATGCATGAAACATTGATTCTTCAAAAAGCAGCAGCTTTAAAAATCCCAGACTTTTTAGGTGTTTTTCCTTCTGATCGACTCCCAGATACTCAAGGTAAATCATCCTGTTTTATTTTAAATCTTGATCCTAGTTATGAACCAGGATCTCATTGGGTTGCCGTATATGTACATCCTTATCCGTACAATCATCATGCCGAATATTTTGACAGTTTTGCCAAAAAACCCCCTCAAGAATTATATAAATGGAAAACCCGTTTCACCTATTCAACCCGGCAACCTCTTCAAAGTATCATCGCTGACACTTGCGGTGAGCATGCTTTATATTATCTTTATCTTAGACATGTTCTAAGATTAAGTCGAGCAGAAACTTTAGATAAAATGTATAGATTAAGAAACCCTGATAAATATGTTAGAGATTTTGTAAATAAAATATAAATTTATTAAATTCCAATTAATTTTTCTTTTTTAACATATTTTTTGTTATAAAAACAATTTAAAATTAAATATCCACAAAATAAAATTAAAATAATAATAAAAATCCAAATAAACCATCCACCATCACCATTTTCACATTCTTTTCCATCAAAATTTTTAAAACGCAACCCTTTTTCCAAAATTAATTTATTTACACAAAAAAAAGGTTTTGCGTACCTTAAAAATAAATTTAAAAGTAATTTTAGTGAAAAGGACCCACCATGTTGGACGAACACAAAACTCATCCATATCACAGATTTCAGGAACACAGAGAGAATTGTTTACTTTTGTGAGTTGCATTTTTGTGTAAAGTGAAAAAATTTGAAAAAAAAAGTTTATTTTATAAAAATTATGTAAATTACAGATAACATGTAAATTATAAGAAAATTTTTTTAATCGCTGTCATCGTTATCCATGTTTGTGTTTGTGTTTGGATCATCATGTGGATAATACAGATGACATTTCTTGACGTTAAAACCAATAATATAAGGAACCTTTTGAGCAACAAATGTATTGCTAAACGGTTTTCTTGTTTTGAACTGGATTTTGAAAACAGCGTTCACAGGTAAAATTTCTTTGATCTTTTGAACATTGTTACCCCACGCTTCTCCAGTGATTACGACACTAGGATCTTCTCCACGCATTTTAAATTCACAAAAAGGTGTTGCTCCTCTGTTGTTTTCTTTGACTATTTTTGTTTCTTCAGGAAGATGTTCTATCATTTTCAGAGTTAAAACAGCCTTTTCTCCACCTTTCTTACCATACTTTAAAATTTCCTTAGGAGATGAAAGTTTAACTTCTTGAGTATAAGTTTCGCCATTGAGAGTGATTGTTTCCATTGTTTCTAAAATTGTTTTTATTATTCAACAAGAAACATTAACAATCTATATCAAATCAATCACGCCAAAATTTCGCGCAAAATAAAAATTTAAACGATTATTATCAACGGAAAGAAGAGTTTTTAACACAAAATCTCTCAGGTTTAACAAGGATAACTACATTCTTCAAGGAAATGACATGTAAATGTGTAGAGAACCTCGTTAGGGAAAGCAGTAATCCACATATTTATAATGCTTTTTAGATCCAAATCGATTAAGTTGTAATCATAAGTTGTTTTCAAAGTATATCCACATGAGCATTTCCAGTCAAAACCACCACTATCTGAAGAGGAGACATTCCAAACATTTTTTAAATACTCATCGATAAATTCTTCACCACTATAATCAAGTTCTTCTTTGATCATCTTTAAAACTCTTCTGCATAGGTCTAAGCATTGTATGAATTTCTCAGAATCTTCACAACATCGTGTATTAACAGTGTATTCTTTTGTACCATTTAATAGGTGAAGGACCTTTATTTCAAGTGTTGATCCTCGATCCTTGTAACATTCATAGTAATAACCAAATCGGTTTTTATCCATCTAAATTATGATTTTTTATTCAAAAAAAAAACACATATATTTAAATTCAACATTTTTAAAAAGCGCACGAATTTAAAAATATTTGTTCGAGTGAATACATGGATTTCCATGTATCTACTAATGATTTTAAGTCCAATTCTTCAAATACAAAGTCTGAATTTGCTGCATAAATAGTCTCACATGGACATTCCCATGTGAATCCATTATGATTACATAGAGCTTGCCAAACGTTTTCCAAGTATTCTGAGCTAAAGTCCCATGTGTCACAACCTAACGCTGCTTCAACTAGTTTCACCACAGCTTTTAATTTTTTAACATTTTCGACAAATTCATTTGCCATATCACAGCATCGGTCAACTAATTTATATTGTACTTCACCATTTTCTTTATAATGCACATTGATGACAAAGTGTGTCGCACCTCCGTCTGTGTATGTTTCGTATCGAGCCATATTTGAAAATGATTTTCAAACTGAATATTTTAGATGGAATGAAAATTTCTTTTATACTGAAATAAAAGGCGTGGTCTTTTAGAATTGTGAAAAAAAAACAGGTGTGGCCTAAATTTTTCAATTAAAAGGAGGAGCTACCGGTGCCAATCTGTGTCATGAGAAGGAGGAGTAGAAATTTTAAAAAAAAACTTTTCAAAAAGGGGCATGGCCTATTTAGTGCCGCTCTGTACCATGAGAGGGAGGAGTTGCAAATTTTGAAAAATTTTTCAAAAAAAGGGTATGGCCTATTTAATACCACTCTGTACCATGAGAGGGAGGAGTTGCAAATTTTAAAATATTTTTTCTTATTGGAAAAAAGGGGAGTGGCTTAATCTTCTTCCGTATATAAACAAAATTGTTTCTCTTTCTTTTTCATTCGAAAGAAAAATGGTCAAGTCTACTGACTCCCAAGAACCTCCAAAGAAACGCGGTTTTACCATTGATGAACTTTTTAAAGAAGACGAAGGATGTCGCTTCAAGAAAAAACTTGTTAGCATCGAAGCTCATCCCAAGTTCAAACTAACTCGACGTCTATATAGAATGGATTTCGAAGACTTGGATAAATGTTCCGACCCAAAACAAAGCTTGTTGGATCTCTTGAATGAGATGTTACAGCTTATTTTACATAATAATCCCGATATAACAAAAGTTGGAATTGATATACAATCTCCGGCTTTGGACAATAGCATTTACTTACCTTTTATACATATTAAACGGAACGTGATTGAAATTTTGGGAAACACTTTGTATAAACTTCATCAAAGTGAAAAAATGGTTCCTTTATTTGAACACCCTTTACATATTTCAATGACTACATATATTCCTCCAAGCGGTGCTGGATTTGATCCACTTATGGGAAATATCAACTTTGGAAACATGATCGATGTCAATCTTGGTGATAAGTATTGTTTATTTCATGCAATCCTTGCTTCAAAGGGTTATCATATGTCAAAGAAAAGCCGCAATCACAGATATCGTTTTCAAAAAATTTACGATAATGTTTTGGAAAACAGAAATTATTTGACAAATAATGTTTTAACACTTCTTTGTAATGCCGGAATTGATCCATGTTTATCTGGATATGGTTTAAAACATGTTGAAATGTTACAAAATTATCTATTGGAAACTTATGAAAATCAATTTTGTATTGTTGTTTTTAGTAGCAGCAGTTATACAAAACCTGTGTTCAAAGGAAAAGTTGACAATCCTGAAACATATTTAAGTATTTTTTATTTTGACGAACATTTTTATGCAATCAAAAACCTCAATTTATTTTGCACAGGGAAAATTAAATATTATTATTGCGTACCATGTGAAGCAACATATAGTAGCATAGCTTACCATAGTTCAGCTTGTCCGAGGAAATGTATTAAATGTAATCGTATTGGAAGAAATTTCCCTTGTAAAAAAATTGCTGAAAAATATTGCAAGGATTGTAATCATTATTTTCGTAATCAAGACTGTTATTCACATCATATAAAAAACAAATTTTGTGGTAAATACATAAGATGTAATGATTGTTATGTAACATATAAAGTGTCAACAAAGAAACCTCATACTTGTGGTAACAGTTTCTTTTATCGAACATTTGTATGTTATTAAAAATTTATTTTACAGGTGACAGTTTTTGCAGAAGGTGTCATGTTTACCATCATAAGAAAGGGCAATGTTTCATTCAACCTGTACGTATTAAACAGAACGTTCCTGTAAGATATGTGGTTTTTGATTTTGAAACCACTCTAGATACTGTTGTGGAAGAAAACGTGTTTGAGCATGAAGTTAATTTTATTTGTGCATATGTGTTTTGTACCACATGTTTACTGAAGACAAATTTTATGGAAGGAGAATGTAATATATGTGGTCCAAAAATCAAAAAATGGTCAGTTGCAAAAGGAGATAATTGTATTTTTGATTTCACAAAATGGATTATTTACGATCTTAATAGAGCCGTAAAAACGATTGCTTTGAGTCATTTTGGAGGTATGTTTTTGTTTTATTTTTTATTGCTTATATTATTATTTTAGGACGTTTTGATAACATATTTATCCTCAAACAACTTTTCAAACTCAATTTAAATCCAGTTTGTGTAAAAAACGGTAACAAATTCTTCGAAATTAGAGTCAAGAAAGGCAAAAACTCTGCTGAGACATTATTCAAGGATTCATTTAATTTTATGTCTGTACCATTAAGCAACCTCGTAAAAACTTTCAACTTACCTATACAAGAAAAAATGTTCTTTCCTCATCTTTTCAATTGTTCAAAGAACTATACGGTACACCTCAGTCATCTTCCAAATAAGAGTGATTACCTATATAAAACTATGTCAAAGCAGAAACAGCAAATGTTTGATCAATGGTATGCTGAAAACTTTCACACTCCGTTTATTTTGCCTGAAAAACTAGATGAATACTGTACTAATGATGTTGAAATCCTTTCACATGCTGTAGTAGAGTTTCGCAAAATCTTCATGAAATTTTGTGACATGGATCCTTTCAAAGAAAGTTGTACTATAGCCGGAGCATGCATGAAAACATATCGTAGTAAATTCCTACCTGAAAATACTGTGGCAATTGTTCCTGAACATGGTTATCAAAAACGTAATTACTGTAGTACTATAGCTTTGAAATATTTCACTTGGCTTCAACATACAACAGGAAAAACAATTCAACATGGAAATTCAAAACAAGGAGAATTTAAAGTTGGGAAATATTCGGTAGACGCATATATCCCAGAAGAAAACCGTATTATTGAATTTTACGGTTGTGCATTCCATGGTCATTATCCTGATTGTTTTAAAGCTGACACTTTATTACCTACCAAAAGAACAGCTGAAAAAGAATATGAACGAACGATGATAAGAGAAAATGAAATAAGAGATATGGGATATAAAATTGAACATGTTTGGGAATGTGAAGTACGTAAAGAACTAAAAGTCAATGATAAAATGAGAGAATATTTTGAAAATATTATTCTCGGTGGTTCCATTAATCCCAGAGATGCTTTTTTTGGTGGCCGCTGTAATCCACATAAATTATTAAGTAAAAAAGAAAACGGAAAAGTCATCAAATATCTAGATTTTACAAGTCTATATCCGTCATGCAACTTCGAAACTGAGTATCCTGTTGGAGTTCCCGAAGTTATTCAAATTGAATATGATCAACAAAATGTACTTTGGAATAAACCTTCCGACTATAATATCAAAGGACTTATTAAAGTCTTCATTATTCCACCCAGAGGATTAATCATTCCAGTGGTTCCTTATAAAGTTGGCGATTTTTTGCTTTTTCCTTTGTGTCGAAGCTGTTGTTACATTCATGAAAAAGATGAAAGTTCACGTGGTATTAAAACATGTAATCATACAGACGATGAACGAGGTTTTGTTTCAACCTTGACTCATATGGAATTAAACCTTGCTTTAACAAAGGGATATGTTGTTACAAAATATTACGGAGCATATAATTATAAAGAATGGTCAACTGATTTATTTAAGCCATACGTGAAAAAATTTTTACGTTTAAAAGTTGAAGCTGATGGATGGCCTCCTAATGTTCATACAGAAGAAGAAAAGGATAAATTTATCCGAGAATACAAAGAAAAATTCGATATCGATATAGATAAGAATAATGTTAAAAAGAACAGCGCATTTCGTTATATTTGTAAACTGAAATTAAACTCTTTATGGGGGAGGTTTAGTCTTAGGAATACTTTGAGCAAAACATTGGTATCCGATGACCCCTTGGAAATCGATAAAATAATGAGTGGTGATATCTATGAAGTTTCTTCTATTGACTTGCTCGATAAAAACAAAATTATGATGGTATATAACAATAAGAAAGACTTTATTGTGGAGAATGATGCGTCAAACATTATTCTTTCCTTATGGACAACCTCAGCAGCTAGAGTCAAGCTTTATGAAATAATGGATATCATTGTCAATACACCAGGTTGTACTTTAATTTATACAGGTAAATTTTGTTTTTTGTTTTTTTTTAATGTATATCAATTTCATATTTTTTAGACACGGATTCGGTAATTTTCGAATGTCGTGAAGGTTTCTGTCCTTTAAGCGTAGGAAATTATCTTGGAGAACTAACAGATGAAGTAGGTCCTGATGAAGAAATTATCGAAGTTATTGTTGGCGGAAACAAACAATATGCTTTAAAAATAAGAAACAAGATCACTGGTGGAATTACTTACGTGCTAAAATTACGTGGTATTACACTGAATGCTGAGACTTCGTCAGCTTTACATTACGAAAAATTCAGAGACATGGTTTTAAATTATGATCAAAACGATTATGTAGAGTTGAATTACAAAAGAATTTTACCAAAAAGAACTGGTGAAGTTATTACAAAAGACATTCCTAAAAAATATAAAGTTGTTTACAAAAAAGGTTACATCGGTGAAGATTTAATTGTATATCCTTTTGGTTTTTGATGATTCATAAATTGTTTTTTTTACGACAGTTTTAATTAAATTTGAATCCGTTAAATAACGGTGATATATCTACTAATAGCTTATTTCCCTTTTTCTGAAAGCTTTTAGAAATGGAATCAGGTCTCGTTAGTGCAACTATAAAAATACGAATGAATCACGAAAAAGTGATGGCACGTCTAAATAAACTGAAGGTGTGTTTTGATGTACTTACCTTTGTAATTTAAAATTTTTAGGAATATTTACCTTCAGAACTTCATGATCATATTATTACTGTACGTGATTACATCCGTTATTTTAGTGAAAAACCATCGGAGAAGTTGCGTTATGTGAGATTGTTACTTATTTATTTATGTTAGCCGCCGTTCTTGGCAAAATGTGTAACAACCGATTCTTTAGTTTTGTTGTTGAGTTTGTTTTATAAAAACGTCAGTCCATCAAGTTGAACTGGTCGTTGCAACTTGGAGCTGTGATATTTTGTGTTTTGGTTTAATTATTTTATTATTTAATAAAGGTTGTTGATTTACTCCTTTGTTTTGGTGTTTATCCATTTGGATTGGATTTATTTAGTGTTGTTTGGTCGTTTGGGGTGATAGCTGATCTGTTGGTGAGTTATTTTTCGGGTTTTTTTATATTATTTTTGGGGATTGGGTTTAGTATTTTTATAGTTTAGGATTATTAAATATGAATATTAAAACCCCACCATTACTATCACGGGCGATAGGATCCAAGTTGGAGGGCCCGCGCCGTCGCCATGACGATTCCGATAAAAGGCATGCCAACCTTTTAGAAGAACAGCATGGTTACATTGGAGATAAAGGTATATGCAGCCGATTGAAAGCAGATATATATGATAAAGATAAACCTACAATACAACCAACAGGTGCAAAGATTATTAAAAGCGATTATGATAATGGTTATGCAGATAGTAAAGGTGGTATGCCAAAAGGGGTTGAACATACACAACAACTTTGTGCAGATATATATGGGGTTAATAAATTTGAAGATACAGATGGTCCAACAAATGTTGCACATACACAACAAAATGGGGGACATATGTTTAAAGATAATCAAGGTGCTGTTAAAGCTAATACTGAATGGGCTTTGATTGGCAATCTTTTTGGAGATGAGGATGAAGCAAGATTAGACCCATTTCAGCCAACAATTACTGATCCTACACATCAAGATCCATTGGATGATGATGAGGAAGAAGATGATAAAGAGCTTGATTGTAATCGGGAACCAAAACCTGATGGAATACAAGTTGCTCGTAATATTGTTACTCAAGCTGAAGAACTTCATCAAAATCTTAGTTCAGCTATTGAAGTTGCCAATAAGAAATTAAAGGTATTAAATAATGCTTGTTCTGCTGTTTCGGATGATTTAATTGAGGAGCTCCAAACAGTATTGATTGATCAGATCGATTATCTTTTTGATGGCATTAAAACGAGAGAAGAGGCACTTGAAGTTTTACGAGAGCGTGAAGAAGCAGCACAAGCAAAAGTTGCTGAACTCCAGGAGAATAGCCAAGCTGCAGCACATAAACCGGGATTAAGCAATAACATTAGTAAACAGCTTAAAAATTTGGGGTTTAATAATGTGCAAGAGCTTATTAATAAATACATGAAATTTCAGGATCGAGTACAAGTGATTGAAAAAAATTTCAAAGAAACAGCACCACCATCTCGTGCAACTTCTCAATTATCAATTGGAAAAGCAGGATGTCAGAAATCGATGATGAATCAACCATCTCAAGGTCAGTTAACTTCTTTTTTACCAAATGGGGTTACTGTACCACAAAGCCGAGTTTCGCTGCCCATGCCAGAGAAGTTTACTGGTAAATCAAGGAAAGAACTGGAAAGATTCTTCAATCTATATGAAGCAAGTTCGCAAAGCAAAGGTTGGACTGATGAAGATAGAGCAATTTTTTTGGGCAGTTACCTTCCAAAACTATTAGTATATCATGATAATTTAAGAGAGCGGGGCGCAAGTTATACTGAAATGAAAAAGGAGCTGCTTGCTGCAATGGGATCTGATGGTGCTATTTCCGCATTCTATTTACGTACTGAATTGGATAGGATAAAGAAGCCACCAAATAAGCTTTATAAATCAGTATTTGAAGAAGTTGAACTGCGCGTAACTGAAGCTTTTGGGAATGATGTAAATGCACGGGAGAATGAGTTAAAGAAAATTCTGCTACGTTTAACTGAAGAAGATTCAGATCAGGTTTTTAAAACCATTGTCCTTACAAATGTTGCAGCTAGCTATTATCAACTTAAGGAGCTGGTATTAGGTCTTGAATCATCCCAAGCAATTAAAAATAAAGGTGAAAGAGCCGAAGTTAAATCTTCGAACAGTTCCAAAAGGCCGTTCTTCTCAAATCGTTCAGATACTCATGCATCTGGTGGTGGATACCAACATCGATCAGCTAATCAAGCAAATGCTGGAGCAGAAGTAAAGCCACAACATCGAAATTTCCCACAACCAAATTCAAATTACCAACAAAATGGTTTTGGTAGTAATCGGTATCCATTTCCCAAACATTGTTACAACTGTAATAAAGAAGGTCATTTTGCACGGGAATGCACAGAAAAGAAGCCCTTAAATGCAAATGTCGTTGATATTGAAGATATGAAGCTGAATGTTTCGGGTATTTTTGAAATTAATAATGGTGAAGAAGATACTGTTGGAGGTGAACCGATGTTTGGAAAGCAAGCACTGTTAGAGATATGGATTGATGGCGTAAAGACAAAAGTTCTCATGGATTCAGGTGCAAGCACTTCAGTCATTAAGGATACAGTAGTTGGTCATATTATGAGGGCACGTGATAAGGATGGGTGTTCGATTGTACAATTACCTCCAGAAAGTTACATTCATAAACGACTTATTGGGGCTGATGGTAATCCTTTATGTGTTGTAAATTGCATTCGGGTACCGATAGCTTGGGGAACATGTCCTACAAAATATGCAAAATTTTTTGTTGTTAAAGGTTTACAACAAAATGCTTTAATTGGCACTAATGTTTTCCAAGATGATGATAATTGGATTGAAGCATTGAGTTATTCTTTGAAAGGAAAGCCAAAAGAAGTTCAACAAGTTGGAGTTGTTCAAGAAAGTCAAGCCTTAGCTTTTATTAATCATGTTGGCCATCAAGTATATGTTGCAAAAACAATAGTTATACCACCTCACACAAAAGCATTTGTAAAAGTTAGAACTCCTAGAACGGGTAGTCCGTCATTCATTGAAGCTAAAAAGGTTGGAATGGAAAGTGGAGTTTGCAGAAGTCGAGGAGGTGCAGCATGGATGGAGTTCAATAATCAAGGGAATGAGCTGGAAGTTATAAAGCAAGGTGAAGTTATTGGTGAAGCATGGCCTACAAAAGTTATAAGGGAATTACCTGCTGAAGATCATGAAAAGGTGGTTGTAATTCAGTTGGAAGATGACGGGCGTTGTGCTAAAGTTAAGGAGCTGCTAGATTTAAGTGCTCCAGCTTTTTCAGCAGAGGGAAGAAAGAAATTGGAGAAGTTAGCTGAAAGGTACCATAAAGCTTTTGCAGCATCGGATGAAGAATTTGGAAAAACTACAGTAACTGAGCATGTTATTGATACAGGGGATGCAAGACCAATCAAGCAGCCGGCAAGACCAGTACCTGTTCCAATGAGACCTGAAGTTAAAAAGCTAGTCGAGAATCTATTGCATCAACGAGCAATTGAAAGAAGTTCTTCGCCGTGGAATAGTCCTGTTGTTTTGGTATTGAAAAAAGATGGTACAATAAGAATGTGTGTTGATTACCGTAAATTGAATGCAGTTACGAAGAAGGATGCTTATCCTTTACCAAATCAGGATGCCTTGCTCATGAGTTTGCGTGGTAAAAAGTATTTCACAGCATTAGATCTTGCATCGGGATATTACCAAATCCCTATGGCTGATAAAGATAAAGAAAAAACTGCTTTTTCTGTACTTGGTGAACTGTTTCAATTTGTCGTCTTACCATTTGGATTAAGTACTTCCCCTGCTTGTTTTAATCGTATGATGCAAGAAGTTTTTGGCGATTTGATGGGAAAATCAATTTTTGTATATCTTGATGATATTTTGCTTGCTACAGAAACTGAAGAAGAGCATTTAGCGTTATTTGAGGAGATTTTGAAAAGAGTAATAAAGTATGGTCTGATGTTTAAACCAAAAAAGTGCGAAATTGGAAAGATAGAACTTTGTTATCTTGGGCATGTTATTTCTGAACGTGGAGTTGAATTGGGAAAGGATAAGGTGGATAAAGTTAAAAATTTCCCTGTACCAAAAACAGTAACCCAAGTTCGACAATTTATTGGACTTGCCTCATATCATCGTAAATTTATTCAAGGTTTCTCCGTTATTGCATCACCATTAGTAGCATTAACGAGAAAGGATACACAATTTTGTTGGAGTGAAAGTGAACAAGCTGCATTTGATACGTTAAAGGAAAAATTGATTAGTGCTCCTATTTTAGCTCAACCGGATTATGAAGCGGCTATTGGAGGATCAAAACCTTTTATCATTTGGACAGATGCATGTAAAACAGGAATTGGTGCTGTTTTGACCCAAGAAGGGATTGATGGACGACTACATCCTTTATTTTATGTCTCCAAAGCTTGTTCTGAAGCGGAAAGAAATTATAACATTACTCAACTTGAAGCCTTAGCAGTTGTAGTTGCAATGCGTAAACTTCGTACTTTTATTATGGGAGCTAAAGTTGTTATCAGAACTGATCATCAACCACTTTTGGGATTATTTAAAGGTGCAAATTTATCTCCACAATTGGTCCGTTGGGCGTTAGAATTGCAAGAATATCGAGATGTTAAGCTTGAATTTGTCAAAGGAAAAGCAAATACCGTTGCTGATGCATTAAGCAGGTGTCATAGTAGGTCAGATTTTGGTGAACATGTTGAAGTTATGGATTCAGTTGTCTGCACCGTTCAGGAACAACATGAAAATTGGTTTGAAATACTTAAAACTGAAGAAAGTTGGACGGAAATTTGTGAGAAGGTTGCAAAGGAAGGTCGAGCATTGCAGGGAAGAAACATCTTTGGATTTGCAAATGATAGCTTAGTTAAGATTGAAAAGTTAGGACTTGAACGGAAGGTGGTACCTATGGAAAAGCGTAAAGCGTTATGGGAAGAGGTACATTGTGGAAAGCTTGGTGGTCATTTTGGAGCTAAGAAATTAAAGCAAATTATAAGTGATCGATATTTTTGGCCAGGAATGGGAAAAGATATTGGAGAATGGACGCAAGGTTGTATGCAATGTTTTGCTCATCGGAGTCATAGACGTGATCGTCCACCACTTTGTTCAATTAAAACTGAATTTCCAATGCAAATTGTTGGAATGGACCTTGCTGAGATGCCAATGAGTGAAGAAGGTTACAGGTATATTCTCGTAATAATTGATCATTTTACAAAATTCGCTGCAGCTTGGCCATTGAAAACGAAAACAGCTGAAGAAGTTGCCTCGAGATTTCTTGAAAATTGGTGCTTACGAGAACAAAGATTTCCGTATCACATTATCTCTGATATGGGTTTGGAATTTGATAATAAGTTGATGGAGAGGGTTACAGAACTTACGGGAATTAAATCCGTCTTCTCGTGTGGCTACAATTCACAATTTAATGGTCTATCGGAAAGATTTATCCAAACATTGAAGAAGATCTTAGCAAAACGAATTAATACTGCCCCAGAATGGAGTTCAGTTATTCCATTTGCTCTGTTTGCATATAATACTGCCCCACATGAAGCGACGGGTGAAACTCCACATTTTCTATTACACGGATATGATGCTGTTATTCCTAGGGATATCGACCCAACTGCAAAACCAACAGTTTATCAAGCTGATATTGATGAATACAAACATCAAGTATTGGAAAATCTGCACGCATGTCAAGAGGTCGTAAAAGGAAAGTTGGAAAAGTATCGCTTAGCAATGGAAAAAGAGTATAATAGCAGAAAACGTACGTCAGAAACAGAGATTCGGGTTAGCGATTTGGTATATGTTGAACTACCAACTGAAAGATCCAAAAATGCGCTCAGTAAACTAGCGTCTCGATGGGAAGGTCCTGCTCGGGTTATTGAAGTGGGTAAAACTCATGTTAAAGTTAAATTTTTACAAGGGGGTACTGTTAAAGAGATCCATTTATCTCAAGTTGTAAAATGGAAAGGCAAGGAAAGCGATGCGCAGGTTTTGAAGGGAACAACAACCCGTAAAACAAGGAATCGTCGTGATATTAATGTTGTAAATTTTAGCAAAGTGGTTGATTATGGGCAATTAATGATGGACGGGTATTGCTGCAATGATCCTGTATGCGAATTGTTAATTGGAGATCTTAATCCTGCATCGGCATTTGCAGATGTAAAGGCTAAATCTGTTATGGACTTGGCGGAGAAGACTTATATCGCTGGATCAACAAGATTCAAGGTTGAACTTAAAGAAAAGTGCCTTCGAGAAGGGGGTAATGACCTTGATGATGAGGTAATTACTGCCCCAAAGAATTTGATCCATGCAGCTTGGAAAGTTGCCGTATGCAAATGCCGACATCGTCGGAAGGCATTCATGGAAAATGTTGGGAAACCTTTGATGAATACAAATGTTCAAGATTTGGAAGGAATCAATAGCATCATGGCATTCGTCACAAATGCAAAGTTTATGCCTTCTGGAAAATCTGATACTGTAGTAGCGGGAGGTGAAAACGCATCAATCATTGCTCGAGCTATGGGGGCTCAACATTGGCCAATGTTGTTGCCGGATGACTACATTCAAAAATCAAAAGTAATCTTTGGTGGTGCTGTCAAAAGAGTGATCTACTGTCCAACTGGTGAACTGTTCTTTCGCTACGACTCGAAATTCGCTGAAGCCACAAAAATCTTCTTAGAAGCATTGGAAAATATTGCTCGTCACAATGATGTTGATATTTTGGTTCTTCCAATCCTTCGAAATTGCGCATTTCCAGATATAAATCAAGAACTCAATATCTGGTACAAGGAACTGAAAATTCCGCAAAATCGTGTTTTAATTGGAGGAAATCAAGAATTTGATGAAATGAAACTCATTCACTGGCTTAAAGCTACTCCACTTTCTCAAACAAATGTGAAATATGTTGATCATCAGGGCATCCTTACAAAAGATGGTGTTCAAATGCTTGGAGAATACTTGAAAAACCTTGGTTATTCCTTCAAAATTAATGTCAATTGTTTAATGGAAAGGAATCAAGATGAACGTGAAATATCTTCAAATGGGTCATCAAAGAATTCAATCATCACTGGTGCTTCAAAAGATCGTCTTCGTGAGTGGAATGAAAAACCAACTTTCAACTACAAATCTCGTGAAATACATCAAAATTCCTCTGAAGAAAGTCATGGAGAAAACCAAAATGGTCAAGAACAAGTTCGTGGGAATGATCGTAGAAAGCCTTATGCTCGTGGAATTGGTTCTGGTCGTGGAAGTTATTCTGGTCGTGGAAGTTATTCTGGTCATGGAAGTTATTCTGGTCGTGGAAGATTTGCTGCTCGTGGAACGTATCATGGTTATTCAAATTATGGTCGTGGAAAAGGAAAGCAACATGATTTTAAAAATTATCGGGGACGATAATCATAGGGGGCGGGGGCGAGTTGCGTTATGTGAGATTGTTACTTATTTATTTATGTTAGCCGCCGTTCTTGGCAAAATGTGTAACAACCGATTCTTTAGTTTTGTTGTTGAGTTTGTTTTATAAAAACGTCAGTCCATCAAGTTGAACTGGTCGTTGCAACTTGGAGCTGTGATATTTTGTGTTTTGGTTTAATTATTTTATTATTTAATAAAGGTTGTTGATTTACTCCTTTGTTTTGGTGTTTATCCATTTGGATTGGATTTATTTAGTGTTGTTTGGTCGTTTGGGGTGATAGCTGATCTGTTGGTGAGTTATTTTTCGGGTTTTTTTATATTATTTTTGGGGATTGGGTTTAGTATTTTTATAGTTTAGGATTATTAAATATGAATATTAAAACCCCACCATTACTATCACGGGCGATAGGATCCAAGTGAGATTTATATCCTGAACATGCAAAAGACTACTGATTATGAGCTTGTCAATCCCACGTTTTTATGTCGTTTAGGTAGTGCTGTTAGAATAGGTTTAGATGTTATCCCTACGAACGAATGCTTCTGTTTAAAAAAGTATGTTTCACTAAAATTAATTTAAAAACTTACTTTTATTTTTTAGATTAATTATAAAAGAGTTGAGAGAAGAAAGTGATAGTGATGATGAATAAATTGTTGAATAAAGTTTTAAAACATATTTGTTTTTTGATTTTGTAATAATCGTTTTAACGATTGAAATATCTTTTGTTATTTTTTCAACATTTTTTAATCATTGTTTAGAATTTTACGAAAATGAATAACTGTCTCGTTCTCAACGAATATTTATCTTATGGAAGAGTACCGGATAATCTAAGACATCAACGATATGGCACCCATTCAAAGGTCATCCAATATTGGATGAAACTTACACAAATTCCCAGCTGGCCATGTATGGATTTACGTGGAATGTGCGTTAGAACAGATCATACTAGGCTTGTTGATGCAGAGATTTGCTTCACAACTAATACAGAAAGAGATATGCTGATCGAATATCACAAAAAACGCGGCAGACATGTTCATGTTCCGCAATTTATAGTCCGTGACAATAACAGTGGTCACATTTTTCTCCCACAAGATGTATCAGTTTGCAGTTATTAAATAAATACAACTCTTTTAAAATTTTACATGTGTAATAGCATAATATTTATTTGTTAATTAGCAAACTTTTTTATTGTCTGGGAAATTTTTTTGTTGAATAAAAAAATGCAAAAAAAAAATGTTAGAAAATTTACGGTAACCTTACAAAACAAAAATTCAAACGTATCCAAAAGCTTACTGTAAGTTACAGTGAGTTACCGTAAGCTACCGTAGGAGCTAAGAGATCAAAGTTCAAGGTCAAATTTGGTCATTTTACCTGTGCATAACTACTGTCAGTTTTATATTTTCTATTTTTTAGAAGCCTGTTTTTCTTCTGATTATCTTTCTTCTGATTATTTTTCTCTTCTGATTATTTTTCTCAGAAGAGAAAAATAATCAGAAGAAAGATAACCTGTTGGACTTCTTACTGATATCATTTTTGATGATGATAATTTTGCGCGATCTTTAATTACAAAAATTAAAAATTTTTTTGTTGAACAAAATGCTGGTGGCCATAATCATAATCAAACTGAACCAAAAATTCCAACATGTGAGTTTGAAGTTTCTTATCAAATTTTTATATGGAAGCTTTAGACATTAGTATACTTTTCCTTGTTAAACTGATGGTAAATGATCAATTAATCGTTTTTGAGGCAAGCAATTTTAATCCAGAAAACCTTTTCAAAAAAGTTAAAGCAGCATTTAAACAACAACAATTAGAATATTTTTGTATCATTGTAAATGATCAAAAATATAAAGTCGCTGAAAACGATGACGCAATTTCAACTTTTTTATTTATTAAATTTGTTTGCTTTAAATTTGTTGAAGACTGGAAAAAAGCTGGCCATTTACAATCTGCTGCACAACAACCTCGTGGTATTGGACGGAAAACCAAAAACATTATTGAAAGCGATGATCCAATTGAAAACTTTAAAAAACATGTTGAAACTCAAAAACGTTGGGAGCGGCGCTATGAAATTTTTGTTCCTGATCCATTTAATTAATATCTTTTTTTGATAAATTTAAACATTTAAAAAATTATTTTATTTTTAAACCAACTTTTCCAATTATTTTGTAAGAATTATTCAATAAAATCATTTATAATTATTCTCAAAATAACAAATGAATCTGTAAATTTTTCGCGAAAATTTTCGAAAATTAACGTACTCCCCCCTTTGCCCCTTTTTTGAAAAATTTTGATCTGAGGTCTGTCTGTCTGTGGGGTGAATATATTCACCCCCAATTCTAGTATGTTTTGAATATTTAAGAAATTTAAAATAATAATAATAAAGTTTAATTAATGACGTTTTACAATTAACACTGCAAAACAGAAAATGGGGTTATGTAAAGACGCAATTAACAATTTTAAAACATAAATAAAAGTTCTTATTTAATAAAACAAATCACTCATTTAAAAAAAAATCGGGAAACAAAGTGTAGCACATCCTTTTAACCAAAAAATGTTCTATATTAATTACATCTCATCTTATTTAAGAACATTCCCATGTCGATAAAAACTCGGCAACAAAAAAAACAATGAAGCTTTTTTTTCGTAATAACAATGAAAATAATGTTTAAAAAAAAATGTCTGACCGGAGACATTCAAGTTCTAAATCGGAGATAAAACCCTAGCATAACATAAAGCGCACGATGAATAAAAACGCTTCTGCACCTGTTAGTTTTAAGCTTTTGTCGTTTTTTTGCTTTCTCATGTTTATACGAACGGAGAATAATCTTTCAGTTTTACAAATACACAAAAAAATTGTTAAGATAAAACAACAAATATCTTTTAATGACTTCTTTCATGCTATCTGGAATCCAAAGCATATTATTTTTCATATTATGTAATAATCTGGCACAAAAAGGATATTTTTACGTTTTTACTTTTGAAAAATATATAAAAAATTTAAAAAATTTTGACGAAGTAAACGTTTTTCTGCAAAGAAAAAAGTGAAGGAAAATACATTTTAGACATTTCGTTTTACTAATAACCAGCAGTCATAAAAAATAAAAATGCATCAAAACCGATTTTTAAGGGTTGTTGCTTGTCGTGACTAATCCGGTAGTGAAAGAAGAACAATTGCCACTATAAAAAAATGGAAAAAAAAGTTAGAGAGCGGGTTAATACTTTAAATAAATGTGTCTCTGGCATACACACTGCCCGCATTGACTTTGACCTCAGCGAAAGAGTACAGATGTCAGTTTAGAGTTTTTTTCTGGCATTGAAGAAAGCTCTTGGACAAAAGTACAAACCTCTTTGGTTTATTCACTTGCTTCTGTCACTGCCAACGTTTAAGATTTACTTCTTTTTTTTGTCACTATGAGCAAAAAAGTCGTTGAATAATTGGTTTTTATTCGCAATATTTGAGTCAGCTGCGATTGAAACGAAGAAGCTACTATTTTGAATATTTTAAACCATTTTAAAAACAAAAAAAATTATTATTTTTCCACAGGTTTATAAGATAATCTGAAAGAAATAACATTTAAATGGATTAAAAATTAGATTCTTGGCAGTACAAACAATGCACAAGAAGCGTTAATAAAAGTTGCTTATTTTGTAAAAGGCTATCAAATTTTTTATAAATTATATTTGGAGTTCCAATATACAGTTTTATTTAAAATAAAGAAAAACATTGGTAACCAAAAAAAGAGTTTTTGAAATAAAAGTTGAAATCTGTAATATATGTATTTCCATTGTCCAATCTGCAGTTTCTCTCTTTCAGAAAAATATTTGTTAAAGTAAACTTTTTCATAATTCTGGTGGTTTAATTACATATTTCAACTTCCAACATTAAGGCATAATCTAAAATAAAATAAAAGTTTTGTTGCCGTTTTTAAGACTCTTTCTGCCTTTGAAGTCAGACATTGATGTTACGAAATTTTCAGCAAAGAATTACTAGAGCCGAATGTTTTTTTCCTTGAGACTTTTTGCATCCCTTTTCTATTTCAATTAATTTTTAAAAGATGTTTTTGACAAACGTTCATTAATTCAAAAATATTTCAAAAAATGATTTAATTTTTGAATCTTTGATGTACAGGGTGTCCAGAGAAAAAGTCGCACTTTCTTTTTTTTATTAAACGATTTCTTTTACATTTAAACAAAAACGGTTTGCACAGTTGTTATCAGTATCTTAAAGCATTTTAATTTTTATAAAAAAAATTTTTGGAAAAAAAATTTTTTTTCGAAATTTTGGTCTCAAAAAAAAGAAAAAGCACAGGGGGGACCAAGACCAAAATTTCGAAAAAAAATTTTTTTTCCAAAAATTTTTTTTATAGAAATTAAAATGCTTTAAGATACTGATAACAACTGTGCAAACCGTTTTTGTTTAAAATGTAAAAGAAATCGTTTAATAAAAAAAAGAAAGTGCGACTTTTTCTCTGGACACCCTGTATATATTGTTTTGTAATTTGCAAAATGCTTACAGTAAAAAAATTATAAGAAAATTTTTTTTGATAAACCTCTCAAATGAGTGCTCAATATTATTTATGCCCGAGATCATTATTTAAAAGTAAAGTTCTTTGTATTTCAACCGCTATTCTTTTTCTTTTTTTTTATCAAACTGAAAAAACGGAATGCAAAAACGTCATTTTTAGAAAATGATACCTTTTGAAATAGTAACATAGAATCAACAATGCCGTTTATTAAAGATTTCATCTTTGTAATGATTGCGTAAATTAAAAAAAACTCTTTTTCTAACACATTTTGTAAAAAAGAAAAAAAAGATATTTTTTTGCAAAGAACTTTTAAGGAATTTTTTTGCAACGTTGAAAAAAAAAATGATGAGCGCTTTGACACATGTTTTTAGACAAATACCATTTCTGAATAGCGAAAATCTTATCTCTGTCCTCTTTGGAAAATTAAAGATTATACAACAAAAAAGTTTGTGATTGCTTTTAGTTCCAGTAGAACAAAGCCAAAAAAAGAAAAGCATCTTTACAAAATATTCAAAAACACGATTATAAAGCAGTGGCCGAAAAAAATGTTTTTATTCGATTTTTGTTCACCTTTTTTTGAAATTATTAGAAAAAAAAAACATTTTGTCCAAGCAAAAACAAATATTTTTGTTTGTTTGGGAAAAAAACTGCAGTATCAAAATATTTTGATCGTTAAAAGAGAGCAAGCAGAAAACGCATTGTCTTTTCTCTTTTCATATTTTTTTATAAAAAAAGGTGAACATTTTTTTTTCATAGAATTTAAAAAATCCTGTTTTGAATATTTGATACTCTTTTTGTATGACGCTTTTCCAATTATTTAAAGTTAAATAAAAAGGAGAAAAATGAAAAAAGGTAATTTATAATTTGTGGAGAAATGATTATCGGTTAAAATCAGTAATTAAAAAACGAAAGACCTTATGTTTTTAATATACAGGTAAAAATTCAAAAATATTAACAGTTTCCAAAAAAATAAAAAAAATGTTGGAAAACGTTATAGTTTACATCCATAAAAAACTTTTGAAAATAAAAATTCTGCTCATTCTATCGAAACAAATAAAGCACAAATAATTTTTTGCTTTATCGTTTTTTGATACAGCAAATGCGAAAGATATTTTTGTTGGCTTTTTTAAACATTTAATTTAATTTGTAATATTTTTCATTTCGGATTTTTTAATACAAAAAGTTAAGCTACATTTTTTTATAAAATAATTAAAGTAAAATAATTAGAAATGATACGTTAAATAAAATGACTGAGTAATTACTAAACAAAACCGTGGTGAAATAAAAATAAATTGGCAACTTTTTTAAATATGTACTTTTCACATTCATATATGGAAAGGCGCCACAAAAAAACTAAAACTCAAAGTATCTGTTAAAGAAAATAAATCAACATTCACAAATTGAACGGTTAATTAACCGAGGCAAAATTTACTAGTAAATTATAAAACTTGATGTGTAGGACAAATTAAAAAATTTTTTGCAAATTCGCTGAAATTTTTTAAAAAATATTTGAGATAAAAGTTGTTTTTCTTCCTGAAGTTTTACAATTCATCTATTTTTTACAAAAAAACTACATTTTAAGTTTAAATCTTTTTATCCAAGATTTGTCTCGGACCCAAAAGGTATAAAAAATTGCAAACATCTTTTTTAAATATTAAAATTTTCGTTTAGTCAATACAATAAAATGTGTTTAACGATTAATTATACATTAATCTAATATTTTCGACAATTTTTGACTTTTTGGTTAATTAATCTGTCTATCGGTAAATTAACCCAAACATAATTTACTGATAAATTATGCATCCCTATTCATAAATTGAAGCCATCGATTTTTCAATTTTAAAATATAATTTGGCTTCTTAAATATAAAAATAAAATTTTAACTGAAACAACGGCTTATGTTAATCGCCAGAGATAAACTTAAATTTTAAATTCCAGATAAAAAATATTTTGCAAAATAATTTTTTTTTATTAAATAACGCACATGTTTTTTGATGTTGATGGTTAGATTTATTAAGTTTTAATATTTGTCATTTGTTTGAATTTACATTTTTTACACGAAATTGTTTTTAGAAGATTAAATTAACAAAAAATTCAAAAAACAAAAAAATTGCTTATATTTTTAGAAAGGATACTTTTTTCTCTCTTATTTTTGTTTTAACCAAAGCGTCAGAAAACTATGAAAAAAAGCAGCGGCCGATAATCGTTAATGTTCAAAACATTTAAACATCTGTTGTTTCTTTCTTTTTTTTTTTTGTTTTTGGTCTATTTTCATGGCTTTCGCACTTTACACCACTTCCAAAACACCCTTTTTAAGTGGCAGACAAAAAAGAAAAAAGGCGCCAACGCATCAATTTTCTCCGTCTTTTCTGTTTCTATTTTCCTAAGTTTTCGGTCTTTGAATATTTTAAATTTACTTTCATAAAGACCTAAGTCTTATTGAAAGTAAATAC
The DNA here is from genome assembly GCA_963922195.1 of Panagrolaimus sp. PS1159. Taxonomy (NCBI): domain Eukaryota; kingdom Metazoa; phylum Nematoda; class Chromadorea; order Rhabditida; family Panagrolaimidae; genus Panagrolaimus; species Panagrolaimus sp. PS1159. The sequence goes on from CAWUHW010000006.1 coordinate 441,162, forward strand.
AGGGTGTCCAGAGAAAAAGTCGCACTTTCTTTTTTTTATTAAACGATTTCTTTTACATTTAAACAAAAACGGTTTTCACAGTTGTTATCAATATCTTAAAGCGTTTTAATTTTTATAAAAAAAATTTTTGGAAAAAAAATTTTTTTTCGAAATTTTGGTCTTGGTCCCCCCTGTGCTTTTTTTCAAATTGTTAAAAAAAAAAGCACAGGGGGGACCAAGACTAAAATTTCGAAAAAAATTTTTTTTTCTAAAAATTTTTTTTATAAAAATTAAAATGCTTTAAGATACTGATAACAACTGTGCAAACCGTTTTTGTTTAAATGTAAAAGAAATCGTTTAATAAAAAAAAGAAAGTGCGACTTTTTCTCTGGACACCCTGTATATTTAAAATATATAAAAATAATACAACAATTGCTTGAAATGATGCTTTTTTGTTGCAAAATATAACAAAAGTTAGTCAAAAAACTGATCATTTGTCTAATTTGAATCATTATTTAATAAAATAAAAAGTGAAATCAGAATACAAATAATTTTTTTAAGTGATATGGTACATTACATCAAGTCACTAAAAAATAGACTTTTTTATATGAATAATTGTTGCAATTCATTGATTTTAATTTGATCAAGTTCTTCAACGTTTTCCCAAAGTCTGCAACCTTTTTTACAGATTTCACATTTTCCATGTTGTTTTTGAGTATCACATCTATAAAAATAGAATTCATAACACCCTAAAAAATAAAAAGAAATACGAGCAAAAATGGCTATAATCGATATCTATATGATGGCAGACATAGCATTGCTTTGCACCACATTGACACCTAAAAATGTTCAAATTTTAATTGACAGAAAAGAAGATTTTAAAACTAACGTCATTTTATTACAGCCTTCATTTTTAACAAAAGCAATATTACATTTATGGCATTTTCGAATTATTGCTTCAGATATTTTTGATTCCCTAAAAGATTATTATCTTTTAATAAAAAAATTATAAAAAATTAACATTTTTTGTGAAGAAATATTTATGTTTTCTTCTTCATTCATTTCTTCACATGTTTTATCTTCATGTACGGCATCATACAAACGGGGACAAAATCGGCATTGCCTTCGACCACATTCACAAATGTAAAATGTTGAAAATGGTGGAGCACAAACTCGTAAACCACAATCAGAGCACCTTAAAAATTTTATGCAAATTACCCACCAAAATACAACATATAAACTTACGTAACAAGATCTTCCAAGCTTGCATCTGCAAGACATTGTTCTTGAAGTCGAAGTTTAAGGGGAAGAAAATCATCATCACTTAAATAAAATTCAAATGAAGCTATAAAAGACACTCTTTAAAAAAACATAAAAAGATCATTTAATTACTTAATAAAAATACATTTGTACATTCTGCGTCAATACATTTTAGCCCTAATCCCCCATTTGCAACTTGGATATCAGTAATAGCAGAATGAGCATATCCTCTCATACAATCAATACAAATTGAATGCGTTAAATTTGAGGTAATTTCAACAAATGGATTCTTTTCACATTTAATACATCCATCATCAATTTTAAAAACTTCAAAACATATTCCACATTCAAATACCGATTGATTATTTGGGACACATGGTATTTTCTTATCAGCAATTTTAATGTATTCATTTTTATTTTCAATGACGTCAACAACAGCTGCTGCTCCATCTTTTACTGATTTTGATTTGTTTCTTCCAAAAATAGCTTTGACTTTTTGAAAGCGAAGACGTAAAGAATTTTGTTTTTTATTACTATCAGTATCAGTTTGTATGTTTTTATTAACTAGTTGAGGATGAGATGGTTGAATGACACACGTTTCTTTACTGACAACATCTGTAACAGGATCTTCAACTATATCAATAGTGGAAGGTTCTGTTTCTGGCAAAATAATTTCACTGTCAGGTATAAAAATTTTTTCAAAATTATTTTGGTCGTTAAAAAAATGTTCATCTGTTTGGGTACTTCCGATATCCATTGGACTAGTAGCGAGCTTTTGAAAAGAAGAATTCGATTCACAACTCTCATCATTAAATGGGTTTTTGTAAATCTGGTTTGTAGCAATGAATTTCGGCTTTAATGGAATTGGTGGAGGAAGTGATGGAAGACAAGGGTCATAGCACTGACTAGTATATGGCAATAAAAGTTTATTCCCAAGTTGGGCTTGAAGCATTTTTATCATTCCACCATCCTCTGGTTTTACTGATCGATGTCGTGGTAAAGCAGGTGGAATATGTGCCTGAGCTTCGTCAACTGATTTCAAAGGCATCCTAAGATTCGGTAAAATGTCATGGTTTTCAATTTTCATTTCACATACTTCTCTAATAACTCTTAAAGCGATACTAAAACAAAATGAAACATTTATATTTGCATAAATAAAATTTGACTTACATAACATTTTTTCGCGTTCCTGTAATTTTGCAAATCCCATTTGGAGTTGTTTTGTAACTAATTTCAATTCTGCAATTTGATTTTTCTCGAATGGATTTTAGCTGCTCTTCTTTGCGTCCAATAACTAAACTTGGGGTATTTAGCTCCAGACATCGGTAATAGAGATTATAACTCTAACACTTGGATCAAATCTAACCCAAAAAGATATAACTCCCCAAAAATATAATAAAACCCGTAAAGAAACTTACCAAAGCCAGCAATCAGCAACAGCAATTTCTACCAAACCAATAAAATATCCAATAAAAGTTATTAAATCAAACAACTTTATTAACACAACACAATAAAATAAATACGGAGCAATCCAAAAACCGGCATCCATCAGCCGAACAAATTAATCAACTGATGATTTTATAAAAACTCAACACAACAAAACTAAATAAACGGTTGTTACACGTTTCGCCAAGACCGGCGCTATACATAAATAATGACTTATCTCAACTTGCCCCTTCCCCCTCGAATTATCGTCCCCGATAATTGATTTTGTCGGCGATCACGAGTTTCAGGACCATTAGAATTTCCACGAGCATGAGTGTTTCCACGAGCTTGAGCATTTCCACGACCATAGAAGATTCGACGACCATAATACGGCGGCTTTACACGAACTTCTTCTTGACCATTTTGAATTTTTCCACAAATTTCTTTTGGACCATTATTGAATGAGCGGCATCCACGAAATTCTTTTTGACCATTTTGACGTCTTTCACGAATTTGATAATTGAAAGGCGGCTTTGAAGACCATTTTCGACGTCGATCATTTGATTGAAAATTTCGATGACTTGCAAACAATTGAGCGTTTGAAGCACGATTTGACGATTCAGCATGATGTGGAGCATTCTTATTTCTTTCCACAATAACATTGACCCGATTTTTGAATGAGTAACCAAGGTTTTCAATGTATTCACCAAGAGCTCGAACTCCTTCATTTGTAATAATTCCCTGGCCATCAACGAATTGAGTAGTTGAATCTTGACCAAGAGTTGCTTTCATGCACTTGAAGAGTTTTAGTTTCACAGCTTCTTTATTTCCAACAAGAGGAGGATTCCATTTGTTGTACCACGACATAAGTTGTTCACTAAGTTTTGCATATCCATAATGGCGAAATATTGGTAGCACGATCACTTCCATATTATTAAATTCACCCATTCGATTCACATTATTTAATAAACAATTTACAATACAATCAAATTGACTTTCACGATTAACAATAGAAGGAAGTTTAAGTTCACGATTAACAATAGAATCAAATTTAACTTCACGACGAAAGAAGATTTCTCCACTGGGAAAATATATCAATCGCTTAACAGCAATTCCAAATATAGCTTTATAGTGAATGCGATAATCATTCAAAGCTTTTAAAGTCCAATGTTTAAGGCCATTTGCCCGAGCAAATTTTTCGGCATTCTTTCCACCAATAACAACAGTTTCGCATCCAAATGGTGTTTTTGGATGATCTTCAACAGAATTACTAATGTTTTTCTCTTCAGCTTTAACTTCAAATAAACATTTATCCTTTGATTTTATACCAGCCTTTTTATGTTCCACTGCAGTAACATCATGTGTCCCACTTAAATCAGCAGTTTCTGATGTATCCTTTTTAACTTCAATAACTGATGTACTACCAATTCTTGGAGTATTTACCTTTGCAAACGCTTCTGTACGAGGTGGTATATCTGTAGTTTCTGCATAAACTTTATGACCAACCTGTTCAACACGTGGTGCTTGTTCTTGACTTTCCCAAACAACTCCTAAATGAGCAACATTTACTTCTTTTCTTTTCAAGGAGAAAGTCAAAGCATTAATCCAATTATCATCACCTTGAATAACATTGGTACCAATTAATGCATTTTGCTGTAAACCTTTAACAACAAAAAATTTTGCAAATTTTGTAGGACCTGTTCCCCAAGCAATTGGAATCCTAATACAATTTACTACCATCAACGGATTTCCATCAGCACCAAGAAGTCTTTTATGAACATAACTTTCTTGAGGTAATTGGACAATTGAGCTTCCATCTTTATCACGTGCTCGAAGAATATGACCAACTACAGTATCTTTGATCACTGAGGTGCTTGCACCCGAATCCATTAGAACTTTAGTTTTTACACCATCAAGCCATACATCCAATACAGCTTGTTTTCCAAACATTGGTTCACTTTCAACATTATTCGTTTCAACTCCAACATTACCAATTTCAGTAATGCCAGAAACATACAACTTTACATCTTCAAGATCTACAACATTAGAATGTCCAGTTTTCCTTTCTGTACAATCTGTTGCAATATGTCCTTGTTTATTGCAAATGAAGCAACTTCTAACAACTGGTGGATGATAAGAATTTTTCTCATAACCTCCATTACCAGCACGATTTGGATTCCATTCTCGTTGTTGTTGTGATTCCCCAAACCCCCGAGGATTTGCTTTTTCATCAACCTTTTCACGACTATCTGATCTCTCTTGATAACCTCCAGCATTTACATGATTATCTGATCGATTTTTATAAAAGGGCATCTTTATATTGCTCGAAGTTTTAACCTCAGCTTTATCACCTCTATTTCTGAATACTTGTGAAGATTCAAGACCTAATACAAGCTCTTTTAGTTGATAGTAACTTGCAGTAACATTCGAAAGAACGATACTACGGTAAACAGGATCTGAATCTTCCTCTGTTAACCGAAGCAAGATTTTCTTCAATTCATTTTCACGTGCATCAACATCATTACCAAATGCTTCTGTTACACGTAATTCAACCTCATCAAATAAAGATTTATAAAGTTTATTTGGTGGCTTTTTAATCCTATCAAGTTCAGTACGCAAATAAAACGTTGAAATAGTACCATCAGAGCCCATTGCACCAAGCAATTCACGTTTCATTTGAGGATAAGTTGCTCCTCTTTCTCTTAAATTATCATGATATACAAGGAGATTTGGAACATAGCTCCCCAAGTATATTGCTCTTTCTTCATCACCCCAGCCTGTGCTTGTTGTACTAGCTTCATACAACTTGAAAAATCGTTCAAGATCCTTTCTTGATTTACCAGTAAACTTTTCCGGCATTGGAAGCAATACTTTAGGTGTAGGAACAGTAACTTCTTTTGAATTAACAGAAATTGATTGACTTGATCTTGGTTGTGCAATCGCTTTTGCTTTACGACCTTTATCTTCTTCAGCAAGTGAAACACGAGATGTTCCACGAGATACTGTCGATTCCTTAAAACTTCTTTCAATAACTTGTACACGATCTTGTAAAAGTATAAATTTATAAATCATATCTTCAACATCTGTACATCCCAAATCATTAAGTTCTTTCTTAATGCTATCGCTTAATCCTGTCTTTTGTGCATTAGAAACTTGATCAAGCTCTTCCTGAAGTTCAGCAATCGTTGCTTGTGCTTCAGCTTCCCTTTCCCGCAAAGTTTCAAGAACATTTTCTCTATTTTCAATGCTACCGTATAGAAATCTTACACGATGGGTAAGCATTTTTCGAAGATCATCAATCAAATCATCCGAAACAACAGAACGAGGATTATTTAACACCTTAAGCTTTTCATTTGCACCTTTTATAGCTGAGCTAAGGGAGTTATAAAGTTCTTCTGCATGATGCACAATATCACGAGCACGTTTAACTCCTTCAGGTACTTGTTCCTGATTAACATTAAACTCTTCATTTGGATTTCCATTCTCTTCTGTAACATGACCCGATCCATCTTGTTGTGTATGTGCAACAAGTGGTTGAGCAAAATCTTCAAAATCAGAAAGCATACCAATAAAAATATCACCAGTATTACCTTTACTACCAGATTTAACTTTAATTTTATTTGGCTCATATTGTTGTGGTTGTTCAACAATAGTACCACCAGCTTTACAATTAACAAAAATAGCTTTATCATATATATGTGTGTCACTTTGTTGTGGAAAATCAACAATTCGTGAACCACCTTTACAATCACCATAAGCATTATCCGCATCACCTTCAACAAGTCTTACACCTTTTGGTTGCTTTGCAGATTTATCTCCATTATCCTTTCCATTATTATCTTTTTTCAATCCATATGTGTTGGTATATAATCCATATATATCCTTCAATCCATATATATCTTCATTCAATCCATATGTATCGGTATATACTCCATGTATATCCTTTAATCCATATACATTTTCATTCAATCGGCTGCATATTTCTCCAACGCATCCATGACTTTCATCAATAAAGGTGGTATGCCTTTTATCAGAAGAATCAGGATGACGGCGCGGGCCCTCCAACTTGGGGTATTTAGCTCCAGACATCGGTAATAGAGATTATAACTCTAACACTTGGATCAAATCTAACCCAAAAAGATATAACTCCCCAAAAATATAATAAAACCCGTAAAGAAACTTACCAAAGCCAGCAATCAGCAACAGCAATTTCTACCAAACCAATAAAATATCCAATAAAAGTTATTAAATCAAACAACTTTATTAACACAACACAATAAAATAAATACGGAGCAATCCAAAAACCGGCATCCATCAGCCGAACAAATTAATCAACTGATGATTTTATAAAAACTCAACACAACAAAACTAAATAAACGGTTGTTACACGTTTCGCCAAGACCGGCGCTATACATAAATAATGACTTATCTCAACTCTAAAACAAGATTTCTTAAATTTAAAAATCCGAGAATAGCATACCAGCTTTTACGTCTGCTTTTGATATTTTTATTCTTTCTTCTACAACTTCTTCATCGCTGGACATCATAAATGCCCCAACCGAATATTGAACCTTAAATCAACAAAAATGAATAATCGTCAATTTTTCAAACACAAATTATGGAATAAAAACTACTTAAGACTTTTTTGGTTGCTTTAATTTGTGAGTAAAAAATATTTGATAACAGTTAGAAAAAAAAATGAATAAGAACACACCTTTTTCTTCGTTATCAATAAATTTATATTTTTCATCTGTGTTCACAAAAAAAATGATTAAACATTTTTTTAAATATTTCATCATTAAGATGTCAAACTGTGCGCACGATTATAGTTTACGCGTCCGAAGCCACTGTCAACCGTCGAAAAAAAATTGAACGCATATATTGTAATCAGTGTACTTTTTAATGTGAAACAGAATTCAATTTATTTCAAGCAATTGTGGTCAACAGTTTCAAGACAGACATCTTTCATTACTGTGCATCATTCAACTTTGTTTTTTCTGTGGGGGGGGGGGGGGAATTATATTTATTCTAACGCAAAAAAGCAATGGTATTCAAATGTCATTTGGCTGAAGCCTGTTATTTTCTTGAAAAGATAAACGTGACAATTTCCTTTTTTTTAAAGCAAACTGAGACACCTAATTTTCTTTATTACAACCCTTTTTCTAACTTATGAATTAACAAACTTCAAAAAAAACAAATTTTAAAGTTTCATCGACGAATTTACTTACTTCGTAGTTTACTTTGACCACAATAGTTTTTTGTTTTATTGCTTTGTTTTGTATTTTTAGAAACTTTTCCAACAATAAAAATATCTAAAAATTCAGGAAAAATTTTAAAAAAAAGGACAAACCTCCTTTTTTTCCTGTGAAATAAGTTTTTTATTTAATTCATTTACATCTTTGAAATATTTATTGGCGTCTGTCATTTTACTGTTACATTTTAAAACGACTTTCTTCAATTCTATTTTACAGTGAATAATTTCTTCTTATCATTTCAAATTTCGAACACAAGTTTCTAAATTAAGTTTTTAAACTAAATTAATCCATGTTTTTGTCATGTCTTCAATAAATGCAGAAAATTCAATGATTGAATGGACAAATCTTGTAAGCCAAATAGGAAAAATTATTTGTTATTCTGGAGCAGTTTTTGAAATAACTGTTGCAATATTTTTTATAAAACAATTTACAAAAAAGCATGAAATTTTTTGTACTCCGTTTTTTGTAATTTTTACAATCGGTCTTTTTGGAGATTTTTGTAGTATCCTTTTATGGTTTATTGATTCATGCTGTGATTATAGTAATCGAATTGTTGGAGCTATTGATAACAATGTTTCATGGTATGTTGGATTAATGCTTGGATTTGCAACAACATTGTTATCACTAAATCGTTGCACTGCAATTGTATTTCCATTAAAGCATGAAGCTGTAAGTTTCATTTAGTTACAGATAAGAATTTATTATCTTTTTTTTAAGATTTGGTCCGGGAAAAATGTAATAATTATCTATATTTTGCTGATATTTTTTCCATTTATCATTCATGGACACGCATGGTTAAATATAAGCTGTAAATTAAATTATTATCAAACGAAATGTGAAGAATATTTTTATTCCCATCAAATGTATATTTCTTGTACAAACATTTTTCAAGCGATTCTTTCACTTTTTATCGGAATTTTTTCTGTTTTTAAAGATTACAATAATACAACTTCAAAAAAGTTGTGTTCAAAACAAAAACTTGAAAGAAGAATTTTATTTTTATCAATTTATTTGTCATTATTTCTTGCTTGTTATACCACATTATCATTAATATCTGTAATTACACCTTCTCGAGGTGTAATTCATTACCGACATGAAAGTTAACTTTTTTGTATTTAAAAAAGAAGAATCTCTTGGGGTATTTAGCTCCAGACATCGGTAATAGAGATTATAACTCTAACATTTGGATCAAATCTAACCCAAAAAGATATAACTCCCCAAAAATATAATAAAAACCCGTAAAGAAACTTACCAAAGCCAGCAATCAGCAACAGCAATTTCTACCAAACCAATAAAATATCCAATAAAAGTTATTAAATCAAACAACTTTATTAACACAACACTATAAAATAAATACGGAGCAATCCAAAACCGGCATCCATCAGCCGAACAAAATGAATCAACTGATGATTTTATAAAACTCAACACAACAAAATTAAATAAACGGTTGTTACACGTTTCGCCAAGAACGGCGTTATACATAAATAATGACTTATCTCAACTAATCTTTACTTTTTCTTAACGTTCAGCATTTTTGAAGAAATAAATATACCGTTAGAACAAAAGAATGAACTGAAACAAATTTTTTAGAGTTTGAATGAAGTTTGGAAAAGTTCTGAAAAAGAATAATTTTGAAAAGGTTTTAAAAATTTTAAGTTGTACATAAATTTTATATAAAATTAAAACCGAAAAAAGAAAAAAATTTTGAAGAAAAAATTCGACTTTTCTGCCTTGAAACCTAGAAGTTGTTAACTATTATTTCTGTTGTTTGGGAATTTCAATAAAAAAAGAAGCAAAATTATAACCCAAAAGCAGGGGAAAATAGAAGGGAAATTCTACGATTTAAGTAATATAAATTGTAAGACTTAACAAATGCATATGAAATATGATTATCTTATTTTAAAAAATAAATAGAAAATAATTTAAAAAATAAAAAAAAAATTTTGAGCTTGACAGGGGTCGAACCTGCAACCTCTAGGTTCGAAGCCTAGCGCGCTATCCATTGCGCCACAAGCCCGTTATTTTTAGGTCTGGAATATTGAAGTTTGTGACAAGGAAAAGAAATGGCCAAGAAGACAACATTTGGTTAAAAAATTTAAGCACATTTTTTGTTTGTTTCTGTGGTTTTTATTCCTTTCTTTTCTTTTTTTCAAGGTGTGTTGCGCTGTCTCGTCGTGTACTAGGTTTTTGATTATGCAGAAGTTTGCTGAGGGTCGTGGCTCGAAAATGGAAAAAAACCAAGTATTTTATCATAATCTCCCCACTTTTTTACATATATATCATAATCATTCTCAAAAAACCCAAAAAATTCAGAATCCGGATTCTGACGGCTTCAGGATTCAAAATGAACAAAAATAGACTATTTCATCATAATGAGCACATTTTTTTACTCTAGATCCAACCCTTATCCCCCGTTCGGTTCATATTTTTGTATTTTCGGATTCTGAATCCGGGATTCTAAAGTCACAAAAATTTTTGAATCCTTGAAACTTATTTTATTGGATTCCCGATATTTGTTTACCCTTTATCCATTTTTTAAAAATCGTTCAACGCAAAAATCATCTTTCGGATTCTGAATCCGAAATTCTGAAGCCCGATCAGATTTTGAATTCTCGCCGTATATTTCACCGCGATCACCATATTTTTTTACCCCAGATCCACTTTTTAAAAATCGTTTAACGAAAAAATCGTATTTTCGGATTCTGAATCCGGTCTTCAGAATCCTCGGAAGCCGATATTGAAACTTTATTTATATCACATACTTCGCTATTAATAAATTACAAGCATTTTCTTTACATCAAAATACTATCAATGGTTTTTAAAAAATGGTTTGATCTCCGACTTTACAGAGTTTGGTATTCAGAATCCTCAGAATCTGGAAAAATCAGGAAAATTCCAAAACATTAATATTCTGTAAGAAGAATGTCTTGGGATGCCCAACAGGTCATATTAACCTCAAAAACATACAAAATCTATCTTTTTCGGAGCTCGTTCAACGAAAATATCCAAAATTCCTGGTCCCGGAGCGAAAATGCACCAGAATCCTATGAAAATATAAAATATAACAAAAACACAATATCACACCTTCTGACCCACATACCAGGTTACCTTCATGCAAAATTTCAGATTTTTTGAAGGCCTCAGTCAAAATTGCCATCGAAAAAACCAGCGGCAAAAACTTATGGAACGACCTGATAATAAATTAACATTTTAATAAATTAACATTATCTCGTTAATTTTTGTCAAACAGAAAAAAATTTCAAGAAAAAATGGTTTTCAGGTTTTCAATTAAGTGGGTCAAAAAAAGGAAGAGAGTGTTTCCTGAATTTTAATGCACCATTAAACTCATTATCACTCGGGTGCTTTTTTTGTTTTTTTTTCCTTTTTTTAAACGAAGAATAAAAAAGGGAAATTATCTCTCAAACTGGAATGAAATTCTTTTAACTGATTTCTTTGGTTTTGATTTTTTATAAATGTTTTAAATTCTTTAACAGAAATGAAATCCATAACTGTGTTTTATTGTATTTTATGGAATTTCATTTTAATATTTGCCGTTAATTCATTATCATCTTTTTGTGGAAAGAATGAATTGCCTTACAGCATTGAAGTAAGTCGTCGTTTTGACGAGATCCATTTTATTTTTAAAAAATTACAAAATTTTGTTAATTTTTTTTATTTTTTCAAATCATTTTAAAACGACATTTTTTTAATTTTCGAGGAGAGGAGGAAAAAAATTTTAAGTCACTGGAATTAAAATTTCAGGAAAGGCTAAAATACTGTTGAAAAGAACGTTTTTCTCCAAAGTGCCTCAGGAAAATTATGCAAATTTTCTGAAACTAAAATTTGCATAATTTTGAAAAAAATTTTGTGGTTGAAATATGTTCCCCTAGACTTGTTCTATCGTTTAAAAGTCAAATTATTAAAATCGGTATAGAAATAGTGAAATGGCATCAAATCAATATTTGCCGAAATTAGTTTATCACCAATATATCGAAAATGTTCTGGCGGACAGGATCTGATTTTTTTACCATTATTTAGCCTCACTATGACAAACATTTTGGATAATGTGGATTTTTTAATTTCGAAGGCTAAAAATTTCGCAATCGAAAAAAAAAACCTTACAGGGCTAAATTAAAAATTTTAAATATAACTTTTTTTCCGCAAATGGTTGGAAAATGTGAGTAATCATGCATAAACAAGGTCTTATGACTTAGTGTAAATGATTATTATTCATTCTACCTTTCCGTTTTTTTCCCCTAAAATTTATTTTCAGATAACAGAATCGCACGAGCCAATCTTAAAATGCTCAAAACCAAAATGTTTAAAATCTATCATTCAAAATTCTGCTCAATTTCGTCATCCAAATGCAAATGAAACTTTGAACTTTTATGTCATGAATTACATAGTAAATTAGTTTTTTTTTTGTTTTTGCGAGATAATGATTTACAGTTCAAAAAATTTTCAGCTTTGTAATAAAACATTTACGTCGATCAAATGCAACGGAAACGGAGAATGGATTTCTGGCATAAATTTATCAACACAAAATAATAATAGTGATTTAAATGTTACATGCTGCTACAATGAAGCCCTTGAAACAGCTAAATTTTTAAAATTTATTTTTCTTGAAAAAGGACAAAACCTTAATTTGGGGGATATTAAAATTAATGACACACTTGCTGGATTTAATTATATTAATAATGTCATAAAAATTGTAAACTATGATCATAGGTAATTTTAAATCTTTATTAATAGTTTTTTAAATCATATCAAAAAATTTTTAGTATTAGTTTTAAAGTTTCTGTTTTACAAATACCCTGTAAAATGCCAAAAATTGTCATGCATGCGGTAAAATCAGTTTCTGAAAGAGAAAATTTGTCGAAAAACAAAGAATTATCACCAAATTTGCCCCTTAATGACGCAGAACAAAATGATGTTGATATTAATACATATCCATCAATGGAATTTGGGGTATGTCGAAGTGATCACTATAATGATAATGACAATAAACAAAAACCATGCTCAAAAATTCAATCATTCATAAATAAAAGAATTCAAAATTCCCATAATCGATTGTATCAACGAATTCTTCGACTTGATTACAGAAAACTTTATCAAGCTCCTTTACGTCGACCATTCAAAAATATTCCAATCCAAATAAAAACCAGCAATGCCAAAGATAAACTTGTACCAACCATGAAACAAAAATCAACTTCATCAGCATCAAGAAAAAATGAAAGTAAAGAAGTTGAAGATCATGATATTCAATTTGGGACTCTTTTTGAACGTAGTTTAATCCCACCAACTCAAGCAAGTCTTCCACCTACTGAAGAACCTTTGCCTCAACCAACGATGCCACCCCAACAACAAGATTATGATGATGAAGGTGAGGAAATCGAAGATGAAGATCATTCAGTTGACTTTGGAGGTGAATGCAATTTTGATCCAGATTTTGAAGAGGAATCAGATGGTGGTGAAGTTGAAGATGTTGGCGCTGGAGGTGCCGGTGCTGGAGGAGCTGGAGCTGGAGGTGGGGGTGCTGGTAGTGGAGGAGCAGGAAGTGGTACTGGTGCTGCAGGAAGTGGTACTGGTGCAGCAGGAAGTGGTACTGGTGCCGCAGGAAGTGGTACTGGTGCTGCAGGAAGTGGTACTGGTGCCGCAGGAAGTGGTACTGGTGCTGCAGGAAGTGGTACTGGTGCCGCAGGAAGTGGTACTGGTGCCGCAGGAAGTGGTACTGGTGCCGCAGGAAGTGGTACTGGTGCCGCAGGAAGTGGTACTGGTGCCGCAGGAAGTGGTACGGGTGCTGCAGGAAGTGGTACTGGTGCCGCAGGAAGTGGTACTGGTGCTGCAGGAAGTGGTACGGGTGCTGCAGGAAGTGGCACGGGTGCTGCAGGAAGTGGTACGGGTGCTGCAGGAAGTGGTACGGGTGCTGCAGGAAGTGGTACTGGTGCCGCAGGAAGTGGTACTGGTGCTGCAGGAAGTGGTACTGGTGCCGCAGGAAGTGGTGGGGTCGGAAGTGCCGGAACTGGTGGAGGTGGAAGTGGCGGTGCCGGAAGTGCAAGTGGTAGTGCTGGAAGTTCAGGAGCAGCAGCTGCTGGCGGCGGCGGTGGAGGTGCTGGTGGTACCGGAGCTGCCGGCGCTGGAGCTGGAGCTGGTGCTGGGTATGTTTAAACATATTTTCTTATCACTTAAGTACTACATTGGATTATCAAAGATTTTAACAAATCATCTCATTTTTAGAGCATGTTTTTCGGGTGATACAACGGTAAATATATTAGATGGCAAAACAAAAAGAATGGATGAATTAAAAGTTGGAGATTGGATACTTTCTTCTGCTGGCAATGGAAAAAGGGGTTTTAGCAAAGTTGTTTCATGGCTCCATAGAATGCCAAACATTGAATCAGGATTTTTAAAATTTATATTAGAAAATGGTAAAATTCTTAAGATCACGAAAAAACATTATATTTATAAAATGGATTGTTTTGGTAAAACATTTTTTAAAAATTTAATTTAAATAATGTTACAAAAATTTTTAAGCAAATGAAACAAGTATTCTGTTTCCATTAAAGCCCGTCCTTGCAGAAGAGATTCAAGCATCTGATTGTTTAATTTCTGTAATTTATCGAACTTTTCAACCAATAAAAATTTTAAAAATTGAAAAAGTTCAAGAAAAAGGAATTTATGCTCCATTAACTGATAGCGGAAATATTATAGTTAATGATATTTTTGCTTCATGCTCAAGTGAAGTTGATAACTTTTTATCGACTTTTATTTTATCAACATTAAATAATTATTTCAAAATTGTTGCTGAAATATTTGGAATTTATTGTGATTCCATTTTTGAAATTCAACAAAATGATATTGATTTAATTCCTGGAATACAAAATTTAATAAATATTGCAAAAAATGTTATTTGAATTTTTTTGTGTTAAAAATGCCTTTTGATTAATAAAATAAAACAAAATTAACAAATTTTTAATTTGCATAAAATTTTTTCATCACTTTAACTTCGCAAATTGGAAAAATGCGTTAAATTAAAAATTTACAAAAAATTTTAGAGTATATTTTTTTTTGAAATCATTATTAAATAAATATTATTTACTCAAAAATAATATCTTCCAATTTTATATTATTTTTTTTGGTAAATCATTTAAAAATGAACTGAATGGTTCCATCAAAAACGCTCCCGAATTTAATCTTAAATTTAAATAAAATTAAGGTTAATTAAAAAAGTTTCAAAAAATAAAATTTTCTTCCGCATTTTTTTCTTTCCGTCACAAAAGTTTTGCAAAAAAGAACATTTTTTTAACTTTCGATGTTTTTTATTTCAAGAAAGAGAAAACTGGATCTTTTTTCTTTTTTTTTTTGGAAATTAGATTAATCTCTTTTTTTATTTTAAAATATTTCGGTAATGAAGTACTCAAGTTTTTTCGCATTTTTTATAGTTATTTCATTTTGTAATGGATGTTTTCGGACTCCAAATCCTGAGACACCTTTTGATTGTAAGTTTTTTATTCTCTTTTTCTGTTACAAAGTTTATAGCATTTGGAATTCCATAATTCTGCAAAAAAAAATTTGTGGTGACTTTATGTTAAATTTATATATTTAAAATAAATCTAATTTTAAACTTTTTTGTAAATATTTTTCAGTTTGTGCCCCTGAAATTTGTTTCATACCTAGTGGTACAGGAGTTGGTGTACAAATATATCCATCATTAAGAGATCCAAGATTTTATCCTGATTCTAATTGTATTCATCATCACACTGTTGCCTGTGTTCCTGTAGGAACAACGATGATGCTAAGCGTAAAATTAATTTATTATTTTTACTTTAACTTTTAACAACTTTTAGTTCAATGGAGGTGATATGTTGCCGATTACACAACAAATTGAATGTGCTGCTGGAGATTTAATTGCTTACTATGTCAGTTCAAGTGGAATTAGAACACCAATTACTCAAATTGATTGTCCATAAATGCATTAAAACATATTCAATGATTTTTTGAAAAGTTTTTGTTTACTTTAATAAAATTCATTTACGATTAAAAAGCGAGTTATTTCTAAAATTATTTTGCCCAAAAGGAAAACAAAGTAGTTTTAAACATTTATTAATGATTAAAGCTCATATTCTGAGAAAATCAGTATTTATCATTATTAAACCTTAATTAACGTATTTTGTAAAGAAAAAATCGTTTTATGACATGTTTGACATATTGCTCATTTTATGTTGTAAATATTGATCGGAAATTGCCAGATTTGTTGTTGGGTGGCTGAAACTTCTCCAGAATACTTTAACAACATTATATTTAATAATAAAAGTCTCAAAAAGTTTATCCATAGCATATTTCAAAAGTTTTGCCATTTTAATGATGTTGGAGATATTGAGAAGCTCATTTTCACCAAAATAACAAAATCAGCAGGCCACCGATTAGAGAGTTACTTATGATATAAGACGACTATAAATAAAAAATTTTCAAACTGATGAAAAAACACTAAAAATCAAGGAATTTTACTCAGTTTTCATTCGATTGCTTTTTTTCAGCTTTTTAAGTGATTTTACTCATAAATAAAATTAATGAGTAAAATTTCAGAAAATATTGCATTTTTGATTTTTTTACTCAAGCATTATTTGGGTAAAATTTTAGACCAAAATTTTTTACCCATTTTTATGGGTAAATTTTTTAACTATTTTTTTTTACCCATTTTTTATGGGTAAATTTTTTAACTCTTTTTTTTTACCCATTTTTTATGGATTGCCACGCATCGGATTCGAACTTTTGACATTTTTTCAAAGTCTAAAGTCTTAACCGCTGCGCCATAGCGTCGATCACATTTTAGTTTCTTTTTTTGCTTATAAACAAAAGGCGTTTGTGACAAAACGCCAAGAGAGAAAAAAAGGTTAAAAAACGCTGCTTTTTGTTGTTTTTTTTGTATTGTATGTTATTTATTTATTATTAACTAATAATTAACAATAAATAATGTTAACGTTTTAATATTTTTAAAGTGAGTTTGTTTAATATTTAAAAAGACTTTTTAATAATGCATTTTTCAAGTTTGCGGCGATTAACCTTTTTTTCTCTCTTGGCGTTTTGTCACAAACGCCTTTTGTTTATAAGCAAAAAAAGAAACTAAAATGTGATCGACGCTATGGCGCAGCGGTTAAGACTTTAGACTTTGAAAAAATGTCAAAAGTTCGAATCCGATGCGTGGCAATCCATAAAAAATGGGTAAAAAAAAAGAGTTAAAAAATTTACCCATAAAAAATGGGTAAAAAAAAATAGTTAAAAAATTTACCCATAAAAATGGGTAAAAAATTTTGGTCTAAAATTTTACCCAAATAATGCTTGAGTAAAAAAATCAAAAATGCAATATTTTCTGAAATTTTACTCATTAATTTTATTTATGAGTAAAATCGCTTAAAAAACAGCATTTTTTTAATAGTGAGTAAAATTTCATGATTTTTTATGTTTTTTCATCAGTTTGAAAATTTTTTATTTATAGTCGTCTTATATTTTTTGATGCAGTTTTAATAGGAGAGTTATTTTTTGCAATAAAATTTTCCGGGCAGAATTGGGAAGGGGGTACCGTAGTCGAATTACCGTAACCCAATACGATTTTTTCACTATTTCAAATATAAATTTTCTTCAAATTTAACTTTTTTTACAAAATTTAACTTTTTTGGGCTCAGAAAATTCAGGGCTACAATTTGATACCAAATTTATAAAATTTCTATTTCGTCAGTCGAAAATCGAAATTTTGATGTGGTAGTATGATATCTTAAAAACTAGCATATAAAGTGACTCCATACACCATTTTTTTCGTGTTTTTGAGTATAATTAACCTAAAAAAAGTCATCAAAACGGAAAAAAATGACAAAAAAATTTTTGTGCCAAATTTTGTGAAAATTGCTCGAACTTCTCAGAATATGAGCTTTAAGCATTTTTTAAATTTTTGTAGATTTTCCAACCCTAAATGCACAAAATTGTTGATTTATTTGTGTAAAAAAACTGAATGGTTTTTTTCTCTTTAAAAAACACAAAAAAATCATTATTTGTTCATTGTTTCTTTATTTTGTTTAGATCCTTTCACTTTAAACTACGACTTTTCTGTTTTTTAATTTAAAAAGCGATTTTCTTTTATTTTGAACAATTTATTTTAAAACTGATTTATGTCATAGAAAATTTGTCAAAGTAATTTTTTAATTATAATCACACATGGGCATGACTAGGGATTACTAGGGATTTGTCCCTAGTGACGTATGGTGTAGGGTATGACATAATTGGGGACGTAGGGTAAAAAAAAGGAAAGAAAGGGTAAAAGAGAGAGGAAATGGGAATATTGTTTATTTGAAATATTCGGGTAACGTAAATAATTTCAAATGATTATGATTTTTTTATATGAAGTATTTATTTTTAAAAAAATGTTAACTTTATTTTCAACAAAATATCGTATTCAAATTTAAAAAAGTATGATTATTTTGAGACAAAAAAATTAGATATCAAATTGGGGATAAATGAAATCAGTGTCTTCGACCTAAAACGCTGACTTTAAAAACATTTCAACAATTCCAGAAAAAAGGAGAAAAACGGCATTTTTGATTCTTTTTTTAAAAGAATTTAAAAGAAAAAAAATCAGAAAAATTACCTCATTTCTTTAAACAAAGAGGATTTTTTTGCATTTTCACTTTATTTTATTTTATTATTTGAAATTTGAGGCATTTTTGATCTAAAATGTTTTCCTCAATTCTTAAATAAACGAAATCAGTGTCTTCGATTTTTATTTAAAAATATCGATTTTTTATTAAAATTGAGGCAAAATTTTTTCTCAAATTTGAGGAGATTTTTCTTCTCCTCAAGTTCGATCTTCACCGGATTCGAAGCTGAGACAAAAACAATTTCTGATCAGGGCTGTCCGGAACAAAAATTTTCATCCGGAATACGGAACACGGAATTCCGGATTTTTTTTGTCCGGAATGTTTTTGCAAGTCAGTAAAGGCATGCTTTAAAGCTTAGAAATGTGTTTCGTTTTTGCAAATAAAAGCTGTTTTGAATAGTCAATCAAAAACATTTTTTTTGGTGTTTTTTTTTTCGTAAACGAAAAAACGAAGAAAATGGAACAAGAAAAAATAGTAAATTTCATCATTATTGTTTTTTCTTATTCAGTCAGCTTTTCTATCTTTTTTGCTAATCCGGGTCGCGTAACGTTTTTTTCGCCGCAAATTTCATAAAACTAACGTCTGACTTTAAAAAAGAAAGCGAGCGAAAACAAATTTTTTAAATTGTAACAAAAAACAGCAATTTTTAATAGTGTTGTAGGTTTGCAGTTATCATCTAATTTTTGACGAATGCAGTAATTCCACTTTTGCGTTTAATGTGTTATTTTAAAACTCTTACAAAAAAAAATTTTCCGTTTCACTTTTTAACATTAAAAAATTAAAAATCAGAACAAGAATTTAAATAAAAGTAAAACGATCTTATGCTATTTTTTTGTGAAAGAAAAACGCTTTCCTTTTTATCTTCGCATTTCGTTTTGCAGACAAAAAAAATAAAAAAACGCAATATTTCGTTTTAGAAGAAAATCTTAAATTGAAAACAGCACGTTTTCTCAAGCTTTGCTTATTTTTCATAAAACCTTGTGACATTAATTTCTAGTATCAGTTTTTTTTTCAAAAATGAAGAGAATACTTTTTGTGGCAACACTTTAATGACCACTGCATAATCGGCAAAATGGAATGCAAAGATAAAAAAAAAGGCATCAGCGTTTTGCTGTGTTTAAATTTGAATCAACTTACGAAGTCATAATTTTTTGGGTATGCAAAAAGAATTCGTTAAAAATATTTTTGCACAATTTTTTCTTCGTTGAAAATACATTTTATAACCTTTTTAAACCCCGAAAAAAAACAAAGCAATTGTGTTTCTTTTATAAAATGTAAACATAAACTACTGCTTTTTTTATTTGCTAGTTTTGCGTCAACTGTAGGAAAATTTTCTCTTTTGCAGCTTATAATGCACATTCTTTACTACACATTTTTTAAAAGTCGGACACTATTTGTACGAAATTTATTGAAAATAGACATTCACTGAAAACGTTTTTTCGCTGATGAAATTAAAAGAAAAACGTATTCGATGAGCGTAAATGTGAGAGAAATAATAAAGCGCCTTTTACTTTTTTTCAAAAGTATTTCAAAGAAAGCATTTTTATAAAATACTTTATAAACATTTGCTGCAGAAAATAGAAACACTTTTATAAATATTGCGCTTTTTTAGTTTTGAATATTTAATTTTTTGTTTTTTAAATTTTAAAGTAAAATTGTGAAAATATAAAAAATGTAAAAACATTTATAAATTGTTTACAAATCAATTTCAACCAAAAATTTACATTCCCAAATTTTAAATTACATTATTTAAAAAACAGACCCTTTATTTTATATATATAAACTAAAACAAGTAGTTTTTAATTCGTAAAAGTTGTTAACTTCTGTGGCATTATTTCGATTTTCAAGAATCAGAAAAAAAACAAATTAATTTTAGAATTTGTAAGATGGACGCCCTTTTTACAATCAATTTTTAAAAATAAGTAAGCAAAACTTTTAACAATTTAATATTTAATGGATTTAAGATCTCCTTCGACGAGAGTGGATACAACATATCCAGAAATATATTGCTTAAAAATCTTAAAGTTGTATTAAAAATATGTATAAAGATTATCGTAAAAGAAATTCGAAACAAAATACTCAATAAAATAATAATTCTGTGAAAAGAAAGTAAAAAGCAATGTAATATAAAAAGATGTAAGGCTCAAATGAAATAACAAGAAATAACATTTCATTTTTCTGTGCAGAGAAAAAAGAAAAGGAGGGACTAAATCAATTGCAACTTACAAACATTTTTGTCTGCTTTTGAGTGTAACAAATGTGAAAACTGTTATTTTTAAAAAAAAGAATAATAATATTGATTTTTTTAAATTTTTTAAAAAAGTCGAAATTCTTAAAAGCCTATGGAAAAAAATAAACATCCATTGCTCAGTTAAACTTTAGAAACCTTTTTCGTTTAAATCAAGCTCAAACGATCTCCCCATAAAATGAAAATTGATGAATTTCTTGAGACTCGGCAATTTTATTTTTCGTCAATAAAAATAAGTTGTTATTAAAGTGATTAAATTAAAAAGTTTTTAACTGTGTGTCAATTTGTTCAAATTAAAAACTTAATATTTAATGACCATTATCCTTTTTTACATGGGAGCCTAAAACAACAAAATTATTAATTACAATAATTCTGCAAAACTGTTTTACGAAAATTAAAAGGCAAAATAAAAATAAAATTTTAAAAAATTGAAAAAATTGATAATTTTGGTTTCAATAAAACTTTCTGTTGGCCCTTTTGCCAATCGTAAAAAAGATAAGAGAAAACGTTTTTCTCCGTCCTTTAAAAACTGACAAAAAGAATGAGACATTTTCAATTCTGTAAAAATGAAAACTCATTTCGAAATAATGCGCTTTTTTTATTTTTGTCGTAAAAAACAGAAACAAAAAAAAGTCATTTCAAAAGCTTGAGCTTTTATTATTTTTATTTTTGATATAATAAAATTTCTATGAATTGCTTTTTGAATATTTAATTTTTTAATAAATAAAATGTCAAAAACAAATATTAAATAAAATAAATGAACGTATAAATAGAATAATTGAAACAGATGAACAGAATGAAGCTGTAATGAAAAATCTTACAATATTTAAAAAATGTGCCTTTTTTGTGTTCTACAATTATCTTTAATTGTTTTTTTGGAAATTAACATAAATATATAATTTTTAATGTGTTATCGATTTGTGACAAAAAATTCATTAATCTTTTTTAACAATTCACAAAAAAATGTTCTTTGTTTTTCGATTCTCTAAAGTAGCCAACTGATAAATTTTTTCAGTTTAATTTTGCCAAAAAAATTTTTTTCTGTTAGAATTTAGTTTTTAGAAAACAGATATAATTGTAAAAATAATTCAATAAATACAAAAAAAAATTAAATAATTTCTCACATCGAAAATAAATTCTCATTCTTACCACAATCTTTTTAACAGTCATATCAATTTACAGTTCACATTATATCTATTAAAATCATATTTTAGTTTTCACTGATGTTCGGGATTGTAATGTTTTTTTAAAATGTCAGGACTAATAGCAATTTTATTACTTTTTATTCCTGACAATGGTGTAAGAACATATTAATTGTAGCTAAAAAAAGTTTGTTTTATAAAAAAGTGCTAAATTTATCATCTGTAGTGTAAGTGTTGTTTTTGCTTTGTTTTCAAATTTTTTTTAATATTGGATTTTTATGAACATCCATAAGGGATGTAAAATCAATCAATGTTTACAGATTTTTTAAATAATTTTGTTGTTATTTGTTAAAAGATACGAAATAAAAAATAAAAAATAAAAACATAAAAAAGTTATTTTCCCTTTGTTTCGATGTCTCAGTTTTGCTAATCGTAAAAAAAAGAAGAGAAAACATTTTTCTCTGCCCTTTAAAAAACAGACAAAAAGTATGAAACATTTTGTTCGATCTTTGAAGCGATATGAAAAATGTGCGAGTTGTTTTTCTAAAGCCTGAAATAAAAAATTATCAATATTTTGTGCGGAGAGAGACACACCTGTATTAAAAAATGCCGAATCACTGCCTTTAAAAAATCGACAAAAAGTACGAAACATTTTGTTCAATCTTTGAAGCGATATGAAAAATGTGCAAGTTCCATAGAAAGAAATAAAAAATAACAACATTTTTAAGAGAGAGAGAAACATTTTTTTTCTCTGTATTAAAAAAGCAAGCTGAACCACCAATTTACTTTGACTTTTTTTCTGCCGAAATGGCAAAAACAAAATTGGATAAACATAATATTCGAATCTAAATGGACTTTTTTCTTTATCTTGTTTAGCCATTGCTCGAATATTTAAAAAATAAACTGAAAAACATTTAAGATTGTCCTTATTCATGGCATCATTATTCCTATTATTTTTTGTTTCTACTTTTTTTCAGTGCAGGCAATTTTTTGGCTAGCGTTATCGTTTAGGTATTTGCAAAACATTTTTTTAAATGAAATGAAGTGTAAAACAATACTTAAAAATTCAAAAATTTGATTTCAAAACCTTGTTTTTTGAATTTTTAATCTTAGTATTTATGAGTTAAAAAAATGCCAAAATAAATATAAAAACAAGAAATTAATAGATTAATAAAATGTAAATGATTTAAAAATTATATCCGAAGCTAGTCATTTATAAACAACGGTTTTTGTATTTTTTACACATTTTAGTTTTTTGCTATAATGAAATCTGATTGACTAATAAAAAAATATGTTATCGACCTTTTGGACAAAAGAAGCCATGATTGTTTGAAATATATTTTCCATTCTTTTTAGATTTTTTTCATTTTTTTTTTGATTTAGAATTTAACAAGATAAAGTGTCTTGTTACGTTTCTGTATAAAAGTATTTTATCAGTTTGACACAGTGTTCAAAATAATTACTGTAAGATTGAAATCAAAAAAA
Source organism: Panagrolaimus sp. PS1159 (assembly GCA_963922195.1). NCBI lineage: Eukaryota > Metazoa > Nematoda > Chromadorea > Rhabditida > Panagrolaimidae > Panagrolaimus > Panagrolaimus sp. PS1159. The sequence continues at coordinate 464,605 of CAWUHW010000006.1, forward strand.
CGAGAATAAGCGTATCTTTTTCTTTTTCGGAAACCAATTTTCACTGCCAAACATATTTTTAACCTAAAGGAACCTATTAGAAGTGTTTCTTTGTTTTATGCAAAATTTTGTTTAAAATCATTAAATAACAAAACAATTGATTAAAGCTCAAACTGAATAATTATTTCTATATTTTTGTGAAATGTTCCCAATTGGTAAATAAATAATGTTTGAATCGAATGTTTTTCGATATTAGATAAATAAATTTTGCATTATATAATAACCGCGTCAATTTTTTCCCATATAAGCATTTTAAAATAAAATATTAAAAAGAAAGAAAAAAGTATTGTTTTTTGAAAAAAAACACAAAAAACCAGTGCCCCAACTTGGGAAAATTTTCGGGGGGGGGGGGCATTTTCGTCTTCATCAGCTTATGTAAATTTTATAGTTCCGAAATTGGACCAATTTTTATAGCACCCCAAAATTTGGAACTCTTAAATTTTTTTTCGAAATTTCCTGAGGATTCTAAAAAACTTTTCATTTTCTCGTTTTTATACATAACGAGTATATTCATATAAAGAATTCAATTTCGCTAAACCACCTGTCATTTAAAAGAACAACTTTCGTCATTCAATAAACAGAGACAGAAAAAAAGTTAAAAACACATTTATTCTGTCCCGATAGAAATGTCAATGGAATGCACAAAAGCATTTTTGCCTTCACAAGCTTATATATTTTTTTTATTATTATTATTCATATTGTACTCTATTTTTAAGTCTTACAATTACTCCTTTACATTTTTATATAATTTTAACAAAATCTTCAAGTCTTAAAGGTTTAAGATGGTTAATTTTGATTGTCATTGTTCTTCTTTCTTCCTGCTAAAAAAGTTTAAAATAAATTTATACCGCAATAATCTTTTAAGGGATACATTTTTAATATTTTTGTACTTTTTATTTGTTGTTTTTCGCTTTTTACTGAAATGGTGGTTGCAAAAAACATTCATTAGTCCGAAAAAACTTTTTATCGCGAAATACTTTTTTACGACCTTTTTTTATTCTATTTTTTTGGTAATGTAAAATTTATCATAAGGTAAAAAGAGAAAAATTCGATAAAAATGACTGTATTATGCGATAAAAAAATAAATTATTTCTTTTCTGACAATAAATATAATGTAACATTTTTTGACGATAAATATCGTCTGACAATAAATATGAGATAACTTCCTTCATTTAACGAAATAAAACGAAGAAAATTTGCTGCAAATTTCTCATAATTTCCATTGCGTTATTGAATACATTTTTATTTATTCATCGAAAATGTCTGATATTGCAAAAAAAGTATTGAAATTAGAAGGCCCCATTGGCGGCGCAATTATTGGTACGTTTTGTAGAAGATATTTGGCCTCTATCATAACATAGTTCATCTTAAGGTGGAATCGCTGGAGGACCTGCTGGTGCAGCACTTTCTCGGGGCTGGTGTTGGGAAAACTGTGTACAAAACTGCTGAAGCATGCGGCGACAAAAAATAAATTCATTCCTTACATAAAATGATCGCTGCATTGCTTTTAAATAATTGTTATCTTATATAACGATGTTTTTTTATATTGTTTTCGTTTCATTCCAACGTAAAATGCTTATTATAAATCTGTAAAATATGTTTATATCGAGTTTAGGGAAAGATCATGGGTGGAGCGCACAAGCAGACGGATTTTTTGATAAACGGAAATTGTTCAAAAACTGACTCTAAAAGCAAGAATTTTTTGAAAATTCTGTTATTTTGGGCTTCCTATAGCACCGAATATATTAGTGTGCATTGAAAATAAGCGACTGGTTTTTTGACGCTTTCAAAAAGGACCCGTGAGCACACGGGTCCTTTTCTTTCAACAGGAAAGACACAGGCAACCGAACATTAGTCATTAAAACATTAGTTAAAAAAAAACATATCGTTAGCAACCGGCAAATGAATTTTTTTCTTTCCTTTTTGATGGTCAGCCTAATTTTCAAAGAAAAAGGCCGCCAGCTGCACGGCCTCCTTAGCGCAGTTGGGAGGCTCGAAGCGTCTCGTGCAAGATATTGCCGGATCGACTCCCCCCGAGAGCAATGAAAATATTTGAATTAAATCTTATTTGTGTTTGAGAAAAAAAAACATTAAGTAGCAATAAAAAATTATTGAAGGAAAAAAATCATCTTTCATTAATATCAGTTAAATTTTTGTAAATTGTTTTTGAGTCGGTCTTTCTTTGAAAAATTTGTAATTTTTTTGCATTTCGGCATCCTTCTATTGCGCAAAAAAAGATACAATTAAAAAAGAATTTGTAATTCGTATCCAGTGCGTTTTGGTTTTAAATGTAAAAAAACTGTTGTATTATTTTTGTTAAATTATATTTTATTACTTTTGTAAAAATGGCCATGAGAATGTGGCCGTTAGTGAGGATGCTTGGGGCTGGTTCCTTAATTTTGGATAAAAAGATAAACTCCAGTAAATTGGATGCCATTCATGATCAAGGTAAAAAATTTGTAAATCTAAACATGTTAAAAGATAATGGATCACATTAACGTGAAATATTTTTTAACAACAATTGTTTTAAAAAATCTGAAAAGAGAAAAGCTTTAGTTGCTAATCTTAGATATCACAAATTTTGTTTAAAAAAGGAACCCTTATCTTCAAAACTTTATACAATCACAGCTAATGGTAAACCAAAAGATATTGATGAACTCATCGATAATTTAAAATATTTAATCAGAAATGAAGAACGTAGCAATAATGAACGTATTGATGCAGATGATGAAGAATAAATAAAAAAGCTTTTTATATAAATATAATTTATATTTTATTTTCATCAATAATTAAAAACGAGATTTGTATAAAAAGATTTATTTGTAGTTTGCTGTAACAGTTATTTGTTGTTAGTCGCCATAAATCCTTTTAAAATACAATTTTTTTATTATTTTATTAATATTTAAAAACATGAATTCTTTGCTTAAAATATCTCACCATATTCTTTTATTGCTACTTAATGTTTTTTTTTTCTCAAACACAAATAAGATTTAATTCAAATATTTTCATTGCTCTCGGGGGGAGTCGATCCGGCAACGTCTTGCACGAGACGCTTCGTGCCTCCCAACTGCGCTAAGGAGGCCGTGCAGTTGGCGGCCTTTTTCTTTGAAAATTAGGCTGACCATTTTTGACAAAAAATTGTGCCGCAGAATCGCAATAACTTCTGAAGTATCGAGTTAATAAAAAAACTGATTCAGCATTTCCGAGGTTTTAATGCACACAACCGTATAAAAATTTTGTACAAATCTTAAAATTTTTTTTTCCTTTGCCGGTTGCTACATATCGTTCTCTTTATTTCTTTTTCGTCTCATTTATTACGGTGTTCTTTTGATTTAATGCATTTATCGACCCAACCATTCTCTTTGTTTCTTTTACCATGTGCATAAATGCTTCAAAGAAGACATTCTCTTCGGTTTAATTACCCAAATTTGAGGTAAATATTAAATTCCGCTCTCGTTTTCCATAAACGTGTGGCTTGGAAAATATTTTAAATAAATTTTGGAACGCTTTTTCTTTTTGAAAGATCAAACAAAACCTTTTAAAATCAATTATGCATCGAATGAATGTGGGTGAAAAAATAAAAACAGATCATTTAATGGAACAAAAAACCAGAATCCAAAATTTTAAAAACATATGTCCCAAAAAATTGCAGGGTGAGTGAGTAGCTGAACATAATAAAAAAGGATCTCCTTTTGTCATTCAGTTTTCGAAGCGGAAATCTGTCCTTGAAATTTGTCCCTTCGAAAACTGAATCCGATTTCATGTTAAACTTAAAAAAATGTCAGTTAAACATGTTTTGACTAAAGTAAATAATTTAATTTAAAAAAAACTTTTGCAAATCATAAACTATAATTTTCTTTTGTCTTTTTATTTTTTTTTATTTTATAGACTAAGTGTTTCCAAGCGTCCAGATGAAGTTAAAACTTTGAAATCATCATATGAAATTTTTTCATTTTTTCATCAACTAAAAATTAAACGTTTCTAATCACATGTAACACATTTTGAAATAAATTGAGAAATAAGATATTCTTCTCCAATGTTAAGTGTTCCACTGATGCCCAAATTATTTGGAAGTTCTTAAATTCTGTAATGCATTTCATGTTGTGTAGAAAATGCTTGATAAACAAAATTTTGTGTTAATCCAACACGATCACCAAAATAAAAAAATGGACATTTTTTTCGAATAAAATATTTATTTGTTTTCATTTAATTTTAAAGTTTGTTTTTCGGTGGCATTCTTTTTCATATATTTTAAAATATCAGCTGGAAAATCACTTTTTGGTGGCCATTTGAGAATTTTAATTGTTGAAGTAATTTGAAGAATATCGGCTGATATTTCTGCAGTTCGAACAGCTGCCATTTCAAATCCTGAAAAATAAATAAGTTTGGAAATCTTAAGAAAGTAATAAAAATCATACGATGATAAAAAAAGAAAATAAGAAAAAAAAATATATAAAATTTCTATTTAAATCAAGGTAAAAAAAATGACTTTTTTATTGACTTATTTTTGCTATTTTTATCTCTTAGGTGGCAATGACAAAATTCGATTTTTTCTGTCGCTGAAGTTTGACCTCATTTTTTGCTTTTTCAATCAAAAAACCTGTATTTAATAAAATTGATTGAAAAAAAACCAATATTCGATGAGCGTAAATGTGAGAGAAATAATAAAGCGCCTTTTACTTTTTTTCAAAAGTATTTCAAAGAAAGCATTTTTATAAAATACTTTATAAACATTTGCTGCAGAAAATAGAAACACTTTTATAAATATTGCGCTTTTTTAGTTTTGAATATTTAATTTTTTGTTTTTTAAATTTAAAAGTAAAATTGTGAAAATATAAGAAATGTGAAAACATTTATAAATTGTTTACAAATCAATTTCAACCAAAAATTTACATTCCCAAATTTTAAATTACATTATTTAAAAAACAGACCCTTTATTTTATATATATAAACTAAAACAAGTAGTTTTTAATTCGTAAAAGTTGTTAACTTCTGTGGCATTATTTCGATTTTCAAGAATCAGAAAAAAAACAAATTAATTTTAGAATTTGTAAGATGGAAGCCCTTTTTACAATCAATTTTTAAAAATAAGTAAGCAAAACTTTTAACAATTTAATATTTAATCGATTTAAGATCTCCTTCGATGAGAGTGGATACAACATATCCAGAAATATATTGCTTAAAAATCTTATAGTTGTATTAAAAATATGTATAAAGATTATCGTAAAAGAAATTCGAAACAAAATACTCAATAAAATAATAATTCTGTGAAAAGAAAGTAAAAAGCAATGTAATATAAAAAGATGTAAGGCTCAAATGAAATAACAAGAAATAACATTTCATTTTTCTGTGCAGAGAAAAAAGAAAAGGAGGGACTAAATCAATTGCAACTGACAAACATTTTTGTCTGCTTTTGAGTGTAACAAATGTGAAAACTGTTATTTTTAAAAAAAAGAATAATAATATTGATTTTTTTAAATTTTTTAAAAAAGTCGAAATTCTTAAAAGCCTATGGAAAAAAATAAACATCCATTGCTCAGTTAAACTTTAGAAACCTTTTTCGTTTAAATCAAGCTCAAACGATCTCCCCATAAAATGAAAATTGATGAATTTCTTGAGACTCGGCAATTTTATTTTTCGTCAATAAAAATAAGTTGTTATTAAAGTGATTAAATTAAAAAGTTTTTAACTGTGTGTCAATTTGTTCAAATTAAAAACTTAATATTTAATGACCATTATCCTTTTTTACATGGGAGCCTAAAACAACAAAATTATTAATTACAATAATTCTGCAAAACTGTTTTACGAAAATTAAAAGGCAAAATAAAAATAAAATTTTAAAAAATTGAAAAAATTGATAATTTTGGTTTCAATAAAACTTTCTGTTGGCCCTTTTGCCAATCGTAAAAAAGATAAGAGAAAACGTTTTTCTCCGTCCTTTAAAAACTGACAAAAAGAATGAGACATTTTCAATTCTGTAAAAATGAAAACTCATTTCGAAATAATGCGCTTTTTTTTATTTTTGTCGTAAAAAACAGAAACAAAAAAAAGTCATTTCAAAAGCTTGAGCTTTTATTATTTTTATTTTTGATATAATAAAATTTCTATGAATTGCTTTTTGAATATTTAATTTTTTAATAAATAAAATGTCAAAAACAAATATTAAATAAAATAAATGAACGTATAAATAGAATAATTGAAACAGATGAACAGAATGAAGCTGTAATGAAAAATCTTACAATATTTAAAAAATGTGCCTTTTTTGTGTTCTACAATTATCTTTAATTGTTTTTTTGGAAATTAACATAAATATATAATTTTTAATGTGTTATCGATTTGTGACAAAAAATTCATTAATCTTTTTTAACAATTCACAAAAAAATGTTCTTTGTTTTTCGATTCTCTAAAGTAGCCAACTGATAAATTTTTTCAGTTTAATTTTGCCAAAAAAATTTTTTTCTGTTAGAATTTAGTTTTTAGAAAACAGATATAATTGTAAAAATAATTCAATAAATACAAAAAAAAATTAAATAATTTCTCACATCGAAAATAAATTCTCATTCTTACCACAATCTTTTTAACAGTCATATCAATTTACAGTTCACATTATATCTATTAAAATCATATTTTAGTTTTCACTGATGTTCGGGATTGTAATGTTTTTTTAAAATGTCAGGACTAATAGCAATTTTATTACTTTTTATTCCTGACAATGGTGTAAGAACATATTAATTGTAGCTAAAAAAAGTTTGTTTTATAAAAAAGTGCTAAATTTATCATCTGTAGTGTAAGTGTTGTTTTTGCTTTGTTTTCAAATTTTTTTTAATATTGGATTTTTATGAACATCCATAAGGGATGTAAAATCAATCAATGTTTACAGATTTTTTAAATAATTTTGTTGTTATTTGTTAAAAGATACGAAATAAAAAATAAAAAATAAAAACATAAAAAAGTTATTTTCCCTTTGTTTCGATGTCTCAGTTTTGCTAATCGTAAAAAAAAGAAGAGAAAACATTTTTCTCTGCCCTTTAAAAAACAGACAAAAAGTATGAAACATTTTGTTCGATCTTTGAAGCGATATGAAAAATGTGCGAGTTGTTTTTCTAAAGCCTGAAATAAAAAATTATCAATATTTTGTGCGGAGAGAGACACACCTGTATTAAAAAATGCCGAATCACTGCCTTTAAAAAATCGACAAAAAGTACGAAACATTTTGTTCAATCTTTGAAGCGATATGAAAAATGTGCAAGTTCCATAGAAAGAAATAAAAAATAACAACATTTTTAAGAGAGAGAGAAACATTTTTTTTATCTGTATTAAAAAAGCAAGTTGAACCACCAATTTACTTTGACTTTTTATTTCTGCCGAAATGGCAAAAACAAAATTGGAAAAACATAATATTCGAAGCTAAATGGACTTTTTTCTTTATCTTGTTTAGCCATTGCTCGAATATTTAAAAAGTAGGCGGGATTTTGTTTTCCCGTTTTTGTTTGTTCGTTTGGATTTTGCACGTAAATTTTTTAACGTAATTTTTTGCACGTCGAATTTTTCGCGTTAAAATTTAATCGCGTGACAATTAAACGTGTGACATTTCCACGTCGCACTTTTAAACGTTTTGTTTTACACGCGTTTTTTTAAACGTTTAAAGTTTGCACGTAATTTTTTTAACGTAATTTTTTGCACGTCGAATTTTTCGCGTTAAAATTTAATCGCGTGACAATTAAACGTGTGACATAGAAATGCAATTAAAATGTAAGGGGTGACAGAAAAAATTTAGAATAAATTTTTATTTAACATATGTTCAAATGAATTTTGTTGGAGAAAAAACATTTTGTCTGACGATCAGTGATTTTTTTGTTGCAATGGCAAATATGTTTGCCAGCAAATCTTGTTTTTTATTATCACTTTTTGCAATTATTTTACTTATTAGTGGAGAAAATGTAAGTTTTCAACCTCGGATAAAAAATAAGAGTCATCATTATTCATTGTTTTCAGCAAAGTTGTCAATATTCAAGGACATCAATCGTAAACAAGCTTCTAAATTTAATTGAAGATGAAACTAAACTCTCACAAATTGCTCATTTATAGCTGCCATAAAAGAAGAAATTTATGGCAGCTATCTTCAATCACCATCATGGACAACTCTTTGTAATTTATATGAAGCAAATTCGGTATGTTTTCTTCCAAGTTAAAAAAAATTTAAATTAATTTGCCAAACTTTGACGAGGCTAATTTCAATACAAATCTTGATTAATGTATTTTTTTTTTCAGGTTTTCGTTGATTTTGCTCATCTTTTGGTTAAAGATAGTTATGATATTAATGAAAATGTTGATAAACTTTACAAATCATTTTATCAACAACGTTTGCGACTACATCATCTCGAATTTAGTGATGTACTAGCCGGATCTGCAGATTCTATTGAAAAGATACTTCAAAGCTTATCGCCTACTGTTAAAGCAAAAATTCTCGAAGCAATTCCGTATATTGGTCAACTTCAAACTGCTGGAGCAACAATGTCTATTTTTTCTGAGCTACTTTCTGATGTACGATTATCATGCGAAGCAATTCGAAATATTTATCGATAGTGGAATCGAGAAATTAGTGGAAAAAGAGCTGCAAAAAATGTTGTTGATTCACTTGCTGTTGTTGGAGGTGGCGCATTTGGAGCTTCTGCGGGTGCCACAATTGGATCATTCTTTGGCCCAGTTGGTACAGTAATCGGTGGGGCAATTGGTGGAATTTCTGGAAGTATGACTGCTGCATATTATTCAGAAAAATTTACCGAATGGTTTTTTGATTTACCAAAAACTGAAGCCTTGGAAAAGGCATACAATGCTCTTGGAATTCATCATACTGCATCTAATTCTAAAATCAATAGAGCTTTTCGAAGCTTATCAATGATATATCATCCTGATCGACGTCGTGGTTCAGAAGAAAAATTCGTAGAATTACAAATTTATATGGCAATCATTAAAGCAGAAAGAGGACAAAATTATTGAGTTTTATTATTTTGTGATACTTTTTTGACTTGAAATTTTATTATTATTTGAATCAATATGAAATAAAGTGTCTTTGATTTAAAATAAAAATATTGGTTGCACTCCATTTCGGTACTGCACGTTTCGGTTCCATTCATTTTGGTACCGAAATGAATGGTACCGAAATGAGTGGTACCAAAATGAATGAGACCGAAACGTGCAGTACCGAAATGGCGTGCAACCAAAATATTATTACATTTATTCTATATAATTACTTAAAGGAGGCCGACGTTTTGATAGCGAAATATTTTCTTTTGCTTCTTTTTTTGATGCGATAAAAAAAGTTTGTTTTCTGTCTGACCAAATGTGTAATTAGAAATAAAAACAGCATTACAAAGTTTTGATGAAGAAATAGATTTTTTAAATAATTTTTTGTCAAGTTTGTAACATGCTTAAAATGTTTTAATAATGGATACTATTGCGTGCATAGTTGGTATGCATTAATCTATATTTGCAAAGAATATGGAACTCAATGGTTGGAATTTTCTTTCCTTTCCACGTTTTTAGTGATAAATCATTATATAAATATTTCAAAAGAAAACGGATAATTCAAACAGACACTGAAAACAATATTTCATTTTCTCTGGCTTAGGAAAAAAAAGTCACAAAGATCGACATTTTTTGAAAAATCAAAAGCGGACATTTTTTTCCTTCATTTTAAGGTGAACAAAATAATGAAAAAAATTGTTGGTTTTGCAAATGAAAAAGCTTTTATTTTGTTTAAATGAGCTTTAGGAAAAAATTTTTTGTTATGATTTCATTTTCTTTAAAATAATATTGTTTAAAAGTTTTACATTTTGAAATAAAAACATTAAATTTTTAGTGATCCATCCTCCTGTTATCTTGGGAAATATGCTACATAAAAAATGCTAAAACAGAAAGTTTTTTATACATTAAATTCTTTTAATGCCAAAATAATGTTGAGAAACAAGTTTGAATTAAAAAATTCAAAAAATTTGTTTTTTAAAAAATTGTGCCATTTATCACTCCCTTCTTTTTTTTTGAAAAAAGTGTAAACACTTTTGAAAAAAAAGCTCGTTTTTCTTTCATTATTTGAAAAAAGCAGATGTCAAAAACAAAAATTTCAGGAAAAAGATACAAAAAATATAGCGCTGATGAACGATGCACTAAGAAATAAAAATTTTTAGTACATCGTTTTCAACGAGTCGCTAATAAATATCTTAAACATTTTCTTTACATCTTTTTCTCATTGTGTTAAATGAAGTGAAGTGTAAAACAATACTTAAAAATTCAAAAATTTGATTTCAAAACCTTGTTTTTTGAATTTTTAATCTTAGTATTTATGAGTTAAAAAAATGCCAAAATAAATATGAAAACAAGAAATTAATAGATTAATAAAATGTAAATGATTTAAAAATTATATCCGAAGCTAGTCATTTATAAACAACGGTTTTTGTATTTTTTTACACATTTTAGTTTTTTGCTATAATGAAATCTGATTGACTAATAAAAAAATATGTTATCGACCTTTTGGACAAAAGAAGCCATGATTGTTTGAAATATATTTTCCATTCTTTTTAGATTTTTTTCATTTTTTTTTTGATTTAGAATTTAACAAGATAAAGTGTCTTGTTACGTTTCTGTATAAAAGTATTTTATCAGTTTGACACAGTGTTCAAAATAATTACTGTAAGATTGAAATCAAAAAAACGAGAATAAGCGTATCTTTTTCTTTTTCGGAAACCAATTTTCACTGCCAAACATATTTTTAACCTAAAGGAACCTATTAGAAGTGTTTCTTTGTTTTATGCAAAATTTTGTTTAAAATCATTAAATAACAAAACAATTGATTAAAGCTCAAACTGAATAATTATTTCTATATTTTTGTGAAATGTTCCCAATTGGTAAATAAATAATGTTTGAATCGAATGTTTTTCGATATTAAATAAATTTATACCGCAATAATCTTTTAAGGGATACATTTTTAATATTTTTGTACTTTTTATTTGTTGTTTTTCGCTTTTTACTGAAATGGTGGTTGCAAAAAACATTCATTAGTCCGAAAAAACTTTTTATCGCGAAATACTTTTTTACGACCTTTTTTTATTCTATTTTTTTGGTAATGTAAAATTTATCATAAGGTAAAAAGAGAAAAATTCGATAAAAATGACTGTATTATGCGATAAAAAAATAAATTATTTCTTTTCTGACAATAAATATAATGTAACATTTTTTGACGATAAATATCGTCTGACAATAAATATGAGATAACTTCCTTCATTTAACGAAATAAAACGAAGAAAATTTGCTGCAAATTTCTCATGATTTCCATTGCGTTATTGAATACATTTTTATTTATTCATCGAAAATGTCTGATATTGCAAAAAAAGTATTGAAATTAGAAGGCCCCATTGGCGGCGCAATTATTGGTACGTTTTGTAGAAGATATTTGGCCTCTATCATAACATAGTTAATCTTAAGGTGGAATCGCTGGAGGACCTGCTGGTGCAGCACTTTCTCGGGGCTGGTGTTGGGAAAACTGTGTACAAAACTGCTGAAGCATGCGGCGACAAAAAATAAATTCATTCCTTACATAAAATGATCGCTGCATTGCTTTTAAATAATTGTTATCTTATATAACGATGTTTTTTTATATTGTTTTCGTTTCATTCCAACGTAAAATGCTTATTATAAATCTGTAAAATATGTTTATATCGAGTTTAGGGAAAGATCATGGGTGGAGCGCACAAGCAGACGGATTTTTTGATAAACGGAAATTGTTCAAAAACTGACTCTAAAAGCAAGAATTTTTTGAAAATTCTGTTATTTTGGGCTTCCTATAGCACCGAATATATTAGTGTGCATTGAAAATAAGCGACTGGTTTTTTGACGCTTTCAAAAAGGACCCGTGAGCACACGGGTCCTTTTCTTTCAACAGGAAAGACACAGGCAACCGAACATTAGTCATTAAAACATTAGTTAAAAAAAAACATATCGTTAGCAACCGGCAAATGAATTTTTTTCTTTCCTTTTTGATGGTCAGCCTAATTTTCAAAGAAAAAGGCCGCCAGCTGCACGGCCTCCTTAGCGCAGTTGGGAGGCTCGAAGCGTCTCGTGCAAGATATTGCCGGATCGACTCCCCCCGAGAGCAATGAAAATATTTGAATTAAATCTTATTTGTGTTTGAGAAAAAAAAACATTAAGTAGCAATAAAAAATTATTGAAGGAAAAAAATCATCTTTCATTAATATCAGTTAAATTTTTGTAAATTGTTTTTGAGTCGGTCTTTCTTTGAAAAATTTGTAATTTTTTTGCATTTCGGCATCCTTCTATTGCGCAAAAAAAGATACAATTAAAAAAGAATTTGTAATTCGTATCCAGTGCGTTTTGGTTTTAAATGTAAAAAAACTGTTGTATTATTTTTGTTAAATTATATTTTATTACTTTTGTAAAAATGGCCATGAGAATGTGGCCGTTAGTGAGGATGCTTGGGGCTGGTTCCTTAATTTTGGATAAAAAGATAAACTCCAGTAAATTGGATGCCATTCATGATCAAGGTAAAAAATTTGTAAATCTAAACATGTTAAAAGATAATGGATCACATTAACGTGAAATATTTTTTAACAACAATTGTTTTAAAAAATCTGAAAAGAGAAAAGCTTTAGTTGCTAATCTTAGATATCACAAATTTTGTTTAAAAAAGGAACCCTTATCTTCAAAACTTTATACAATCACAGCTAATGGTAAACCAAAAGATATTGATGAACTCATCGATAATTTAAAATATTTAATCAGAAATGAAGAACGTAGCAATAATGAACGTATTGATGCAGATGATGAAGAATAAATAAAAAAGCTTTTTATATAAATATAATTTATATTTTATTTTCATCAATAATTAAAAACGAGATTTGTATAAAAAGATTTATTTGTAGTTTGCTGTAACAGTTATTTGTTGTTAGTCGCCATAAATCCTTTTAAAATACAATTTTTTTATTATTTTATTAATATTTAAAAACATGAATTCTTTGCTTAAAATATCTCACCATATTCTTTTATTGCTACTTAATGTTTTTTTTTTCTCAAACACAAATAAGATTTAATTCAAATATTTTCATTGCTCTCGGGGGGAGTCGATCCGGCAACGTCTTGCACGAGACGCTTCGTGCCTCCCAACTGCGCTAAGGAGGCCGTGCAGTTGGCGGCCTTTTTCTTTGAAAATTAGGCTGACCATTTTTGACAAAAAATTGTGCCGCAGAATCGCAATAACTTCTGAAGTATCGAGTTAATAAAAAAACTGATTCAGCATTTCCGAGGTTTTAATGCACACAACCGTATAAAAATTTTGTACAAATCTTAAAATTTTTTTTTCCTTTGCCGGTTGCTACATATCGTTCTCTTTATTTCTTTTTCGTCTCATTTATTACGGTGTTCTTTTGATTTAATGCATTTATCGACCCAACCATTCTCTTTGTTTCTTTTACCATGTGCATAAATGCTTCAAAGAAGACATTCTCTTCGGTTTAATTACCCAAATTTGAGGTAAATATTAAATTCCGCTCTCGTTTTCCATAAACGTGTGGCTTGGAAAATATTTTAAATAAATTTTGGAACGCTTTTTCTTTTTGAAAGATCAAACAAAACCTTTTAAAATCAATTATGCATCGAATGAATGTGGGTGAAAAAATAAAAACAGATCATTTAATGGAACAAAAAACCAGAATCCAAAATTTTAAAAACATATGTCCCAAAAAATTGCAGGGTGAGTGAGTAGCTGAACATAATAAAAAAGGATCTCCTTTTGTCATTCAGTTTTCGAAGCGGAAATCTGTCCTTGAAATTTGTCCCTTCGAAAACTGAATCCGATTTCATGTTAAACTTAAAAAAATGTCAGTTAAACATGTTTTGACTAAAGTAAATAATTTAATTTAAAAAAAACTTTTGCAAATCATAAACTATAATTTTCTTTTGTCTTTTTATTTTTTTTTATTTTATAGACTAAGTGTTTCCAAGCGTCCAGATGAAGTTAAAACTTTGAAATCATCATATGAAATTTTTTCATTTTTTCATCAACTAAAAATTAAACGTTTCTAATCACATGTAACACATTTTGAAATAAATTGAGAAATAAGATATTCTTCTCCAATGTTAAGTGTTCCACTGATGCCCAAATTATTTGGAAGTTCTTAAATTCTGTAATGCATTTCATGTTGTGTAGAAAATGCTTGATAAACAAAATTTTGTGTTAATCCAACACGATCACCAAAATAAAAAAATGGACATTTTTTTCGAATAAAATATTTATTTGTTTTCATTTAATTTTAAAGTTTGTTTTTCGGTGGCATTCTTTTTCATATATTTTAAAATATCAGCTGGAAAATCACTTTTTGGTGGCCATTTGAGAATTTTAATTGTTGAAGTAATTTGAAGAATATCGGCTGATATTTCTGCAGTTCGAACAGCTGCCATTTCAAATCCTGAAAAATAAATAAGTTTGGAAATCTTAAGAAAGTAATAAAAATCATACGATGATAAAAAAAGAAAATAAGAAAAAAAAATATATAAAATTTCTATTTAAATCAAGGTAAAAAAAATGACTTTTTTATTGACTTATTTTTGCTATTTTTATCTCTTAGGTGGCAATGACAAAATTCGATTTTTTCTGTCGCTGAAGTTTGACCTCATTTTTTGCTTTTTCAATCAAAAAACCTGTATTTAATAAAATTGATTGAAAAAAAACCAATATTCGATGAGCGTAAATGTGAGAGAAATAATAAAGCGCCTTTTACTTTTTTTCAAAAGTATTTCAAAGAAAGCATTTTTATAAAATACTTTATAAACATTTGCTGCAGAAAATAGAAACACTTTTATAAATATTGCGCTTTTTTAGTTTTGAATATTTAATTTTTTGTTTTTTAAATTTAAAAGTAAAATTGTGAAAATATAAGAAATGTAAAAACATTTATAAATTGTTTACAAATCAATTTCAACCAAAAATTTACATTCGCAAATTTTAAATTACATTATTTAAAAAACAGACCCTTTATTTTATATATATAAACTAAAACAAGTAGTTTTTAATTCGTAAAAGTTGTTAACTTCTGTGGCATTATTTCGATTTTCAAGAATCAGAAAAAAAACAAATTAATTTTAGAATTTGTAAGATGGAAGCCCTTTTTACAATCAATTTTTAAAAATAAGTAAGCAAAACTTTTAACAATTTAATATTTAATCGATTTAAGATCTCCTTCGATGAGAGTGGATACAACATATCCAGAAATATATTGCTTAAAAATCTTAAAGTTGTATTAAAAATATGTATAAAGATTATCGTAAAAGAAATTCGAAACAAAATACTCAATAAAATAATAAAAAGGCTTCTGTGAAAAGAAAGTGAAAAGCAATGTAATATAAAAAGATGTAAGGCTCAAATGAAATAACAAGAAATAACATTTCATTTTTCTGTGCAGAGAAAAAAGAAAAGGAGGGACTAAATCAATTGCAACTGACAAACATTTTTGTCTGCTTTTGAGTGTAACAAATGTGAAAACTGTTATTTTTAAAAAAAAGAATAATAATATTGATTTTTTTAAATTTTTTAAAAAAGTCGAAATTCTTAAAAGCCTATGGAAAAAAATAAACATCCATTGCTCAGTTAAACTTTAGAAACCTTTTTCGTTTAAATCAAGCTCAAACGATCTCCCCATAAAATGAAAATTGATGAATTTCTTGAGACTCGGCAATTTTATTTTTCGTCAATAAAAATAAGTTGTTATTAAAGTGATTAAATTAAAAAGTTTTTAACTGTGTGTCAATTTGTTCAAATTAAAAACTTAATATTTAATGACCATTATCCTTTTTTACATGGGAGCCTAAAACAACAAAATTATTAATTACAATAATTCTGCAAAACTGTTTTACGAAAATTAAAAGGCAAAATAAAAATAAAATTTTAAAAAATTGAAAAAATTGATAATTTTGGTTTCAATAAAACTTTCTGTTGGCCCTTTTGCCAATCGTAAAAAAGATAAGAGAAAACGTTTTTCTCCGTCCTTTAAAAACTGACAAAAAGAATGAGACATTTTCAATTCTGTAAAAATGAAAACTCATTTCGAAATAATGCGCTTTTTTTATTTTTGTCGTAAAAAACAGAAACAAAAAAAAGTCATTTCAAAAGCTTGAGCTTTTATTATTTTTATTTTTGATATAATAAAATTTCTATGAATTGCTTTTTGAATATTTAATTTTTTAATAAATAAAATGTCAAAAACAAATATTAAATAAAATAAATGAACGTATAAATAGAATAATTGAAACAGATGAACAGAATGAAGCTGTAATGAAAAATCTTACAATATTTAAAAAATGTGCCTTTTTTGTGTTCTACAATTATCTTTAATTGTTTTTTTGGAAATTAACATAAATATATAATTTTTAATGTGTTATCGATTTGTGACAAAAAATTCATTAATCTTTTTTAACAATTCACAAAAAAATGTTCTTTGTTTTTCGATTCTCTAAAGTAGCCAACTGATAAATTTTTTCAGTTTAATTTTGCCAAAAAAATTTTTTTCTGTTAGAATTTAGTTTTTAGAAAACAGATATAATTGTAAAAATAATTCAATAAATACAAAAAAAAATTAAATAATTTCTCACATCGAAAATAAATTCTCATTCTTACCACAATCTTTTTAACAGTCATATCAATTTACAGTTCACATTATATCTATTAAAATCATATTTTAGTTTTCACTGATGTTCGGGATTGTAATGTTTTTTTAAAATGTCAGGACTAATAGCAATTTTATTACTTTTTATTCCTGACAATGGTGTAAGAACATATTAATTGTAGCTAAAAAAAGTTTGTTTTATAAAAAAGTGCTAAATTTATCATCTGTAGTGTAAGTGTTGTTTTTGCTTTGTTTTCAAATTTTTTTTAATATTGGATTTTTATGAACATCCATAAGGGATGTAAAATCAATCAATGTTTACAGATTTTTTAAATAATTTTGTTGTTATTTGTTAAAAGATACGAAATAAAAAATAAAAAATAAAAACATAAAAAAGTTATTTTCCCTTTGTTTCGATGTCTCAGTTTTGCTAATCGTAAAAAAAAGAAGAGAAAACATTTTTCTCTGCCCTTTAAAAAACAGACAAAAAGTATGAAACATTTTGTTCGATCTTTGAAGCGATATGAAAAATGTGCGAGTTGTTTTTCTAAAGCCTGAAATAAAAAATTATCAATATTTTGTGCGGAGAGAGACACACCTGTATTAAAAAATGCCGAATCACTGCCTTTAAAAAATCGACAAAAAGTACGAAACATTTTGTTCAATCTTTGAAGCGATATGAAAAATGTGCAAGTTCCATAGAAAGAAATAAAAAATAACAACATTTTTAAGAGAGAGAGAAACATTTTTTTTATCTGTATTAAAAAAGCAAGTTGAACCACCAATTTACTTTGACTTTTTATTTCTGCCGAAATGGCAAAAACAAAATTGGAAAAACATAATATTCGAAGCTAAATGGACTTTTTTCTTTATCTTGTTTAGCCATTGCTCGAATATTTAAAAAGTAGGCGGGATTTTGTTTTCCCGTTTTTGTTTGTTCGTTTGGATTTTGCACGTAAATTTTTTAACGTAATTTTTTGCACGTCGAATTTTTCGCGTTAAAATTTAATCGCGTGACAATTAAACGTGTGACATTTCCACGTCGCACTTTTAAACGTTTTGTTTTACACGCGTTTTTTTAAACGTTTAAAGTTTGCACGTAATTTTTTTAACGTAATTTTTTGCACGTCGAATTTTTCGCGTTAAAATTTAATCGCGTGACAATTAAACGTGTGACATTTCCACGTCGCACTTTTAAACGTTTTGTTTTACACGCGTTTTTTTAAACGTTTAAAGTTTGCACGTAATTTTTTTAACGTAATTTTTTGCACGTCGAATTTTTCGCGTTAAAATTTAATCGCGTGACAATTAAACGTGTGACATTTCCACGTCGCGCTTTTAAACGTTTTGTTTTACACGCGTTTTTTTAAACGTTTAAAGTTTGCACGTAATTTTTTTATCGTGTTTTTTTTGGCGTGTGTAATTTCCACGCCGCAATTTTAAACGGTTTTTTTTTACGCGCGTTTTTTTAAGCGTTTAAATTTTGCGCGTAATTTTTTTCGCGTGTGACATTTCCACGTTTCAATCTAGTGACCGCAATTTTTGACAAATTTTAGGATTTTTTTACATATTTACGTCTGAAAAATATTGGGGAATTTGAATTTGAGGATAACTTTTATTAAAAAAACCAGTTTATCTGTAAAAAAATGCAATTAAAATGTAAGGGGTGACAGAAAAAATTTAGAATAAATTTTTATTTAACATATGTTCAAATGAATTTTGTTGGAGAAAAAACATTTTGTCTGACGATCAGTGATTTTTTTGTTGCAATGGCAAATATGTTTGCCAGCAAATCTTGTTTTTTATTATCACTTTTTGCAATTATTTTACTTATTAGTGGAGAAAATGTAAGTTTTCAACCTCGGATAAAAAATAAGAGTCATCATTATTCATTGTTTTCAGCAAAGTTGTCAATATTCAAGGACATCAATCGTAAACAAGCTTCTAAATTTAATTGAAGATGAAACTAAACTCTCACAAATTGCTCATTTATAGCTGCCATAAAAGAAGAAATTTATGGCAGCTATCTTCAATCACCATCATGGACAACTCTTTGTAATTTATATGAAGCAAATTCGGTATGTTTTCTTCCAAGTTAAAAAAAATTTAAATTAATTTGCCAAACTTTGACGAGGCTAATTTCAATACAAATCTTGATTAATGTATTTTTTTTTTCAGGTTTTCGTTGATTTTGCTCATCTTTTGGTTAAAGATAGTTATGATATTAATGAAAATGTTGATAAACTTTACAAATCATTTTATCAACAACGTTTGCGACTACATCATCTCGAATTTAGTGATGTACTAGCCGGATCTGCAGATTCTATTGAAAAGATACTTCAAAGCTTATCGCCTACTGTTAAAGCAAAAATTCTCGAAGCAATTCCGTATATTGGTCAACTTCAAACTGCTGGAGCAACAATGTCTATTTTTTCTGAGCTACTTTCTGATGTACGATTATCATGCGAAGCAATTCGAAATATTTATCGATAGTGGAATCGAGAAATTAGTGGAAAAAGAGCTGCAAAAAATGTTGTTGATTCACTTGCTGTTGTTGGAGGTGGCGCATTTGGAGCTTCTGCGGGTGCCACAATTGGATCATTCTTTGGCCCAGTTGGTACAGTAATCGGTGGGGCAATTGGTGGAATTTCTGGAAGTATGACTGCTGCATATTATTCAGAAAAATTTACCGAATGGTTTTTTGATTTACCAAAAACTGAAGCCTTGGAAAAGGCATACAATGCTCTTGGAATTCATCATACTGCATCTAATTCTAAAATCAATAGAGCTTTTCGAAGCTTATCAATGATATATCATCCTGATCGACGTCGTGGTTCAGAAGAAAAATTCGTAGAATTACAAATTTATATGGCAATCATTAAAGCAGAAAGAGGACAAAATTATTGAGTTTTATTATTTTGTGATACTTTTTTGACTTGAAATTTTATTATTATTTGAATCAATATGAAATAAAGTGTCTTTGATTTAAAATAAAAATATTGGTTGCACTCCATTTCGGTACTGCACGTTTCGGTTCCATTCATTTTGGTACCGAAATGAATGGTACCGAAATGAGTGGTACCAAAATGAATGAGACCGAAACGTGCAGTACCGAAATGGCGTGCAACCAAAATATTATTACATTTATTCTATATAATTACTTAAAGGAGGCCGACGTTTTGATAGCGAAATATTTTCTTTTGCTTCTTTTTTTGATGCGATAAAAAAAGTTTGTTTTCTGTCTGACCAAATGTGTAATTAGAAATAAAAACAGCATTACAAAGTTTTGATGAAGAAATAGATTTTTTAAATAATTTTTTGTCAAGTTTGTAACATGCTTAAAATGTTTTAATAATGGATACTATTGCGTGCATAGTTGGTATGCATTAATCTATATTTGCAAAGAATATGGAACTCAATGGTTGGAATTTTCTTTCCTTTCCACGTTTTTAGTGATAAATCATTATATAAATATTTCAAAAGAAAACGGATAATTCAAACAGACACTGAAAACAATATTTCATTTTCTCTGGCTTAGGAAAAAAAAGTCACAAAGATCGACATTTTTTGAAAAATCAAAAGCGGACATTTTTTTCCTTCATTTTAAGGTGAACAAAATAATGAAAAAAATTGTTGGTTTTGCAAATGAAAAAGCTTTTATTTTGTTTAAATGAGCTTTAGGAAAAAATTTTTTGTTATGATTTCATTTTCTTTAAAATAATATTGTTTAAAAGTTTTACATTTTGAAATAAAAACATTAAATTTTTAGTGATCCATCCTCCTGTTATCTTGGGAAATATGCTACATAAAAAATGCTAAAACAGAAAGTTTTTTATACATTAAATTCTTTTAATGCCAAAATAATGTTGAGAAACAAGTTTGAATTAAAAAATTCAAAAAATTTGTTTTTTAAAAAATTGTGCCATTTATCACTCCCTTCTTTTTTTTTGAAAAAAGTGTAAACACTTTTGAAAAAAAAGCTCGTTTTTCTTTCATTATTTGAAAAAAGCAGATGTCAAAAACAAAAATTTCAGGAAAAAGATACAAAAAATATAGCGCTGATGAACGATGCACTAAGAAATAAAAATTTTTAGTACATCGTTTTCAACGAGTCGCTAATAAATATCTTAAACATTTTCTTTACATCTTTTTCTCATTGTGTTAAATGAAGTGAAGTGTAAAACAATACTTAAAAATTCAAAAATTTGATTTCAAAACCTTGTTTTTTGAATTTTTAATCTTAGTATTTATGAGTTAAAAAAATGCCAAAATAAATATGAAAACAAGAAATTAATAGATTAATAAAATGTAAATGATTTAAAAATTATATCCGAAGCTAGTCATTTATAAACAACGGTTTTTGTATTTTTTTACACATTTTAGTTTTTTGCTATAATGAAATCTGATTGACTAATAAAAAAATATGTTATCGACCTTTTGGACAAAAGAAGCCATGATTGTTTGAAATATATTTTCCATTCTTTTTAGATTTTTTTCATTTTTTTTTTGATTTAGAATTTAACAAGATAAAGTGTCTTGTTACGTTTCTGTATAAAAGTATTTTATCAGTTTGACACAGTGTTCAAAATAATTACTGTAAGATTGAAATCAAAAAAACGAGAATAAGCGTATCTTTTTCTTTTTCGGAAACCAATTTTCACTGCCAAACATATTTTTAACCTAAAGGAACCTATTAGAAGTGTTTCTTTGTTTTATGCAAAATTTTGTTTAAAATCATTAAATAACAAAACAATTGATTAAAGCTCAAACTGAATAATTATTTCTATATTTTTGTGAAATGTTCCCAATTGGTAAATAAATAATGTTTGAATCGAATGTTTTTCGATATTAGATAAATAAATTTTGCCTTATATAATAACCGCGTCAATTTTTTCCCATATAAGCATTTTAAAATAAAATATTAAAAAGAAAGAAAAAAGTATTGTTTTTTGAAAAAAAACACAAAAAACCAGTGCCCCAACTTGGGAAAATTTTCGGGGGGGGGGGGGGCATTTTCGTCTTCATCAGCTTATGTAAATTTTATAGTTCCGAAATTGGACCAATTTTTATAGCACCCCAAAATTTGGAACTCTTAAATTTTTTTTCGAAATTTCCTGAGGATTCTAAAAAACTTTTCATTTTCTCGTTTTTATACATAACGAGTATATTCATATAAAGAATTCAATTTCGCTAAACCACCTGTCATTTAAAAGAACAACTTTCGTCATTCAATAAACAGAGACAGAAAAAAAGTTAAAAACACATTTATTCTGTCCCGATAGAAATGTCAATGGAATGCACAAAAGCATTTTTGCCTTCACAAGCTTATATATTTTTTTATTATTATTATTCATATTGTACTCTATTTTTAAGTCTTACAATTACTCCTTTACATTTTTATATAATTTTAACAAAATCTTCAAGTCTTAAAGGTTTAAAATGGTTAATTTTGATTGTCATTGTTCTTCTTTCTTCCTGCTAAAAAAGTTTAAAATAAATTTATACCGCAATAATCTTTTAAGGGATACATTTTTAATATTTTTGTACTTTTTATTTGTTGTTTTTCGCTTTTTACTGAAATGGTGGTTGCAAAAAACATTCATTAGTCCGAAAAAACTTTTTATCGCGAAATACTTTTTTACGACCTTTTTTTATTCTATTTTTTTGGTAATGTAAAATTTATCATAAGGTAAAAAGAGAAAAATTCGATAAAAATGACTGTATTATGCGATAAAAAAATAAATTATTTCTTTTCTGACAATAAATATAATGTAACATTTTTTGACGATAAATATCGTCTGACAATAAATATGAGATAACTTCCTACATTTAACGAAATAAAACGAAGAAAATTTGCTGCAAATTTCTCATAATTTCCATTGCGTTATTGAATACATTTTTATTTATTCATCGAAAATGTCTGATATTGCAAAAAAAGTATTGAAATTAGAAGGCCCCATTGGCGGCGCAATTATTGGTACGTTTTGTAGAAGATATTTGGCCTCTATCATAACATAGTTCATCATAAGGTGGAATCGCTGGAGGACCTGCTGGTGCAGCACTTGGTGCCACTCTCGGGGCTGGTGTTGGGAAAACTGTGTACAAAATTGCTGAAGCATGCGGCGACAAAAAATAAATTCATTCCTTACATAAAATGATCGCTGCATTGCTTTTAAATTATTGTTATCTTATATAACGATGTTTTTTTATATTGTTTTCGTTTCATTCCAACGTAAAATGCTTATTATAAATCTGTAAAATATGTTTATATCGAGTTTAGGGAAAGATCATGGGTGGAGCGCACAAGCAGACGGATTTTTTGATAAACGGAAATTGTTCAAAAACTGACTCTAAAAGCAAGAATTTTTTGAAAATTCTGTTATTTTGGGCTTCCTATAGCACCGAATATATTAGTGTGCATTGAAAATAAGCGACTGGTTTTTTGACGCTTTCAAAAAGGACCCGTGAGCACACGGGTCCTTTTCTTTCAACAGGAAAGACACAGGCAACCGAACATTAGTCATTAAAACATTAGTTAAAAAAAAACATATCGTTAGCAACCGGCAAATGAATTTTTTTCTTTCCTTTTTGATGGTCAGCCTAATTTTCAAAGAAAAAGGCCGCCAGCTGCACGGCCTCCTTAGCGCAGTTGGGAGGCTCGAAGCGTCTCGTGCAAGATATTGCCGGATCGACTCCCCCCGAGAGCAATGAAAATATTTGAATTAAATCTTATTTGTGTTTGAGAAAAAAAAACATTAAGTAGCAATAAAAAATTATTGAAGGAAAAAAATCATCTTTCATTAATATCAGTTAAATTTTTGTAAATTGTTTTTGAGTCGGTCTTTCTTTGAAAAATTTGTAATTTTTTTGCATTTCGGCATCCTTCTATTGCGCAAAAAAAGATACAATTAAAAAAGAATTTGTAATTCGTATCCAGTGCGTTTTGGTTTTAAATGTAAAAAAACTGTTGTATTATTTTTGTTAAATTATATTTTATTACTTTTGTAAAAATGGCCATGAGAATGTGGCCGTTAGTGAGGATGCTTGGGGCTGGTTCCTTAATTTTGGATAAAAAGATAAACTCCAGTAAATTGGATGCCATTCATGATCAAGGTAAAAAATTTGTAAATCTAAACATGTTAAAAGATAATGGATCACATTAACGTGAAATATTTTTTAACAACAATTGTTTTAAAAAATCTGAAAAGAGAAAAGCTTTAGTTGCTAATCTTAGATATCACAAATTTTGTTTAAAAAAGGAACCCTTATCTTCAAAACTTTATACAATCACAGCTAATGGTAAACCAAAAGATATTGATGAACTCATCGATAATTTAAAATATTTAATCAGAAATGAAGAACGTAGCAATAATGAACGTATTGATGCAGATGATGAAGAATAAATAAAAAAGCTTTTTATATAAATATAATTTATATTTTATTTTCATCAATAATTAAAAACGAGATTTGTATAAAAAGATTTATTTGTAGTTTGCTGTAACAGTTATTTGTTGTTAGTCGCCATAAATCCTTTTAAAATACAATTTTTTTATTATTTTATTAATATTTAAAAACATGAATTCTTTGCTTAAAATATCTCACCATATTCTTTTATTGCTACTTAATGTTTTTTTTTTCTCAAACACAAATAAGATTTAATTCAAATATTTTCATTGCTCTCGGGGGGAGTCGATCCGGCAACGTCTTGCACGAGACGCTTCGTGCCTCCCAACTGCGCTAAGGAGGCCGTGCAGTTGGCGGCCTTTTTCTTTGAAAATTAGGCTGACCATTTTTGACAAAAAATTGTGCCGCAGAATCGCAATAACTTCTGAAGTATCGAGTTAATAAAAAAACTGATTCAGCATTTCCGAGGTTTTAATGCACACAACCGTATAAAAATTTTGTACAAATCTTAAAATTTTTTTTTCCTTTGCCGGTTGCTACATATCGTTCTCTTTATTTCTTTTTCGTCTCATTTATTACGGTGTTCTTTTGATTTAATGCATTTATCGACCCAACCATTCTCTTTGTTTCTTTTACCATGTGCATAAATGCTTCAAAGAAGACATTCTCTTCGGTTTAATTACCCAAATTTGAGGTAAATATTAAATTCCGCTCTCGTTTTCCATAAACGTGTGGCTTGGAAAATATTTTAAATAAATTTTGGAACGCTTTTTCTTTTTGAAAGATCAAACAAAACCTTTTAAAATCAATTATGCATCGAATGAATGTGGGTGAAAAAATAAAAACAGATCATTTAATGGAACAAAAAACCAGAATCCAAAATTTTAAAAACATATGTCCCAAAAAATTGCAGGGTGAGTGAGTAGCTGAACATAATAAAAAAGGATCTCCTTTTGTCATTCAGTTTTCGAAGCGGAAATCTGTCCTTGAAATTTGTCCCTTCGAAAACTGAATCCGATTTCATGTTAAACTTAAAAAAATGTCAGTTAAACATGTTTTGACTAAAGTAAATAGTTTAATTTAAAAAAAAATCATAATCTATAATTTTCTTTTGTTTTTTTTTTTATTTTATAGACTAAGTGTTTGCAAGCGTCCAGATGAAGTTAAAACTTTGAAATCATCATATGAAATTTTTTCATTTTTTCATCAACTAAAAATTAAACGTTTCTAATCACATGTAACACATTTTGAAATAAATTGAGAAATAAGATATTCTTCTCCAATGTTAAGTGTTCCACTGATGCCCAAATTATTTGGAAGTTCTTCAATTCTGTAATGCATTTCATGTTGTGTAGAAAATGCTTGATAAACAAAATTTTGTGTTAATCCAACACGATCACCAAAATAAAAAAATGGACATTTTTTTCGAATAAAATATTTATTTGTCTAATTTTAAAGTTTGTTTTTCGGTGGCATTCTTTTTCATATATTTTAAAATATCAGCTGGAAAATCACTTTTTGGTGGCCATTTGAGAATTTTAATTGTTGAAGTAATTTGAAGAATATCGGCTGATATTTCTGCAGTTCGAACAGCTGCCATTTCAAATCCTGAAAAATAAATAAGTTGGAAATCTTAAGAAAGTAATAAAAATCATACGATGATAAAAAAAGAAAATAAGAAAAAAAAATATATAAAATTTCTATTTAAATCAAGGTAAAAAAAATGACTTTTTTATTGATTTCTCTTATTTTTGCTATTTTTATCTCTTAGTTGGCAATGACAAAAATTCGATTTTTTTCTGTCGCTGAAGTTTGACCTCATTTTTTTGCCTTTTTAATCAAAAAACCTGCAATATTTATAAAATTGATTGAAAAAAAACCAATATTATTTTTTATTAAATGTATTTATGTAAATTTGTTTTATACATGCTAGCATGTATAAAAAAATTTTGAAAATGAAATCATATGTAACATAATATTATATTATGATATGTTTTTTAAATATTCAGAAACAAAAAGTTTTTATTAAATTCTGTTTGAAAAAAAAAATTTTTCGAGCAAAAATCTTCGATACCCCTTAACAATGCATGCGTAATACATGTGAATACGTTGACTGATTTATGTTTAGATCAGTTAAACTTCTTTTTTAATCAAAACAGAGCCAGTTTTGGAAGAATTTCTAAAAAATTTAAAAAAGTTAAATTAAAACTGAAACAAAAGAAAGACAAAATATTTTCCATTTTATTAAAAATAATTAATTTTCCACTTTTTTCACACTCAAAGATGGAATTAAATTTATCCAATGTTTTTCAGCTTCTTGAAATTTTAAGCAAATATTCTGTGATTTAAATTATATATTCAGTTCAAACATTTATTACTAAAATATTTACATATTTTGTTAAATGTGATGAATTTTTGAGTGCAAATAAATGTATAATTCAAGAAATGGTTACTTTAGTATCGGTGATCTGATGCTTAAAATACGTCTTTTCACAGGGTGATTAATCACCACTCCTTCTGTTTATGTGATAAAAAATTAAATACTTTACTTTTAATCTGATTTTTTTTTTCATATCATTTGTGGTAACAGTAATTTATTAAATAGTTTAAAAAAATAGAAATTTTAATCCAAATAATCTTCAAAATTAAAAACTTCTGCAGGATTTCGGCATAAAGGACATCTATTATCGTTTCGAAGTTGTTTCAACAAGCATTTATAATGAAAAATATGGGAAATTCTGGATGCACATGGCCAAGCTGCATAATTATCACCAACCTCAAATTCCTTCATACATACAACACATTGATGATATTGATCTTTCATCACCCCACTAATATAATTACGATGTTTTTCCTCCCGCAATCGAATGCTCGCAATTAATTTTGGAGAAGCTGGAATAACTTCTTGATTCCCAGGTGAAAAATATTCGCGTAATCGTGTGGTATAAGAAAGTCTTAGACGATCCAATTGCGGAATATTGTTTTCTTCTCTAATTAAATTTTCGAGCATTACATTATCTGCATCACTTTCATGAGTAACAAAATTCCATCCACGTTGACGAACAGGAACATTATCTTTTCTAACATATTTTTCAACTCTGAAAAACAGCAGGGAGTTTAGCTTTTAATAAAAAATATTTATCCAATCAAGGGCTCTTTAAAATCGACATTGAAAATATTTTGATTTCGCTTTTTGAAAAGCTGTTTCGGTTTCAGTTTCGGCTGTTTTTGACTGAAATCGAACATTTGAATATGTTCGAATAAACCCAATTTTTGTTAGCTTAATTTAATATCAGGCTCTATAAGATAATATGCATATGTTCTGTATAAAATGTGAATTTTGATTTAAAACTGATGAAAACCGCTTCACTGGGGGAGTTTTAACTTTTTAAATTTTAACTAAAAACAAAGTAGTTTTCTGAATTTTGCAGAGCTCTCATTCCCTATTTTTTAATGCCAAAAAAAATTAAAAACTTACTGATGTCTGTAATCTTCACTTTTTTCGATCAGTTCATCATGTAGCCAATTTGTGTATCTTTCCTGCTCATCAGAAGATTTTAAGGAAGGCCATTGAAGACATGTAAGCTGATCTAAATCGTTTACATAATAAATTCCATCAAAAGTCACCATTCGAATATAATATACAGGACAAATAATAAATGGAAGAGTATTATTTTTGGTTATCAAATTGAGATCATTTGCAAGTACAACAACAAATAATTGATCTTTTTCATTTTTGATAACTTTAAGCTTTGGCAATTGAAATGTTTCTGCCTGAATTAATTCTTCAAAATGCAAAAGTTGTTCAGCGATATTTCCAGGCAAATTTAGAAGCCATAATTCTTCTTTGATATTTTCATTGATGATTAATGGAAAAGATAAAAATCCAAATTTCGTAAAAAGTCGTAATCGAATTTTAATAATACAGTATTGGATTAAATAGAATAAACTGTAGCAGAATAATGACAAAAATATTAAAGAAAACAAATATAACAAATTCGTTGAAAAATACGATTTTGAAGTTTCTAACGCAATATCAGTAGATGAGAAATGAAATTCTTTCATTGGCAAAAATGCTGCTTCATAAAATGGCTTATATAAATATCCAATTAAAATTCCACATTTTGTTAAAACTGCCATATTAAAAAGTGTTGAGTTTTTGGGATATTCATTTTCGAAAAATTCAAGAGTAGCTGATTCATTGATAAATGTTATGGGGAAATTTGATGATAATTTTTTTTGCAGGGTTGTTGAAATACAGTTTAATGTTTGGCTTGAAAATTTTGAAAAATCAAATGGAAATTTGGCATGAAAATTTGACACATGTCGACTTGGTAATTTAACAAAAATTTTTGGGTAATTTAATTTTTTGTAAGTTGCAACATGTAAATCTCTTTTTCGAGGATTTGAATATCGTCGAATTGGTTCACCTGTTTTGATGGGATTATAAATATTTCCTTCTCCAATTTCAACTTGAATATATTCGATTCGATAAAACCATGATTGTCGATCTTTTTTGAAATCGATTACATGATTGTTGAATTCGCTTAAGGTTAAATGATAAGGTCCAGAAAAAGCATTAATCATATGAATATGGGTGTTAAAAACGGTCGAAGTGAATAATACAAGTGCCAATAAAATCAATAACGGAGATGTGAATCTTTGAAAGTAAGTTTCTCCATCAAAAATTGGACATTGAAGACTTCGAGAGTGAATTGAATGGGTTATAGGATATTTATTTGGAGGATATTTATGCCGATTTTTAGAGGAATAAAGATAAAATGAAGTTAATCCCATAATTTATTTCACAAAATATCACATTTAAAAAATCAAGAGCTGCCCTTTTCCGGGCTTTTTCTGTTTTAAATACCGCTGTTTTAAGTACCAAAAAACGCTGCTATATTTAGCAAATTCAACCGTTTTCCGCCAATTTATCTGCGAAAAATGATGAAAAAAAAGACTATTTTGAAAGAAAGAAGACTAAAACAACACACTTTTTTTTCAATGACTCATACAAATAACACAACAAAAAATTTTCTTTTCTTGCAGATTGTGTTCGCTTGGAGAAGTAAACAACGTTGTCGGCTGGTGTCAATCAAATGCAAAGTGCTGTGTATTTTTGATATCATCAAACAACAATTGGTTTTGTGTTAAACAAAGGTCTTTTTTTCAAATGATATTGCCTTTAAGTTTTTTGTTAAACGTATCGTTGACAAAAAAATTTGCAGCAGAGGATTAATTATCTGAAGTTTTTAACTTTTTTTTTCGCTACAAATGTTTGTGCTTTGTTTATAAAAAAATTAAAGTTTGAACAAAAAAGACCTCTTTTTCAAAATATTAAAAAAAAATGAAATATAATATTTCTGAAATAATCGATTTTAATACGGTTTTATTCCAATATTACAGTTTAATTTTTTTTTAACCCGTCTGCTCGGAAATTCGTTGATAAACTTGAAAAAGTTCAACGAGTCGCCGTTAGACTCATTTTTTCGAGATCAAGGGATTTCAGACCATACTTCAATGCCCCATATGAGGAAAAATTACAAATGTTAGGAATTGAGTCTCTTGAAACTAGGAGAAACAAGTTTGATCTTGCTTTTCTTAATGATTGGTAATGTTAATTTTAAACTTAATCTTACCATGAGATCCTCCATTACTCGTGGTGCAGAAAAGAAGCTTATAATTCCTTTAGCAAAGGGTCCAATTAGATCTAATTACTTTACGGTTCGTGTTTCCAAAAAATACGTAAAGCTTCCTAGGGCCATACAGTATACCAGCCATAAAATATTTAAAGAAAAACTATCAGCATTAAAAGTTTAAATTTTTGTTCACCTAACTTTTTAAACACTCACATTTTTGTACTTATGAATTGTACATCGTCTTACACTTATGCCTTAAAATTAAGATACTATTCACATAAATCTTTTATTTCTTCTTTTATATTTGTATTTAGCTGTTTTAGTTCTAAATTATGCTAATGTTTCAAGCAACCATGACACAATTTTGTATAACCATGTTTTTTGCAGTTTTTATTGGAATTTGGATTGCAACATTTTTTATATATGCAAAAAATGCTGCCATGAAAATTATTTTTCAGTTATCCCTTGGAATTGTTATAGCATATCCAATTGTAGATGTTATAATTGTTGTAATTGTTGAGAATTAAACGACATTCTACAGCTTGCAATATTACAGCTGCATTTTCAAACCTATGTTTAGCTTTGAGACATTTTTTAAAACAAACAATTATATTTTCATTGAAGGTGGAACTATCCATTAAATAAAAGAAAAGTATATTACTTTGTTATTTCCATTTACATTTTGCAAAAAACGGCTTTTTTCATAACAATATGATATATTGGCTGTTGTTTTTTTTGCATATTTCATTGAAAAACAATTTATTTTGCGATTTTTAAGTTGGAAGTATAATAAAGACCTACTTTTTACACAAATGTTAAATATTTTTACAAAAAAAAGTATAAAAAATGATGAGCAACTTTTTTGGATCGAAGATTAATCGTTAAATTTAACTTTTTTAACCAAAATAAAAATTTTAAAATTAATAATTTTCATTAGAAATAAAATTTTCAAAAAACGTTATAAAGCTTTTTCTTGCTTTAGTTCACAAAAAGTAATGAAAACAAATAGTTTTTCTTTAGCCCCCTTTTGCTCACTCTTCTTCGACGTCAGACATTACACTGGCTTACTTTGTTGGTAAAAACAAAATTCGACAGAAACAAATATCGTTTTTGCTTTTCCTTTAAAAACGAAGAAAAAATGTGCAGATGTTTCGAAATTTATTTATACTGCGGCACAAACACGATTTTGTTTTTTTATTGTAAAATTCATATTCTTCTTTACATTTCTTTTTCACATACTACTTTTTCGAATTTAGATAAAAGAAGAAAAAAAAGAGTGAAAGAGAATATAAAAAGGTTTTCAACAAATGTTTGAGCTTTTTTCAGCAAAAAAAGAAAACAATTTTTCTAGAGTTTTTCTTTTTGAATATTTAATTATTGTTTCTTAAAATTAGATGATTAATTATAAGACTAAAAAAGTTCAAAACCAAAATCTTAATAAATTTCCCAAAAAATAAATTTTTTTGGTGCAAGAAAGAAGAATTAGGTCTTTACATTATTTAATAAATGTGTTTTTTTTCTTAGGCACCCTTTTGTTTTATTTTTGTTGTTTTTACAGTTCACAAAAAACAATGTTTAATTTTATTAACAATAACAAATGAAAAAATTTTCAATGCCAAAAGAAACTTGATTATTTCATTAATTAATTACTTTTCAGTGCCGCAAATTAGTGCCAAAAAAGGGGTGGGATGATATTATCTTTTTGTTCAGTTATTTCACTTTCGCTTTGCTAAAATGTTGTTCATGTTTTCTGGGTTTTTTTTTCATGTCTTCCGAAAAACTATGTTTTTTTTTAATATTTGATTTCAAAATCCCTTTTTAAAGTTAAAAAACGACGAAATTTATTTAATAATTACAGAGAATTAAAGAAAAACTTTGCTTTAACCATGCTTAAAATTTACACATTAAAATATTTTATTGACAGTTAAAAGTGTAACAATATTAGTTGCTTTTTTAGACTCAAAAAACTGTCATCTTAAAGTTTAGGATTCTTTTTTAATGAAGTAAAATACACAAAATTTAGTATTTTAAAAGCTGTAACATAATTTTTGAATACAAAAAAATGTAAACATAAACAAATAAGCAGTTTCCCTTTCATCGACCAACCCCTTATTTTTTAGTCAAAAATTGCAGCGATCTTTAACCTAGACAAAAAAAACGCTAAAAATTTTAGAGGACTATAAATTGTGACTCGTGCTTGAAGGAATAAACAATTGAGACACACATTTGCTCAGGAATCAGCAAATCAAACTTTAAATAGATTTTTTTTGTCGCAAAAAAAGATCATTTTGAATTTTCAAAAAAAGCAGTGAATTGATGTTAGCTATTTGTTTATATATCCTTTGTTTATGATACTTTGGGAGGAAACAAAGATCATTTTAATTTTTCAAAAAAGCAATGAATTAATGTAAGGATGCACGGAGGCCCAAATTTCAGGCCCCGGGGCCTTAAAAAAGCCCCGAAATTTTTTTTTCCAAATTTGATTAAAAAATTTATCAAAGTAATTTTTTTTAAACCATTAAAAGCGTTAGCACCCTTCATTTTTTTCTTTAAAATAACTTTAACGAAGAACAACTTTGATAAAAATGACCTCCATCGTGCTTTTAAGTCATTTTTATCAAATTTTTTTTTTAAAAACTCCACTGTAACATTTGTTTTGCTAAAGCCCGGGGTCCGATATTGGGGCCAGGGGCCTTCACAGAGGCTCCCGCTCGGCCCCGGCCCCAGGCCCCTTAAAGCCCCGGGGCCCGGTGCCTTAAGGGGCCTGGGGCTTTTCAAAAGCCCCGGGCTCCCGTGCATCCTTAAATTAATGAAAGTTATTTGTTTATGTTTAAATTGGATTGAAAAAAAAACTATCAGCATTAAAAGTTTAAATTTTTGTCACCTAACTTTTTAAACACTTACGTTTTTGTACTTATGAATTGTACATCGTCTTACACTTATGCCTTAAAATTAAGATACTATTCACATATATTTTTTATTTCTTCTCTTTTATTTGTATTTAGCTGTTTTAGTTTTAAAATTAGTTCAAATTATTAATAAGTTCAAGTTTAATAATTTTAAAATTATTATTTTCATTGTTTTGTTTTACATTGTATTATATTTTATTTAATTTTCAACATGCGTTAGGGCATGTAAATAAATAATTAAATTATTAGATGTAGTTTCTTTTTTGTTAGGCTCAAATAATATTCTTTTTTTAATGATACTTTGGAAGGAAGAAACAAAGATAAAACTTTTAACTTTGTTTCCTCCCCCAAAGTAAATACTAAAATTTATAACGAATGTTTTTCCCATTTCAGAAATATGAATCAAACAGGCGAATTTCTGAATATGGCAAATTCTCAGGCAGGATTTGCTTTGAATCTTCTGAGAGAAAATGTGAGTTGATTAAAATGTCGTTTTTTTGCTTTTCTTTTTTGTAATGTTTTCGAAGTATGGTTGTTTGATTTTTAAGGAAATCAAAATATTTCCCCAAATTTTTAAGAACTTGGTCATTTTGAAGTGTTTTAAAAACTAAAATTTTAAACTAAAAACGATAAACGTATCAGTAATATTATATATTCTACAGTACCCCAGAACTGAATATTGGTTTGATTGAAGTTAAAAAATAAAAGGCACTGTTGAAACAAAATGAAAATCATTTCTTTAAGGTTACTTATTTTGGGTCTACCCATATAAAAATTTGCATCCCTTCGAAAAAATAGAAAAAAAAAGTTTTTTTTAAAATGCCAAGCGAAAGTAAAATCTTACAAAAAATCACTTTTAAATCCTTTTTCAGTATGCTTTAAATGGATTATCTTCAAGCATTCTCTCACCGGTCTCTATTTCAATTGCACTTGCAATGGTTTATCTTGGTGCTAAAGAAAATACTGCCAAACAAATTCGTGACACAATTGCCAAAGGTAAAAATAATTAATTATTTGATGCCCTCTAAAAATGTATTAACAATGATTCAAATTTATAGATGCATCCGAGAATGAAATCCATGCACATTTTTCTTCTGTTTTAAATCTAATTAATTCGAATGACCTTGGAGTTACGCTTGAATCGGTGAATCGTGTTTATTTTCGTGAAAATTTGACTCTTTTGGATACCTATATTGATGGAATTAAAAAATATTATGCTGGTGAATTTGAAGAAATTAATTTTGGAGAATCTGTTGCAGCTGCAAATGTATGCAAAAATTTTGGATTTTAATATAGCAAATTTTATCATTTCAGAAAATTAATTCATTCGTTTCAAATTCCACTCACAACAAAATTATGAATTTGATTAGTCCAAATGATCTTGATGAAATTACTCAACTCTTTTTGATTAATGCTATTTACTTCAAAGGTCAATGGGATGAACAGTTTAAAGAAAGTCAAACAGCAGATGCTGATTTTTATTGTTCTCCAGATGTTACAAAAAAGGTAAAGTATACAACAGCATAATTCCCCTATATTCTACTTTTTTTTTATGTTAACGATTTAATTTTAATATAAAAAAATTGCCAATGACTTTTTTGAAAAATAATGCTAAGAAATGAATTTTGCTTTCTGGTATTATAATTAGGGTTCGCCTTTCAAATAAAAGTTTGGCTAATTATCTGACTAATGGCACTTTTTTGGATTTAAAGTAATTTGCCATATATTTTCTTCTGCTTTTCAAAGCTCATATTTTTAATAAACATTAAAAATTTGGCTAATTATCTGACTAATGGCACTTTTTTGGATTTAAAGTAATTTGCCATATATTTTCTTCTGCTTTTCAAAGCTCATATTTTTTAAAATAAACATTAAAAAATGGCGTTGAACAATAGAATGATTTTTTAAGAAACCTTTTAGCTTTTTTTTTAAACAGATAGTTTTTCATTTTTTCTTCAGTGACAAATTTCTGATTATTAATAAAATCATATAAATGAAAAGGTCGAAAAAAGATAATGATAATTCACAGCAGTTGAATTTTTTAGGTAAAAATGATGAAAATGACTGATCGGATGCCATATTATGAAACAGAAGAATATCAACTTGTTGGACTTCGATATCAGAATCGGCAGATAATGGAATCCAATGAAAATTGGACATTATTATCAACAAATGGAAAACATTTTGTTACAATGTATATCATTCTTCCACGTGAAAAGTTTGGCCTTGTTGATGTCATGAAAAATCTTAAAGCTGAAACTTTGGCTGAATTATTATCAAAAAATGGAAGAGAAAAAGTCGAACTTCAACTTCCTCGTTTTAAAATTACCTCAAAATTTGAACTTATAAAAGTTTTGCAGAACCTTGGAATTACTGAACTTTTTACAGATCATGCAAAATTATCTGGCATTACAAAAGAAAGCATTTTGATGGTTTCAAAAGTTGTTCATAAAGCTTTTATTGAGGTTGGCGCAAATTTGCTTTTCATGAGGTTTTAAAAATGAGAACTTTTAGACAAATGAATTCGGCTCAGAAGCTGCTGCGTCAACGGGAATTAAAATGTATCCAGTATCAGCATGGAGCAGCAAAAAGCCCCCTGCAGTTTTTATTGCTGATCATCCTTTCATGTTATTCCTTGCTGATGACAGGCATAATATTCTTTTTAGCGGAGTTTATGTTGCTTGAGTTGTGTGTTTTTGATTGTTCTGTCAAGTTATATTCTCGTTTCTAAATTTTATTTAATAAAAATGATTTTCAAAAAGAAATCCAACATTGGCAGAATATATCTCTGCATTTTAGTTTGCATTTTTTTTTTCATTCACAAAACAACCGCTCAGTCGTCCCATCCGCCACCGTTTTAAAATCATATTACAAACACACTGCTTTTATGCAAATTCCATGAACTCACAAATGAAAAAAAATTGCTTGCTAAAGTGAAGAAGACCCATACTTTCTTTTCGTGTTAAGAAATTACAATAAAAAAATAACGGAAAATAAGAAAAGTTACAGTATCCTTTTTCTTTGCAGAAAAGAAAAACAATAAAAAGAGAGAGGAAAGAAAAAAAATGAAGGAAAACGAGAAGCTCACGGAAACTTCGTGACAATGTCTCCCTTAAAAAATTCCTGTTGACTTCCTTATTCATTTTTTTTGTAATTTATTGTTTTTGACGTTTGACTTATCATTTTAAAAAAACAATTGTTACAGGTTTTTTGTTTTGCAAATATAAAATAAGATTTTTGAATGTCATCAATAACGAGGTGGTCCAAAAAAAATATGAAAAAAAGAGCTGTGTCTGATAGTTTTGTTTTTGACGTTTGACTATAATCACTTTTTTGTAGTCTATTAAAAAGAAGTGATTGAACACATAAAACTAAAAAATGGTTTATGAAAATATAGTTTTTTGGTAGGTCTTTTTTATTTGTGTTCCGCCTATTTTTTAAAACTACGTTGATTAAATTTAACATTAGTTTTTCAGTTTTAAAAAAAAAGTGAAAAATTAAATGTTTTTTTTCTAAATCATATTTTAATCCAAAATTTTTTTGATTGCGCTTTCACAAACTCAATTCAATTTTTTTTTGTTATCTTTTTAGACGAAAATGTTGGGAATACTTTTATTGCTTGGCGTTTTGTATTTAACATTTTATTTCTTTTATTGGAAACTTCGAAATCTCCCTCCTGGACCAATGCCATTACCCTTCATTGGAAATATGAGAGATTTATATAAACAAAAAATGGAAAACATTTTTCCAACATTTCGAAAAAAATATGGTGATATTTTTACAATTTGGTATGGAGAAAAGCCGTTTGTGCATTTTGCAAGTTTTGTATCAATTTCTGAAAATTTTATTAAAAACGGTGAAGCATTTTCTGGAAGAGAAAAGAATGAAATGTTTTTGGAGCTTTTAAGAGATGGACATCATGGTATGACGTTGATTGATGGTCCTGTATGGAAAGAGCATCGTCGATTTACAATGCAAATTTTACGAACATTTAGTCTTGGAAAGCTAATGCAAGAAAGAATTTTGACTGAAGTTTCATGGATGTTGGATGATTTACGGAAGCAGCTTAAATCTGGAAATAATGAAATTAGTATCCAAAAAAGTATTGATGTTGCTGTTGGATCTGTTATTAATTCAATTATGTATGGAAATAGCTTTGATGAAGTTCGTTTTTAAATTTCTCTAATCTCAAAAAACCTTCAAAGTTTCTTTAGAAATCTTTAAATGACTTTTATGCAGTAAAAGAAGTCTTAAAGCGTGGAAGTCGAATGATCTCAAATTTTGCTTTTAAAGTTATGCTTCGAGACCCCTATCGAATCCTTCGAAGACTGCCATATTTTAGTGGTATGTTTTCTGAAGTAAAAGGAATTATGGATGAAATGAAAGCAATGTTTTATAATAAAATTAATGAACGACGAGCAACAATCAATTTTGATGAAGATTCTGAACCATCCGATTATGTTGAAGCATATTTAAGGCAGCAGAAAAAACTTGACAATGCAGGAGAGAAAGGGCATTCTTATACGTAAGGTTTTTTATTTTATTCACTTCTCTCATAATTAGTCACCAAATTTGACACTAACTTTTGGTATCAGCTTCGTAAAAAGTTTGGGGTTATGTGACTGAATGCCATTTTGTCAAAACATTCCAAGACACACTCCTGTTTTAAGAACTAAAAGAAACGTACCCGTTCATACAAAAGACTTAAGCTAACGTTTTTTTAACACGAAAAAATTTACCTCAGAATAAAATTTAAAAAGTTTATTCTGAAAAACTTATTTTCATTTCATAAATGCATTTTCATTCTGAGGTAAATTTTTTCGTGTTAAGAAAACATTGATTAAAGGCATTTGTATAAACGTTGATTCTTCTTAGTTGTTGAAACGGGGATGTGTGTTGGAATGTTTTGACAAAATGGCATACAGTCACATAACGCCAAAATTTTCACGAAGATCATTTGTATGAACGTGAACATTCCCTTAAATCTTCTTTTTCAGAGATAAACAATTATTCGGGAATGTATTTGATCTATGGCTTGCTGGACAAGAATCAACTGCATATACTCTTGCATGGATAGTCCTTTATCTTATGAAGGATCAAAAAGCTCAAAAAAAGCTTCATACTGAACTTTCGAACATTATTGGTTCAAATCGATTTATAACTCTTGAAGATAAAAATTCCCTTCCATATTTGAATGCAGTTATCGCTGAAAGTCAACGATTAGGGAATTTGCTTGTAACAAATATTCCTCGCCGTTTAACTGAAGATATTAATTATCATGGATTTACATTGAAAAAGGATACAATTGTTTGTCCAGAAATTTCACAAGTTTTATATGATGAAAAAATCTTTCCTGAACCACATAAATTTTTACCTGAAAGATTTTTGGATTCTAATGAAAAATTTCAAAGCAAACCGGAGCTGATTCCTTTTAGTATTGGAAAACGAGCATGTTTGGGTGAATCCATGGCACGAGCAGAGCTGTTTCTTTTTACAGCAAATTTATTCAATCAATTTGAGGTTTGTGATTGTTATTAAATGAAGTTGACGTTCTGAAAAACAGAGATCGCAGGATTTTAAATTTGAACCAATTTTTTACGTTGGAATCAGTTCCACTCTTTTTGTTCAATCAAAAAATGGGTTGGCATTGTGTTCTTAATTTTTTTGTTAAAAAAAACGATAAAACGAGCAATATTTTTAGCAACTGTGCCTGATCTTTTATTAAATTTTTCTGCCTTTTTACATCAATATTATCAATCAGCATAAAAAACTGAGTGGGATTACAGAGAGTTTTAAAAAAAAATGTATGTAACAAACTATTATAAAATCAGGTACAGTCGTAAAAGATAATTTTTTCATTTTTTTTAACAAAAAAATAATAAAAAAAACACAATGCCAAAGCATTTTTTGACTGAACAGCTAATCCCAACGTGCTCTTCTCAATGTATCTTTAATCCTCACGGTTCCATATATGCAACACGGATAACATTCATAGTTAAAAGATCTCTTTTTAGATTACAGAACATGAATCAAAACCTGCAAATACAACCCGAATTATGGGCAGTGCAGTACAACCTGAACCATTTGTATGCCAATTAAAAGAACGATTTTGATGTTCCAAAATTTTCTCTCCAAAGATATTTGCACAATCTCCGAAATAGATAAAACTTATTTTTAACAAGATTACTGTTTTTGTATTAAAAAAAAGCAAATTTAAAGTTTTAAAAAGATAACAAAAATTGCACCATTTTTCACGATTAAACATTTGACAACAGAACGATTTTTATGAGGCCACCTAGTTTCAACTGATGACACTGAAAAACTTGTTTTTTATCAAAAAAAAGCTGTCACAACTTTTTTTTAACTTCTCCCATAAATATTTACGATGGATTACAACTGCAAAAAAAATGTAAAAAAGGTGGTCTAAAATAATCTGTCTAAAAAGCAATTTATTTTATTTTAAAAAACAGTTTTTGACTTGTCTCTGTTTTTTTCAAAGCAGAGTTGAAAAAAGCTACGTTCATTTGAAATGAAAACAGGGGACCAATAGAATGTGAAAAAAAGAATACATTGAAATGTCAAACATAAATTGTTGCTTTTCGAGAATAAAACTTGAATAAATTATGAAAAGCATATGTTGTGATTTGATGAAGAAATTAAAAGCATAAAATCATTTGTATCAGCAATTTGAAATACGTATAGAGACCGGCTGGGAACACTTTGTCCTTTCTTTTCTTTGACATTTGTTTCGTTACAGTAAGAAAAATAAAATTTTTAGCTACACCCTAATAATCAGACCTACTATACCTAAAATTTTACGCTGATTCCGAAAATTCAACTTAAAATTTTTTTTATGCTGGAAAAATGCCGAAAATGCCACTTTTCGTTGTGTTTATAACTACAACTTTTTTGTTCATCAAAGTTCAATTTCAAGCTTAGCATCATTAGAAAGCCCGTCAAAAATTACATAACATACTAAAAAATCTCATGTGCGCGTATGTGCGCACATGAGATTTTTTCAAACGCAGAGCTAAAATTTGGTAAAAGACACCTAAAAAAAGGAAGAAAAAAAAGGAAAGAAAAAAATAACAAAAAAAATGTATTCTTTTTTGCAAAAAAGGAATGAAAAAAATGTCAAACAAAAGTGTTCCTTTTTTTTCTTCGACGAAAAATTTTTGCTCCATAAAATTTTCAGATGACATTTTCGGCACTTTAAATTAAATTTTCTTTATTTTTGTTTTTATTTTTGTCTTATTCAGCGTTGAAAATAGTATAGTCTGACTAAAAAAATACGATTTTTTAAAGAAAAATTTTCTGCTGCCGGACGCTAAATACGTAAATGTTTTTTTGCTTTTTTTGAACCGAAATAGTTAGACAGTTGAATGAAATTTTTTCTAAAAATGACAAGATGCTTCTAGCATCCATTGCAATTTAAACATCGTTGGGAAACTTTTATACATTTTCGGAGCTTAAAAGTTTTTGTTTTTTTGAGCTTTAATATATTAATCATATTTCAGATTTTATGGATTGATGGAGTTTTACCTTGGTCGAATATCCAAAATAAGAAGCTTGCAAATCAGATGAGATTAAAAGTTAAAACAACAAAAGAAATTCGACATCTTTTGGACACTGTTCCTTTTGCTGAATTTACATAATAATGGCAATGACATTTTGTACAACGTCTTTTGGAATGATGTGTTATTATATATATTTTTGGCGACCTTCTAATGTTCAATACAATGCAAGAATGTTTTGGCTAATTGGATTTCCGGCATTTGTTTGTATGGGTACTATTTCAATTTCAATTCTTTTTCTTGCAATTGAACGTTGCCTAATTTTATTATTTCCATATTTTTTTAATGGAACAAAATGTAAAATGTTTATGGTGATTGAAATTACAACACTGATAAGCTTGCAAATAGCTTTTGTAGTTGTATATCTTATTCCGTACACTCAGGATTCTGAAGCCACAACAAATTGTTATGCATTTGGATGTATTATGCCATCACAAATATTTTATGTAAATGTTCGAAATATTGTTGCAGTTTTAATTTGTGCAACTGGAATGCTTTTATTCTATGTCTTTTATAAAAAATCTAAACATTTTAATGGACAAAATTCGAAATATAATAAAAATGTAAGATTACTCAATTTGGTGGCTTTTTCCTAAAAATGGTGAAAAATAAGATTTAGACTAGGATTGAAGGATGAAGACCGTCCGAGAAAATGAGAGAATCAACCAAAATTTCTCAAAAAATGCTTATTTTTTGATGTGGTTTGAGAATAGGGATACCTTCTCTCCCTCTTTTTCCCCCATTTTTCATCGGGATTCCCAACTGGACAATTTAGTATTTTTAAGGCTGAAAATATCCAAATATTTTGTTTCACCGTCTTATCTCCCGAAAAGTTTCAGGCTCCGAAAAGTTTCAGACTTTTAAGGATTCTCGTTTTCTCGTCCCCGAAAGTTTTTGCATTTCAGCGACATTTTCATCCTCGGCTTTTTTGATTTTATTGCGGGAGAATTTCAAGAACGACGTTTCAGTTTTCTGCTTTTTTGAATATTCATAAATTTTAATAATTTTTTTATAGAACAAATTAGTTCTTTCAACCATTGTTGCAGCGCTAATTTTTGACTTTTTACCGCATTTTGCTGTTTTTTGCTCTTTTACAGTAAGTTTCTTTACGCAAGTAAAAAAATTTTACTGATAGTTTATTTATAGTTTTTTGACATTAATCCAAGCAAATACGTCGGCCCGTATGGTTACGTAGTGACAACAATCGACGCATTCACTTGTGCAGAAATTTCTCGAAGAATATTAACAAAAAAGCAACCATCTGTGAATCGAATAATTGCAATTACTTCTTCGAAAACTTAAATGAATAACAAAAAATGGTAATTAAAATATGTTTGAATTTGCTATTGCTGATAAATAAAATGTGTAAAAAATATTAGAAAATGGTAGTGTTATTCGGTACCATATTATTATCATGCAGAAGTTGTAATAATAAATAAAATAATATTTCTAAAATTTTTTTTCTTTTTTTTCTTCTTTTTTTCCTTTTTTTTTTTAAAAAAGAAAAAAAAATAGTAGCTTCGACAAAGTGGTTTTTACAATATAAGACGCGGATATGAAAAATGTTTTTTTACCCCATTCAAAAAAGGTTTAAAAAAGACAAAAAAGCCATTTTGCCAAAAAAACGCGTTTTGTTAAAAAAATCTCATTTTTTCCATACAAAAAAAGTGAGATTTTCCCAACAGTTGGGATAAGTGAGATTTTTACAACTGTTGGGAAAACTTTTTCAAATCCGCGTCTTATATTTTCGCGAGCAATTGCAGATAGATTTTTGTGACCACAAATAATAGATGGAACCGCACGTATAAATTTAATGTTTAATTGCAAAAAGAATCACACATTACCTGCCTCCATTAATTCATAAAAACAATAAATGCACTTTTGCAGAAAATTGACAGTATTCGCGATGTTTTAAGCATTAATATTTCGGACGAATCAAAAACAGAATTATTAAATATCTTCAACGTTTTTCAAACCGATTTTGCTCTACTTTCAAAACAATTTCAATATCGAAAAATTCATCGAAAAAAATGTTTTATCAAAAATCATAAAATACTCGAATCTAAAATAATTTTTCAAAAAAGAATTGTTAATTTTACTTTTATCCCTTTGGCAGCTATGTTTTATATTTTTAGTTGGATATTTTTTAAAAAATCTTACAATTTTGAATTGTCAAAAGTGGAAAAGAGTGGTCCCAAAAGAGTATGCATATGCATGATTTTTAGTATAGGAATATTCATTTATGTTGGTGCAGTAATTTATATGGAAATAATATATCCATTTGATATTGATAAGATTGAAAAAATTCCACTTTTTTAAAAAATGTTTTGTTTTATTTGAAAATTAGTTTGATTATTCTTGTAATTTTGATCATAAAAAAGAAAAAACAAAATTTTGTGATTAACTGCTTTAGAACCGACTGATAAAAATGTTTAAACTTACAAATACGAAAAATTACGAAAGAGCATATCTGTCCGATGACATAAAAATTGAATACAAATTCGAAAATGTGTTTTTTACTCTTCGCCCCCTATGTTTATTGTTCGCTAAAAATTGTCTACAATGCGTTTTTTTTGCAAATATTTCAAGAAAAGTTTGTATCGAAGAAACATTTTTTGTTTTCTTTTGAATATTTAATTTTCTTATTTAAAAGTTTGAAAATTGTTTCATAGATGTTTTGACAGTAAAATGCCGCAAAATTTAATTACTAAAATAAATAAATCAGATTTTTAAAAAATTTAGCTTTTTTTATGTGTTGTATATTTTACATTAATAAAAAAATTCTACAAACTTTAATCTTTGAAATGTTTTTTGGCAGGTTTTTGCTCAATTTTAGACTATTAACGTTTTCAGAGTCACCCACAATTTTTAATAACTAATATCTCTGTACAGTTTAGAGAAAATAAAAAACATTCAATTCAAAATAAACAAGTGAGATTTACAAAATCACTGGTCCATAAATTTAAAAAACGACAATGGACGTCATTTATGATTTTATACCATATTGGAAGGTCCATTAAGAAAACTTTTTTTAAAACAAAAGTGTCGAAAAACCAGCAAATTACAACTCTTTTTTCTGAAAAATGGTAAAAATTTACAAAAAAAAATATTTATTGCTGTTTGCTTCATCATATTTAAAATTTGATGAATATTAAATTTGTGTGTGACTTTTCAATTACAATTCATCGATAAAAGATTCTCTATTCTGCTTTGTTATTATTGATTAAAAAATTTATATAAAATATTTAAAAGCAAAATTTATTTTTTTGAAGGAAATAAAAAACTTATTAAAATTTTGTTAAAGCTTTTTATTGCTCAAAAAATATGACAAAAAATTGAAGAAATAAAATTTAGCTTCATTTTATGTTTTTCAGTCGCGGCAGACATTATGTTTACAAAATTTGAAGAAAGAAAAAATGTGGATTAAAGAAACACGTCCGCAAAAAAAATCGAGAGAATTTTTTGAACCAAAGAGAAAGTTTTTTTCCCAAAAAAATGGATGTGTCTTTTTTCATTGCAAAAATGCTGAAATTATATGGAAATAAATATTAATTTTATTAAAGCGTTTTTTTTTTGAATATTTGATTATTTCTTTGCAAAACAAAAACCATATTGAATTAACAAAAACATCAGAACAAAATAATAATTAAAAAATTGTATTTAAAATTGAATTGTTCAATATAAAAAAAAATTCGTT
The DNA here is from genome assembly GCA_963922195.1 of Panagrolaimus sp. PS1159. Lineage (NCBI taxonomy): Eukaryota > Metazoa > Nematoda > Chromadorea > Rhabditida > Panagrolaimidae > Panagrolaimus > Panagrolaimus sp. PS1159. The sequence goes on from CAWUHW010000006.1 coordinate 508,537, forward strand.
TTTTTCTTTTTTAGCAAACATTTTTATTTTAGGTTTTGTTTTCACAATTCTCAGAACTCAAAGAAGAAAAAATTTATTCAACGGTTTTAAAAATTTCTAAAAAAGTGGAGCTGATGACTAAGCGATCACTTTTTTCGATTTTACACTTTTCAGTACAAATGATAGCTTTTTTCATTTTTATGCACCGAAACAATTTAAAATGTAATTCTGTTACTGTTGTAACCCTGGTATTAGGGTATTAATACTTTCTGTTGTTAGGTTAAGATTCTCACCACGAATGTAACAACGTTACTATTCGTTGATCTTTGTTGTTGTTCGAGAACGTTCAGCCTATTTGCAATAGTGCTGTCTTCTCTTTCTTAGTTTTCTTATTGCTGACAACTAAGAAAGACAATTGTGAGCCTTGTGCTAGGAGTTAGACGCTAATTCGGCCTCTTCTCCGTTTATTCTATTCTGCTGTAATAAATATTGCTGTTATTATTATTTGTGTATCTGTCGGATACAACAGTTACCTTTTTTTTGCGCTTTGTTTAATGTTTTGGTTTTCAATATTTAAGAATTATTTTTGATAAAGATTTTTTAGTAATTAACAAAAAAAGTTAGAAACTATAATTGCTGCTTTAATATTAAAAAATCTACAAAATTGAAGAATCCATTAATAAAAAAGAATCCGTTAACGTTATGATTTTCATTTATATATTATTAAATAATTGTTTTTAAAAGCAAATGAATAAGAAAATTTTCTGAATAGTTTAAAAGGAATTAAGAAATCAAGTTATTACAATAATTGTTTTTAATGGATCAAACTTTGCCGTTAAATAAATATAGCCTTTTTAAGAGCTGAGAATTTCAAAAAAGGAAAAAACATTGCGTTGCCAAATATTATTTTCAAATATGCAAATTTTGCCTTTCAAATTTTGACTCAAAAAAAATGAATTTTTTCTGAAAATGATTGCCAAAGAAGGGGGAGGAATAGTAAATAAGTGCCAAGAAATTTTGTTTTCAAAAAATTTTGCATTTTCTCAGGGACTATTTCTTTTCATATTTGCAGCAAATTTTTTAAGCCAGATGTTATAAAAAAATTTCCAAAGGTGTAAGAAAATATGAAAAAAAACCTTTATGCTGTGTTTTGTATCGGCAAAACAAAACGTTAAAAGCAAAACAGAACCAGCATTTTTTCTTAGAGTTTATGTTGCGTTTGAATGCTTTATTGTATATTATTGTCTCCGATTACAATCAAAACAAACAGAAGGTGGATTGAGCTGCTAATATTTGATAAATATGGCATGTAATTATTTTTACCCTATATTTTTAATGAATTTCCCTATAATTTTTAAAATACCTATATTTTATCGAATTTTTAAAATTTTGTAAATTTATTGAAAAAAATCAAAGAAAAAAGAAACAACAACAAAGTAAAAAAATTATTTAAGTTCTTGATAATGCTGGAGTAGTCTCCATCCGTTTTTTTATCAATTTCGAATTCGCCAAATTTAACATCAAAAATATGTCGAATAATATGAGCGATGCAATTTCTTCGGTGAACATCAGGAAAAATTTGCTGAAGAGCAGTTGTAATACACTGAGCTAAAAATATAGGGTAAAAATAATTATTTTCCGTTAAATATTTCTTCATATAATGGCGGCAGGCAGTGAAAACACATAATACATGTGTCTAATTTGATTCGTGAGCCTCTTTTACACGATTAAAAAAACCTTTTGTCTTCATTTGCGAAAAAAATTTTAATAATATATTAATGTAAGCCATAATGTTAACAGACTCTTTTTTAACGCCCATTCTAATTGCTTAAATGCATCAAATATGTGAAACATACATTTTAAAATCGTTTATCATTTTTCTGGCCATGAATCCAAATATCCTTGTTTATTTCTTTCTACAACGTTTGTATCAGAATTAGATCCTTTCAGATTTGACATTTTTTGAGAGATTCAGAAATTTAAGAATCAGATTCTCAATTTGTTGCTTTTTTAGTTAGGAAGCGGCTGGTCAAAAATAAAAGTTGAGATAAATAAAAAATTTTGTGTGATTTCAGTATTTTCGACCCCAAATATGACGAAAATAAAAAAAAATAAAAGCAAAAAAAGTAAAAAATGCCGAAAATTAACTTTGAAAATTTTGATAAGCAAAAATTTTCCGTCGTCAGCAAAAAAAAGGAACACTTTTCTTGACAAAAGCAATGCACCCAATAAGCACAAAGGTGCACTTATTGGATGTGTTTTTCGTTGCAAATTTTTTTCTTGCTTGTTTTTTTTTGCATTTTCAAGAAAAAATTGAAGGAAACAACCATTGTCAAAAAAGAACAAAACGCCAAAAGCACACCAGATTTAAATTTATGCCAGTTTTTGCTGCAAAATGCATGTACGGGGATTTTTTGGGATTTTTTGGCAAAATGCATTAAGTTCAAAATTTTACGGTCTATCCGCTGGTACTAATCTTGTTATTGAAATCTGTTGAAATCAGGGTCTTCTCCTTATAACCGGGACTAAAAATGCCATTTTCGGCATCTTTTTCTGGCACAACCTATATCAAAAGTTACATATTCGTAATCAGCGTGAAAAATTACATATAGGTGGTCGGATAACTAATTTGTTACTTAAAATTTAATTTTTCATACTGTAACGAAAAAAAAACAAGAGAAAAGACAAAGAAAAAGTGTTCCCTGCGTGTTCCTATTTTTAGTTGAAAATGTTTAACATTTTTTTCGTTCCAAGACTTTTTGGTTCGAATTTCAATGTTGAAAAAATTCTTCGACGCTCTTTTTCAACGATCTCTCTCTCGATTTTTGCATAATCTCTTCGCCATTTTTTTATTCTTTCCTTTTTTTGATAACTAAAAAAACATTTTATTTTATTTATTCATTTCATTAACATCCAACAACCAACAACAACAATGCCACCATCTTTGAATAATGATCTTCTCAAAGATATATGTAAAACAATTAGCTACAATGATGGACTGGCAGATGCTTTAAAGTTTGCTCTTTCTGGTGCTGGACCTTTAAATGCTTTTATGCAACTTTTAACTACTGTTAAATCGGTTGAATTTAAGCATTATGGTGTTAAAGCTGTTTTTGTAAGTCTCTTTTTTGATCTCTGTCGTGCTATTTTATAAAATAACTTTTTAGAATTGGGCAACTTATTATCTCAATTTCCAAAGTGATTATTATTCCAATGTATTGTGTGCCAAAATCCTTTCATATTCTCCTGAACTTACAATTTTTGTTGATGATTTGGATAGCCAACATATTAATCTGCTTCTTGGATGGACTAACAAAAAGAGTAAGTCACTTTTTGGCTGGGCTTTGATTTACTAAATCCCATCATTTTTTTTAGATCTCAACAAAGTTAATATTGAATATGCTGGACGAGCTGCTAACTTTCTTGAACCTGTTATGTCATTTGTATTAAGTACACCTATTAAATATCTTGTTGCAGATGCTTCATCTTTGATTCCATTCATTTCTACCATTGAAGATAAACTTTATGATAGTGTTGAACTTCGTTTCGAAAATGGTTACTTTGATCGTCTTGAAGTAAGTTCTTTGCTTATCGATTGTTTTCTGAACTAACATGCTTTTATTCTTCTAGAATATGCTTACCGTTTTTCGCTTCCATTCCAAAAATCTCACTTTATCTTTCTGTGGTGAATGTATGCTTTTACTATTGACGTTGAACATTTCTTAATCTCTGATCTTTTATAGATACATGGTATGAAATATTATATGTTGTTACAAAAGTTGTTAAAGAAAATGCTGGAGAGTATATCTTTAACTATTTTCTTGCCAAGTATTTATCCATATCCTTTTTAGAGCTGTATCAACCGTGGTCGAAAATTTAAACCTTAATTTTAATGGCGATATTGATGTTCCTGCTTTACCTGAATTACAATTAACTGACTTTTTTGAAGATATCTCAAAATGCTTTCCAATGTTAAAGAATGTTAATTTTTGTATTGATTTTACTTCAAATGCTGAAGGCTTTCTTACGGTAGGTGCTTTTCCTTATTTGAACAATTATAATATGATAAATGTTATAGGAAGAAGATGCTTCGATTGAACTTTATGTTTCAACATGTGATGAAGTTGTTGAACAAGTATCAAAGACAAAAATTGATTATAAATTGTTTGTTGAATGGATTCGTGAAGATCAAGTTGTTGATATTTCTGTAAGTTATTTACTATTAACCCATTATATGTATTACTGTAATAATACATTTTTTAGCCAACAAGTGCTCATTTTGTTGCTTTATGTGAAGCTTTAACAAATGGTTTGGGATTTCATAAAATTGAAAATAAAGAATCTTGTTGGGAAGTTGAAAAGAATATTAGTGAAAATAAGAATTTCAAGATGACTGTTACTCTTATTCAGTAAGTTTTAAGAATGTTTTTGGTACTGAATTTAGAGTGTTAAAGTTTTAGACCATGTTATGAGGATTTTCCTACGCAACAAGAAATTCTTCAAGATGCCGGTCTTCTTTATGGTGATGAAGAATATCAAAGTGATTATGATGCAAATGAAGAATATGATGAAGATTATGACTTTGATGAAGATGGAGATTATGCAGAATTTTTTGGTAATGAATAAGAAGATGCATGAAGTGCTTTCCATTTATTCAATATAAGCTAAAATGTTTATGTACATATATTTTCCAGTTTTGGTATAATGTGATTTATTTCTTTCTTTCAAATGTGCAATATTTAATTAATAAATTTGCTTTTATTCGTACTTGATTTTGAGTAGAAATGTTTTTTTGGTGAATTATAGTGGAATGGTAGATACAATAATTTTTAATAGGCAGTTAAGAAATTCTTGGGCAACATTTAATCAGCTTTTAATTGAAGAAGGCTTTGACGAAAGTTTAGAGCTTGCATTTCCTTTAATTGAATGTCTAATGCCATAGCTATTTTGGGGGGTCAGATTTTTTATATATTTGGCGTCATATGTGTTAATGCCATTGAGAAAGTCTGACCCCCCAAAATAGGCTATGTCTAATGCCAAAAAAATTTTTCCTGATTTTTGGCGATTTTTTGAAAAAACCGCTCCTGGAACCTTGAATATCCTGTAACTACAGTATGAAATTTTTTTGGACGAAAACAGAAAAGCCAATCGTCTTCTCCGTGGCTGTTTTACTTATAGACCAAATTTGGGCCAAATCTGTTTTTTTTTTTGTGTATCGCATCCTTTTTGACTGACAGCCAGAGTGCGTCTTAAAGCAAAGGTGAAGCAAAGAAGAAAGTAATTCCTTGAACGAGAGATTTAAAGTCTTTTTTTAGATTTTTAAATACATTTGTTTTTATCCCATAAATTTGAATCTTTAGTTTTAATTATAAGCAAAACGTTATTAATTAGAAATTTAAAATCAATTTGAATTTATTGAATGAAATTTCATTCAATGTAAACCTTTTCGAAAAGGTTTACAAGAAAAAATTTTGAAAATTGATCATTATTTAATAATTGTTTTTTGTGTGCTTTTTTAGATAACAAATTTAATATTTAATAATGTTTTTATTCTCAAATATTTATAATTATGAAAACGTTGAAAGCTAATGACATGTTTTTTATTTGATTCTGATTCTTCAAAAATGATAAAATACTAAAATTTGCTATCAGTTGTAGTAAAATAGGATTTAAAAGTGCTATTTAAAAAAATAACAACAAATCCATTTGATTGAGAATTTTAGATATCAAAAAAATGAAACCAATATTGATCGAAAAATAACGAACAAATTTATTAAATAATGTTCCATTTTTCTTGGTTCATTTTCGAATAAAACTGTTATGATTTTTTTATGTCTTTTTTTGTTTCTAATAATTTATATACTTTTTTTGTTTGAAAAATCTTCAACTGTTATGGTACAAGGATATTTGCAAGGTGATAATACAAAAAAACTTAGGAGATATGAAAGATCAAGATGAAGAATGGTATCCAATTGGTGATCCAAGAAATATAATGGCACAACGAAGAAGAGATGGTGCACTTGATGATGTTTAGCTTGTATTTTTTGTTATGGTATTTGTATTATTGAATTTAATGAATTTTATTTATTTTTTATTTCTGTTACCATGGTAACATTTTCGAATTGGCGTTAATCTTTTGTCAATAAATATCCCAATGTAATGGCAAAAAAAGGGCCTCTTTCCACAATCTGGAAAGCCTAACGCTGATTTAATTTATTTCTTTCAAAAAAAACAAATTCAAGTGTATGCAAATTTCATTTTCCCATGAGTTTTTCATTTTCACTTTTCCCAACATTAAATATACAAATTATCTGTTCAGATAATCAAACAATTTCATTTCATTCGTCAAATGTTATTCAATGATGCTGCAAGAATGTGGAATATGAAAAATAAATGGTGGTGAACATGGATGAAATTGATGGAGAATGAAAAAGAAATGATGATGATCAACTTGTATGAAAGTGACGAAGAGAGAAACGGTATGTTCATTAATTTTTTTTCTGCTTACTTATCCATGAAAAACTATTACTTATCCATGAAAAACTTTTACTTATCCATGAAAAACTTTTACTTATCCATGAACACTTTTACTTATCCATGAACAACTATTAGTAGTTATGCACAGATAAATCGGTCACATTTGACCTTGAACTTTGATCTTTGATCTTTGATCCCTTAGCGGCGGTACAGTATACCTGCTCGCGGCGGAACCGTATACCTGGTAGTATAGTATGCCAGGCATGCTGTTTACCGTAATGAAGGGGTTACTGTAATATGCGTAAATGAGAAGGATTGTTTTACAAGAAAAAATGATTTATTGTCATAACAGACATGATTAATACAATAAAATAAAAGATCTTTTTTATTGAGTGATCGACAAAACTGTCGAAAAAATTAGTCACCGTCTAGCTATAAAAACAATTGTAAAAAAAGAAGTAACGTTTTGTTTTCTTTTACAAAATTGTGTTTTTTTTGTTTGCTGCAAATAAAATTTACAAAATTGTGTTTTCTGTTTACTGCAAATAAAATGTGGCTCAAATTTATGATTCTTTCTGTTATTATTCTTACTGCAGCATCTGAAAATTATACATGGATTCCAGGAAAATGTCCATGCCCTGATAATTTTACGTGTTTGCGCCCTTTTGGGTACTACAGATTTTTTTAAAAAGTTGACTAATTCTTAAATTCAGATATAATTATCCAACCATTTGTACACCTCAAAATGTTGTTATTAAAAATGACACAATCATGTTTCTTCACCAAAATTATTAAGGTGCTGGCTACGAAGTGAATGATGGGAGTTGGATAATTAGATAATCAAGACGGCTTTATTGGATAACATAATTCACATACAGCTAATAAACACAAGAGCAAAAGAAAAAGGCGACCAGAATGAACACGAAAAAGTGATCAAGCGATCCTTTTATACCAAATTAGGGGAGACATTAAGAAACATAATGCCAAGCTTAAACAATGGAAAAGAAAAGGAACGAGAGACGAACAATAAAAAGAAGGGGAACTAACAATATACGTAACTTGCCCCACCCCCGATGAAATAATGTCCCCATTATTGAGATTTCTTTCCACGAGCATTTCTTCCAAGAGATATCTTTACACGAGTATTTCTTTACACGAGCATTTCATACACGAGCAACAAGAGCATTTGTTTACACGAGCAACACGAGTATTCTATATCTTCATTGATGTGCAACAGCTTCAAAACCACGAACATATTGTACCATGACCATATTATCAGCTTCAGAACATCCAAATCAACCGACGATACATAGTCGTGACAGTATACTGCTACCATTAAAAGGACATCCAAACAAGATGAGCAGCCGGACTACGGTAATCTAGATCATCCACCAAAAACATTCCATAATCACAATAAGCCAACATTATTTTCACCATTAACGGCATCGAATCCACGACCCAGTGAATAATAATAATCTTCCAAGTTTTAAGGGATAACTAGCAACCCCATCCTCCAAGTTTTAAGGGATAACTGGCAACCCAACCATAAAATATCTAATAGCCATCACTATTGATACACCCAAAACAATATCTACGAGCAATCCAAGCTCTTGATACACCAGCAACATCAATCCATCGATAAAAGAATCCATCCTGGGTTTGTGGATTACCCGCAACCAAACAAATACATATATTCAGCATCATCCAAAGATGTGCAACAGTAAACAAGTGAAAATATAACTCACATATTACCATCCAAGAGAGACTTCAGCTTTCAGCATATATCCAAAGAAATACGAGCATTCCATTATTGCTTTTCCCATCAACTTGATCATCCCATAAAACATATCCGCCGCGCCTTGATGGTGATTCTGGTGCACATCCATATAAACCACGAATTGAACATCCAAAGTCCAAAGACCAACCATTCCATGCTGCGTCTGCATCCACAAGCATCTTCGTCCATCCATTTCATACTTAACATCCATAAGATGATTCGTCGCAGACAAATGAAGAGAAATATAGGAATCCAGCTTGATTCAATCGTTGATCTTGCAATACCAAAAAGCAGAGGATAACGACGGGTAAGGAGCCCTCCATATTAAGGTGCTGGCTACGAAGTGAATGATGGGAGTTGGATAATTAGATAATCAAGACGGCTTTATTGGATAACATAATTCACATACAGCTAATAAACACAAGAGCAAAAGAAAAAGGCGACCAGAATGAACACGAAAAAGTGATCAAGCGATCCTTTTATACCAAATTAGGGGAGACATTAAGAAACATAATGCCAAGCTTAAACAATGGAAAAGAAAAGGAACGAGAGACGAACAATAAAAAGAAGGGGAACTAACAATATACGTAACTAAATGATCAAGAAACGATGAAAGAAGCAAATCAACAATGGTCCTATATTATCGTTATTTTTGCAATTACAGTTATCAATTTTTTCCTTTTGATTTCACTTGGTGTATATTTCTGGCTTCAACGTCCTATTCCACTCAATCATCACGTTAGAGCATTGGCAGATATCACCATGAATGCATATAACGTTTAAAGTTTGGTAATTCACTTTTATTTATTTTTAATTTGCGTCAAAAAATTTTTTTTGAAATAAAAAACTTTATTAAACTTTTATTTTTTATCAAAAAAATACCACCCAAAATAAAAGATTCTGTCTGAAAAAAGAAAGAAAGGTAATATCTCATGTCAAAAAAAAACCTCATGCGCGAAAAAGAAGAGTCACCAAAATTTAACCTTCAGTTTTAACTAACTCAAAAAAAATGAATCTTTAAAAAATAGGTTAATTTTAAAAAGTTTCAATCCATCAATCACAATAAAAAATATGGAGTCCCACCAAGGTGGAGTTTCAGCTTTTTTAAAGACATTTGCATAAATAACTGAAGACAGAAAACCAAAATTTAACCTTCAGTTTTAACTAGCTCAAAAAAATGAATCTTTAAAAAATAGGTTAATTTTAAAAAGTTTCAATCCATCAATCACAATAAAAAATATGGAGTCCCACCAAGGTGGAGTTTCAGCTTTTTTAAAGACATTTGCATAAATAACTGAAGACAGAAAACCATAATTTAACCTTCAGTTTTAACTAGCTCAAAAAAAAATGAAAACTTAAATTCCTTAAAAATAGGTTAATTTTAAAAAGTTTCAATCCATTAATCACAATAAAAAATATGGAGTCCCAGCAAGGTGGAGTTTCAACTTTTTTAAAGACATTTGCATAAATAACTGAAGACAGAAAACCATAATTTAACCTTCAGTTTTAACTAGCTCAAAAAAAATGAAAACTTAAATTCCTTAAAAAATAGGTTAATTTTAAAAAGTTTCAATCCATTAATTACAATAAAAAATATGGAGTCCCAGCAAGGTGGAGTTTCAACTTTTTTTTAAACACATTTGCATAAATAACTGAAGTTAAAAAAAACAGAAAACCAAAATTTTCATCAGTTTTTAAAATAACTTTATTAAACTTTGCTTATTTTTAATTTGCGTCAAAAATTTTTTGAAATAAAAAACTTTATTAAACTTTTATTTTTTTATCAAAAAAACGCCATCCGAAATAAAAAATCTAAAAAAAGGAAAGAAAAGTCTCAGTGTCAAAAAACCTGATGCGCGAAAAAGAAGAGGCATCAAAATTTAACCTTCAGTTTTAAATTAGCTCAAAAAAATGAAACCGTAAAATCTTGATAACAAACCTCAAATTTTTAAGAGAGTTTTTTTTTCACTTTGAACTTCAAAAAAAAGGTTGAATTTTAAAAAGTTTCAATCCATCAATTTTAATAAAAAATTTAAACTTTTTAAAAAATTTTTTTATACTGTAATTTTCCATATATTTTTGAGTGAATTATTTTTAAAATTTTTTACTGTAACTCTATTTTTTTCAGTGATATAAAAGATCCCTTATTTTTAAAAATTTTTCTACCAGAATTCCCCCCCCCCCCCCGACATTTGATTGAAACGTTTTAAAAAAGTAATTCTTTTTTTTTTCAAATAATTTTAAAATGACTCCTTTTAAAAAATTTTATACAGTAATCTCCCCCAGACATTTTTTTTTTGAGAGATCTGTCAAAGTTTTTTTAACTAGAAAAAAGTTATTTATAACTGTTATTACCTTTCACAACATTTATTTTTTCAGACTTCATTTTTTATATTATCAAACAATGAATACTTTTTCACCACTCTCACCTTTTTTATTTGAAAATGAGGATGAGAGAAATTATTGGGCAGAATGGATTGAAAATTCAGACCAATCAAGTGTTAGTATTATAAATTAAATTAGAAAATTATAAATACAGGTTTTTTATTTAGAAAATTGCAAAAGAAAATGACGAATTAAAAGGTCGAATTGCTGATATGCAAAGGCATATAACTTTGTTACGTAAGCTAAACTATAAAATAGGTCAAACCAAATTAAAATTTTTTAGAAGAGTTAGTTCTTCAAGACAGTGATGGGCCTATTCCTGATGGTTAGTTATTAAATAAAAACTTATCACCCACAAAAAATTAATTTTTAGAAAGTTTACTCGACTCTGCACCTGCATCTGTTCAAATTATTGCAGAATTTCTAAATAATCCAGAACAACAACAACGAGAAGCAACCCCTCCTTTTTATGGTGCACCAGCTTCAGTTGAAATGGAACCACAGCCGGAACTACAAGATCGTATTGAACCTTATCAACAGCAACATCATTTTGATCAAAATCCACAGCAACAACAACAACAACCACCATATTTTGGTCAAAATCCACAGCAACAACAACAACCACAATATTTTGGTCAAAATCCACAGCAACAACAACAACCACTATATTTTGGTCAAAATCCACAGCAACAACAATATGCACAACCACTTTACCAACATACAATAAGTAATTTTCACCAAAATGGTCTTCCTGAACAGTTATCATTTATTTCTCCACCACAATGGCATTATTGTGTTATTACATTTCATTAAATATCTATAATTGTGTTGATCTATTAATTATTTATGTTATTTTTTCTAATAAAAAATGTAAAAACCCACTTCAAGTGTTAAAATAATTAATTTACCTTTATATAATTTTCTGTTTAAGTTTGAAAAATGTGTAATAATGAAATTAACAAGAAATGTTTTACCTTGGCAAAAATAAGATAAAATGAAAATTCGAGTTGTTTTAAATATCATTTCCTTAAAAATTAAAATAATTTGTAATAAATATAAAGAATATAATTTTATATTTAAGTTTGAAGAAAACGTGTAAAAATTAAATCACCGTGGCAAAAGATGTTCTCTATAAACTTTCTTTTACTTTTCTACAACTTTAGTATTCCTTTCTTGGCAAAATAAGACATAATGAAAATTAGCGTTTGCTTTAAATTCAAATATTATTTTTTAGCAAAAGCATTATTATTCAATTTTTGATAATATATTTAATATTAAATAATTAATTATGAATATGGAAGCTGCATTAAACTTAACAACAGATGTTTTGGAAGAAAAGGGTAATTTGTTTAAATTTTAGTAAAGAATTTATTTATATATAAAACTACAATTTTCAGTTACCAAGTATGAAACAAAAATTACAGATCTTACTTGTGAAGGTAAAATTACTATTATACAAAAAAAAGAAGTGTAAAAATTTCTAATTTTAATTAATAAATTAATTTCTGATAATGCATTTTTAACAAGTGAAAAAATGAAATGGAAAAATTTTTTAAGGAAAAAGGTGGACCACTTTTCGCTTAAATTATTATCATATTTAAATTTTTTAGTTATGTCATTGCAAAAGAAAGTTAATGATTTGCAAAAAAAAGGTAATTTTTTAAGAATAAATTGTTAGGTATAATTTGGGTTCTAGTTAATGATCTTGAGAATGAAAACAACTCTTTGAAAAAGGATTTGGAACAAAATCAATCTGGTAAGTTTTAGAATAAAATCTTTTGTTATTATTTTTATAAATTTAGTTAATAATGAACCAACAAAAAAAGATTCTGTAAGTTAAAATCTTTAAAAATATATAAAAATATTAAAACAATTTTTTTAAGGTTTTCTTAAAAGGTCGAAAAAGAAGTAAGATTATATCAAAATTACACGTTTTTTTTTACGATAACTGTTTAGATATTGATATTACTGAAGAAGAAGGATCATCGAAAAAAAAACGTGAAAAATTTAATGATGAAGAATTGTATACTTTAATTTTCACCAATTTCCAGTAAGACTTTAAGGTTTTAAGATTTTATATCTATTATTAAATTTTAGCGATTTTTATAATAAAGAAAAAGAATCTTTATTATCAAAAAAATATTTTGGTGCATTATGGAAAAAGAATAAAAATGCTCTGAATGAAGTTTTTCCATATCCATCCGCCTTTTCAAAGCGGTACTCAAGAACACTACAAACAAGGGAAAAGCTCATGGATGAATTTGAACAATTTTGTATTGAAAATAAAAAAGATTTTGATCGTTCAATGATCCAATGGGAAAATACAAAATTATACATTTGATTTGATTTGATCTTATTTTTTTACTTATTTTTAATAAATTGGAACAAAATTTAGAACATCTTAAAACAGTTAAACCATTTTTTTTGAGTAAAAATCGACTCCGCCTCTTCAACAAAAAAATATAAAAGAAGGAAAAAAAAGGTAAATATTTTATTATGAATAAAAAATGAGAAGAATTTGTCAGCCTTTGTTTTTTTTTCCTCTCTAAGAATTTTTGAGAAACATTGATTTATAGTTTTTGTAAGATATTAATATAACAAATATCCATGCTAATAACATAATAAAAATTCGTGTTAATGATAGAACAGCTGAATTAATATTAGAATTACAAATTAATTAAGAATGAAGTTAGAACAAATTGGAACAATGTTAGAACAAAAGTCGAACTATTTTAGAACTAAATTCGAACTATTTTAGAACAAAATTCGAACTATTTTAGAACAAAATTCAAACTATTTTAGAACAAAATTCGAACAATTTTAGAACAAAATTCGAACAATTTTAGAACAAAATTCGAACAATTTTAGAACAAAATTCGAACAATTTTAGAACAAAATTCGAACAATTTTAGAACAAAATTCGAACAATTTTAGAACAAAAATTCCACGTCTATTATAAATAGTACATCATTTAATTATACTTGAATTTTAAGTATCAAGGGCATACTCTCAAATGTACATAAATAGTGATCATGCTGCATATATAAAAAAGGTGTTAATACTAATGATCGACAATGGATGGAGTGAACAGAAGGCTCGTCAGTATGTGGACCGAATGATGAGAAAGTATCATTAATGTAAATATGAGCAGCTCGTGTAAGGTTGGTCCTTGCGTTTATCGCAATTATAATTTTTTAAAAAAACTATCCAAAACAAAGAGCCCAAAAATACGTACCAGTTTAATAAAAAAAGCTAGCCCAGATGAATTAATTTCTATTGTTGAAATAGCAAAGAATATTGTAAATTCTAAATTTAAATTAAAACCTTCATATAGATCAAAGCTTGCCCCCTATGCTATGCCAATCAGACAACTATCTCGCAAAAGAACTTTAAGACCCGTAAAAAGAATTTTACAAGATGGTCATGGTTTCCCGATAGCTCAGTTATTGATACCTGTACTCATCGAAGCTAGTCGGAAGTTATTAGAATGAGCGCCCAAAAATATTATTTAGTAGAACAGAATAAATATGATAGTATTTTTTCTAATTATGATGCCAATGGCTTAAAAATTAGTCAAAAAGATCTGAGAGATATTTTAAATAATCCTCAATTAGATACATCATCCAAAAATGTATTATACAATAACGCATTAAAAAATTTAAATAAAAAAATGAAACAAGAAAATGAAAAACCTATTAAAGTAGAAGATACCAAATTAACAGATGCCAATATTAATCTAGACAGTACATTACAAAACTTAGCAAATTTATTATCAAAAAAAAATATTAAAAAAGAAAAGAAAGTTTCTAAAAAGAAATCCTCTAAGGAAAATATTCAAGTACCCCCTGAGAAAGAAGAACCTTCGAATGTGGACATTACAAATGATTTTACAGCCCCCGCATCAACTCCTGTATTTTCTTCACCTGCTATTATTAATTCACCTATAAAAACCCCAAGAAGAAGCAAACAACAAACTCCAAAAACAATTTCGCAGAAACAGAGACAAAGGCAACGTTCTACTCTTACAGGTAATATTCTTAAGAAAACAGAAAATCTTAAAAAATATTTGCTTAACAATCCTAAATATGGATTTACCGAGCAAGGACAAGTAATTAGTCCAAGAACAAAGAAAATTGTCAAAAATAGTAACATTGATAACATTGTTAGATATGCAGTCAACACTGTTGGTTTACGCACACCTCCTGGTTACAAAAAATTGCAGAGACAATTAAGCGTGGATCCAGAAGCCATAAAATATAAAAATAATTCAAATGCGAAATTTACTGTTAAAGATTGGTCAAAATAATTGTTTGTATAATTTATTATTTATTTTGTTTCATGTACAATAAAAAATTTTTTAATTTACAAAATCTGTCTCAGCAACATAAGAATTTAATGAACTAGGAAATCCTACCCATTTAACAAGAAACTCCTTGACTCCATTTTTGTTAATACGTGACCTCAAAACTTTTTCAACGCGATAAGTAGTTTCTTCGTTTTTTTCTACTCTAACGAGCTGTTTAGCATAAAATCTTTCTTTCAGGACAACTCCTGCTTCATTGACAATGGTATACACAGGAGGTGTCGTTCTATGACATTTAATGATTTTATGAATTTGATCGGAATAATTCGCCAAGTAAGATTTCTCAAAGGTACCTTTTTTATACTGTAATCGGACATAATCACCTAATTTTAGTTTTGATTTATACGGCTTCTGCTCTTCTGAGTTGTATAATTCTTCAAATACTTCCTGCTGGTTTTTTTCGTTAATATCGTTTGGTTTTCTGTTATTAATGCCTCTATTAGGACTATTGTTAATTGCGTCCACAATTTTTTCGATCACATCAATCCATTTTAAAGTATTTTTCTCGGTGAAATAACGGTAAAGCCTTTGTTTTATAGTGAGAATTGACCTTTCGACCAAAGCCGCTTTGACCGAGGTATTCTGTGCTGAAGTTTTAATAATTTCATGCTTTTTATAATAAGCATGCATTTGTTTGCTATCTATGTCTGTCCCCCTGTCCGAATAAATGTATACAGGTTTAAAAGGCATATCTGACAATATCTTATCCATTCCATCTTGAACATCTTTTGTCTTCTTTGATTTTAATGGAGCCACAAAAATGCGACGTGATAATACATCTGTCGCTACGAGACAAAATGTGTATTGATTATTATATTGTTTAAGTTTCTGGAAATCTGCGAGATCGATTTGTACGTGGACCATAAAACCACTTCCGATTGTTTTAAGTCGTGGAAATTTCTCATAACGTTTTTTGTACAACGTTAGCGTGCGGTTGTTTAAAATAAATTTATTAAATTCTTTTTTATTTACTTTTCCTTTTGTTAAACGTTTTAAATTATAAGCTCCTGAATAACAACCTGGATATTTTAGGTCCGTATATAATTTATTCATAATGTTACCATTATTAGCAGGTGTTTTATTAGTCACCATCCCGTGCAACGTGAATTGGTCAATGATTAACAATAATACTTTGGCTCTATTCAAAGAAGAAAATGTTACTAATATTTGTGTTGATTTCAAAGATATTAGAAACACTGTGTTAAAATACCGTAAATGCTACGATTTCAATGAGGCTGTCGTTCCTCATACTGTATTCCAGTATAACAATACAATTTATGTAGTAGCAAAGAGCTTATCCGATAACTCTACGATTATTCTACTGTCTGAATCGAATAAACTGAAATTATTTACTTATAAACCTGAAATGTTACGGTTTAATCATCATGCTCAAAGACTCGTGGATTTTAATAATGAATGTTTGGAAGAATATGACACTGGAAGCTTTTTACACGCTCTTATTAATAATTTATCAGTTGAACAAACTAAGACAACATATATTTTTCATCCAATTGAGGATTATCAATTTTATGATAATGACACAATTTACTACTTTCACGATGGACATATGTTTATTGACGCTGTTAATCAGTTATTTTATACTAAATCAGAATGCCTTCAACTTTTATTAAAAGAATCTCCCTGCAAGACAAATGAAACAATTAATTCCAATTTATCACTACAAATAATATGCCTACTGGGCCTTGTCAGCATTTTATTATTTGTATTTACAGGCTCTCATCTGAAAAAATGTTGTCAAAAGAAGAACTTCAAAAAACCATTTCCAAATAGAAAAACTAGATATACTGTACCTCAAAAAATCCCTATTATTCGTAATGAAAAACCTGTTGTTATTGAATCTAAAGAAGAAAAGGAATTGTTTGTTTTAAATTGTGATATGTAAATATAATAAATGTTTTTTTTATAAAATATCTTTATTACAAAAAAATCTTTAAACTTGAACACGAGGGGTAAAAACAGTTACTGTTTCTTCAGGGAAAATATTAGTACGTAAACGAAGTTCCTGAGGGCATGTTGGTGACATGTCCACAACTAAATATCCAAAGTTGTCTTTGGTAGCTAATCGATAACTGTCCATAAAAAAGGGTAATTGATGTGCAAAATTCTGTTGACCAAAATTGCGGACGCCTAATTGAGCAGAAAACGCTTTCATAAGAATGACGTAATGGGCTTGAGATCGGCAAAATTTCATTTTCTTATCAAAAAGTCCCTGAGTGACAAAGATGAGGCATATACCTAAAAGAGAAATATTAGTATTTTTTGACGTAAAAACTTAATACTATATCATACCTAAATGATGCGTTTTTTTACTGAAAAGAGTAGCTAAATAGTCTTCTGAAACATTGGTAAGTAGGTCGTCCATGATAAGAAGAGTTCCTTGTTTATTCTGTAAATCTTCATCTGTCGGCACTCCTTCATAGGTCTGAATTCCCATTGATTCAATTTGAGGCACAGCGGGACTATACTGACCATAGGCATAAATTATCTGTGAGGGTGGTGGGGACATTAATTTATTTGCATGTTGTAATAATTTTAACAAGAATGTTGTTTTACCTGAACCACTAGGGCCTGCCAGAATTATATTTGAAGGAATCTTAAATTGAATATCTGACCAGTCAAACGATTTCATTATTGGAATAAATTATTCTAAAAGTATGTCGGGTTTTTATATAATCCTACCTTCAAATTCTACAAGTTTCCCGAACAATAAAATTAATAAATTTCGCGTAAATTTACCACAATCGCTAAATTTTAATTCAGAATGGTACTGTGGCGTACACTCTGTAATCTATCCTCATTCATGGAGCGTTCTAGGCTCTTCTTTACCTGAATATATCGATGTAGACTTAAAAGACGGATCAACTGAGAGATATTTAATTAATGCTATGACCCCTTATAGTTCTCAAAAATTAGAAGAAAATTTAAATAAATATTTAAAAACGCAACTGCCTTCAGTGCAAACTTATTATAATAATAAAAGAAAGAGATCAGTTGACTTGTCTGATATATCAAATAAGAAAAAAAGAGAAGCGGGTGAACATCAAAGGGTTGAGGAACCTGAGGGCTTGCAGCATGAGAAAGCAACAACGGAAGCTGACAAAAAATACCTAGTTGAAAAGAAAGAACGAATAACTAAGGAGGCTGCTCAGAGAAAAAAAGATATCGACAAAAAGGCAGTTGATGATAAAAACAAAATTAAAGATGAGTCAACGAAAAAGAAACAAGATGCTGAAAACAAGAAATCAGATGACAGGAAAAAAGTTGACGATGAAACTAAGAAGAAAAAAGGTGATATTGATAAGAAAACACTTGATGAAAAGAAAAAACTAGACAATGAAGCATCTAAATTGAAAGCTGACGTAGATAAAAAGGTATCAGAAGCTAAGGAGAATAAGGGAGATGTTGCACAGAAAGCCAAAGAGGAAAAAATTAAAATTGATGATGAATACAAGAAAAGGAAAACAGATGTTGATAAAAAAGCATTCGCAGATAAGCAGAAACTTGACGTTGAAGCAAACACAAAGAAGAACGAGATAGATAAAAAGACACTTGATCTTTTGAAGGCAATTGATAATGATACTAAAATAAAACAAAAGGAGGTTGATGAAAAGGCTGTTGCCGATAAAAATAAAATCGATGATGAGCTTAAGATAGCACTAAATGAGGAAAACAAAGAAGAAGATCAAATGAAAGCAGAAAAACAAGCTGCTGAGGAAAAAGCTGCAGAAGAAAAGCGTAAAAACGAAGAAAAAAAAGCTGATGAAGAGAAAAAAGCTGCAGAAGAAAAACGTAAAAACGAAGAGAAAAAAGCTGCAGAAGAAAAGCGCCAAAATGAAGAGAAAAAAGCTGCAGAAGAAAAGCGTAAAAACGAAGAGAAAAAAGCTGCAGAAGAAAAACGTAAAAACGAAGAGAAAAAAGCTGCAGAAGAAAAGCGTAAAAACGAAGAGAAAAAAGCTGCAGAAGAAAAACGTAAAAACGAAGAGAAAAAAGCTGCAGAAGAAAAGCGTAAAAACGAAGAGAAAAAAGCTGCAGAAGAAAAGCGCCAAAATGAAGAGAAAAAAGCTGCAGAAGAACAGAAAGCACGAGACGAGAAGCAAGATGATATGAAAGAACATCAAAAGCATGATGAGGTTGAGGGTATGGAACATGAACAGGCTAACACAGAAGAGGATAAATTATACTTAAAAAATAAACATAATAAAACATTGGACAAAGATCCTTTGAAAGATAATAAAACAATAGACAAAAAGGTTCAGCCTGCACAATTATCAGTAGCACATGCTTTTATTAATGAACCACCTGAACAAAGAGTATTTGACCCAAATCCACCCTTATTTGAAAAATGGGACACATTATCAGAAAAAGAAAAAGCTGAATATTCCTCTGATGTAAAAGATTTGATTGATTTTGTTTATAATAGAGAAGAAGATCGTTTCCGATTAAGATTTTTAAATATAGACGTAAAGCGTGTACGTCTATCTGAACAACTTGCTTATGTTTTGGGTTTTAAAGAAAATGATGTGCTACAAGAAGACACAGATGCTATTTACGCTCCCGATATAAATGGTGCAATTAATCAGTTTTGTTTATACGCTAACAACCTGACAGAAAATATGATTTTCGGAGATGTCATGGCCAGTCTATTACGTATTGTAAGCGTAGATTCAAAACCGGGGCAGATGGTCGAGAGAATATACCATGATCCTATTTACAACAAAGTGGCCTCCCGCAACATCAAGGATATTGAAATAGAAGTAAGATCAATGACAGGAGAGCTTGTCAATTTTAATTATGGGCCAGTAATCGTCACATTACATTTTAAAAAAGGTATGTCATATTAGTATATATAAAAATTGTTCGTATAAGTAAGTTGTTTTTTAATAAAATGGTGCGAGTTTTATTTAATCCCAATTCTGTACATCTAGAAACAGTTCTAAATCCAGGTTTATATGGAGGAGGAGCTTATTACGTAGGATTTAAACAAAGAGGAAGTGGTATTGGTGACACACTTAGACATTTATGGAGATTCTTACAACCTGTTGCTAGACACTTAACAAAAGAAGGGCTACAAACAGGTGTACGTATTTTAACAGACGTCGAGCAAGGTAATGATGTGACGTCATCACTTAAAAAACAGTCAGCGCAGACAGCACAACGTGTGCTCCAACAAGCCTCCGACAAAATTGGTCAATATGGTAGAGGTCGTAAAAGAAAGACACACTTAACAAATAAACAAGTTGTAGGACGGTTGGTTAAACGTAGTTCTCCTCTTAAAAAAACACGTCAAGACGTATTTGGTATTTATTAATCATGTTATTTAAAATTATTGATAGCACTTCTCAAAGCTGTGCAAGCACGGCGTTAAATATTTTCCAGACCAGACCTACCATGGTCGCAATAAATAATTCCCTATGGCACGAAATATTAACTTTAAATCCCTTAGATAACCCCCCTTATCACTTCCACATTTCAGCTGGAGACGGCTTTTTAGATTTATCAAAGACTTATTTAAAAACAGAATTTAAATTACAAAAATATGATGAAACAGAAAAAACATGGGGACCAATTGTAGCAACAGATAAGGTATCTGTCAATCAAGCATTAGGTTCAACTTTCATTCGCAATCTAAAATGCTCTGTAAACGGGCGCGAAATTTTTAATTCAAATTCGCTTTACAGTTATAAAGCCTTCATGGATATGGAGCTTTCACACACAGACGCTTATAAGGAAACATACTTACAAGCAGCTGGCTATTATAAAGATGATGATCTTCCTACGGTTACAACTAATAAAGGGTTTATTGCCCGCCAAAAACCTTTTTTGAAAGGTGAAAACGTAGAGTATATTTCCAAACTATTTGTAGACCTTTTTCAACAGGATTTATATTTTTTAAACGGATGTGATATTGACATAGAAATTGCTCCTCATTCCCAGGATTATAACATAGTTGCTGGTGATACAACAAAATATCGATTAGTTCTTGCATCTTGTAAATTATATGTCAAGAGCGTCTTCCTTATGGATGGCCTCAACTTGGAATTGGCAGCTAAAATAGAAGCTGAGCCTGCGCGCTATTCAATCATGAAAACAGAATTAAAGTCTTTGATGATCACCGAAGGGCATCATCAATTTAATGCTAATATCTTCCAAGAACAAGTACCTCGAAGAATTACTATTGCCCTTATTAAATACAATTATTTTAATGGTGAGCTCAAGTCCTCACCTTTTGTATTTGAACCTCATAATGTCAAAGATATTTCCATACAATTTAACGGAAAATCTTTCCCTAACGTAAATTACAAGCTCGATTTTACTAATCATAAATATGTGCGTGCTTTCCACGACATGTACGAAAATTTAGGTTTTACAAACACTACTGAATCCAATGGTATTTCATTAGCAGACTTCCAGTCACGCCTCTGCTTCTTCGTTTTCAACTTAACCAATGGTCAAGAGACAGATCAATGCTTTGATCTTATCAAATCCGGAACCACATCTGTACATATAAATTTCTCCGAAAATACACCCAAGGGCGGTTTGGCAATGTTGATTTACGGGGAGTTTGACGGTATGATTATTGTAGATAAGAATAGGGTAGTTACTACAGATTTGACAATCTAAGGATGGTCGATTCTTTTTGTTCTGATAATATTTTGTATATATTTATTTCAATTGTTATTTTTATTTGTATTGTAGGGTATTATTTTACTAGACATAAAGCATATTTTAAAACTTCTTTAGAAAGATTAACTTTATTTATACAATGCATGAAACGATGATTCTACAAAAAGCAGAGATTCTGCAAATTCCTATGTTTCTTGGTGTTTTTGCTATAGATAGACTCCCTGACACACAAGGAAAACCAGCATGTTTTATCATGAATCATGATAGAATAGACCAGCCTGGATCTCATTGGGTTGCTTTATACGTTCATCCTCCTCCATATAATCACTACGCTGAGTATTTTGACAGTTTGGGAAATAAGCCTCCAGATGAATTGTATGCCTGGAAGCAGAAACTGAATTTTAATACAAAACCAGTTCAAAGCGTTCTTGCCGATACGTGTGGTGAGCATGCTCTTTATTTTCTTTATTTAAGATTAGTTCTAAAATTAACATTAAATGAAACACTACAAAAAATATATAAACTGAGAAACGCTGATAAATATGTTTTTGATTTTGTCCAAAAAACGAAATTTAAGAATAAAAAATCATTTTAAAAATTTTCATTACTGCAGAGATGCTGTGTTTCAGAAATATCCTTTTATTTTCGTAAAACAATTTTTATAAACTCACGTTTTTTTCTTTTTTAAAAATTTCTAAAATATTTATTTTTTATACAATTTGAAGAAATCTATTGAACAATGTTTACTGTACAAGATATTCCAGTGAAAAGAGATGTCGAGCTTTCCAGTGCTGAAGTTATCCACAAAATTACTCCCAAATCAGGTGAGCTGGTTACTTTAATTTTAAAGATTGTTTCAATTGATGAACCGAAAAATAGCATATATTCCTCCCTAAAAATAATGCGTGTCAAATTTGAAGGTGGTGGTAATACAACTGTTTGGGGAACTGTTTATGGAAAAAATTGGGTTGAAGCTTTTCCTGAAAGGATGCCTGTTGGTGCTGTTATTAAAATCTCGTTTCGTGCATTACCCCCTTATAGCCGTTATGTCGAAACATCCAATGTCAAATTTGAAATTCATATCAATGACTTTGGATTTATTGACCGTGTAGATATCTAAATAATCTTTTTTTTGTACAATCGCATTTTATTGCATTCATTTAAGTTTTGTTTTTTTCAAATGTAAGTTGTGTTTCATTAAAATGTCAAAAACTTTTATTAAAAACAATTCTGTTTTTACAGTATCTTACGATGAAAAGGGAGCTATTAGCAATTTCTATTTTACAAAATTTTGCTGTGATTCAATGAAAGAATATATTACTAGATATAGTGAACTAAATAAAATATATAAATATATGAAAAGTAAAGCTGATAGGCTTGATCCTGAAATTATTGAACATCTTACACGTTATTTTTTAATACCTGATTTTGAAGAATATTTCCGGTATATTCCCGAAAAGTCTGCAAACGAAAATCTTTATCAAGGAAATGTAGACTATGACTTTTTACATTCTATTGAATTCTTCTGTGGGCACAATTCACTCGCTTTCAATTACAAACCAAATTTGGATATCGAAAAATTTATCGCAACAGCTACTGAAATCACTAAAGAAAACTAGTAATGTTTTAGATTTGTTTTTTTCTTAGATTGTAGAAAATATTTAATAAACATGTTTTAATTATGAAAGTTTTATCTATAAGACAAAGTAAAATTAAATTATTTATTAATTAAAATTACAAACCATATTAAAATAATTAAACCAATGGTTTCTTTTCTTCTTCACTTTCTTGCTTCTTTAATTTAAAAAATAAACATACTACCATATAAAATAAAATAAGAATAATAATAATTAAAATAAAATAATACCACATATGTCCACCACCACAACTTTTCTTACAATCTTCTTCAACATGATCATTAATACTTCGAAGCCCTTTTTCAAGAACTTTTTTGCTTATACAAAAATAAGGATTACCGTACCAGACTGGCCGGACACAAAATTCTTGATCATTACAAATTTCAGGAAGGCATTTTGTGAGATTTACTTTAGTGAGTTGCATTTTTGAAAAAATGTAAAGAAGAAAAAAGTTTTTTTTAAAATAAGCTGACTTTATTTTTAGCACATTATGTAAATTTTAACAATTACAAAAAAAACGTAAATTTAAACAATAACAAATGTAAATTTTAGTTACTGTCACTGTCACTCAAAAAATGATCAGCGTCAATAACGCTTGAGTCTTCATGTGGATAGTAGAAGTGAGTTTTCTTGACACTAAAGCAAATAATATAAGGGACTTTTCTTGCCATGAATGCTGACTTGAATGGCTTCTTGGTCTTGAACTTGATTTTGAAAACAGCATTGACCGGTAACATTTCTTTGATTTTTTTAACATTGTTGCCCCATGCTTCTCCGGTAATAACAACTGTGGGATCTTCACCAACCATTCTAAACTCACAAAATTGAGTATCTTCTTTTCTGTCTTTGATTGTTTTGGTTTCTTCAGGAAGATGTTCTTTCATTTTGAGTGTCAAGACAGCTTTTTCATTTTTTCGGGTGTATTTCAAAATTTCGGCTGGGGAAGAGAGTTTCACTTCTTGAGTGTAAGGTTCGCCGTTAAGGGTGATTGCTTCCATGATCTAAAATCTTTATTTTTAAAAAAAACATATAAACACAAAAAATTATGAAATGCATAAGTCACAAAAACCCGAATCAATAAGTATAGCATCGATATTATTTGTTTCACGCCATTGCTCAACCAAATGTTTTAAATCAATTTTTTTCACTTCATATTCTTGAGTAATTTCAATTATATTTCCGCATGTACATTCCCATGAATATCCTGAACACTGACATTCAACATCCCAGACATCCTTTAAATAATCTTCCAAAAATTCAGAATAACTATAATCCAGTTCTTCTTTAATACAATGTGCAACTTTACGGACTTTAGCCAATTGTTTTATAAATTCATCAGTTTGTTCACAGCAGCGAGAAACCAATTTATATTCATCTTCTCCATTTTCATGGTGGAGAACATAAATAAGATAAGAAGAAATTCCATCGGTATAAACATCGTATGAAACCATTGTTGAAACTGATCTTTTGGAAGAAATTCTGTTTCCTTTATACTTGTTAAAAGAGGCGTGGCCTATTTTGTAGAAAAAAAGATAGTTACACATGTTCTATCCTAAAAGATAGAGAGCCGTTTGTCAGTGTAGAAGCTTGAAGAAAGGGGCGTGACTTATTTTGTAGAAGAAAGATAGTTACACACATTCTATTCTTAAAGATAGGGTACTGTTTGTCTGTGTAGAAGTTTGAAGAAAGGGGTGTGGTTTATTTTGTTGAAAAAAGAAAGTTACACACATTCTATTCTTAGACATAGAGTACTGTTTGTCAGTGTTGAAATTTGATGAGTCATCTTTTTCGGAGGCATCATTCAAGGTCATTTTTAAAAAAAGAGGCATCTTTTTCAAGGTCATTGAAGAAGAGTCATCAAGGTCACGCCTACCAGCGCTTGCCACAACATTGAAAAGTGTTAAAAAGAAAAGAAAAAAAGGGGCGTGGTCTATTAGGAGGCACACAATGTATGGTATGGTCTGTATAAATCATCAAGGTCGTCACGAAAGAAGGAGGCGTCTGTCATGATACAATGATGAAGAAAATAGTTTTTAAAAAAGGGGCGGATCCTTTTTCAAAAAAAATGAGTATAAAAGGATGCATTTCTTTCAAATTTTCATTCTTACTGAAAATATTTTCTGAAAATGGTCAGAACTTTCTACAATTCTAAAAACGCTCGCGGTGAACCACCAAAGAAAAGAAGTGCACCCGGAAATAAAAGCGACGATGAAGACAATTGCTTCATTAAAAAAATTGTTAGTGTTGAAAATCATCCAAAATTCAAGATTGGGAGACGTATTTATCAAATCCTTTTCGAAAACTTAAACAAATGCCCTGATCCGAAGCAAAGCTTGTTGGATAGCTTAAATGAATCCATGGAATTAATCCTTCATAGTAATCCTGGTGTTACCAAAGTTGGTATTTCTCTTCAATCACCTGCTTTGGACGGCAATATTTACCTTCCTTTGATGGCTATTGAAAGAAATGTTATTGAAATCTTGGGAAATGAACTCTTCAAACTACAACAAAGCGAAAAGATGGTGCCGCTCTTTGAACATCAACTACATGCATCCTTCACTTCGCATACACCCCCTGTTGGAAGGGGATTTGATCCACTTATGGGAAATATTGACTTTGAAAATATGATCAATGTCATAATTCAAGACAATTATTGTTTATTCCATTCTATCATTGCATCAATGGAATATGTTACATTAAAAGGAAATCGAAACAAACAAAGACGTTTCAATGAAACTTACAACAATATTACAAAATATCAATCATCTTTAACACAAAAAGCTTTGAAATTGATAAGAAATGCTGGTATTGACCCCTCTCTGGATGGATATGGTATGAAACATGCCGAACAGCTTCAAAATTATTTTATTAAGACTTATGGAATCAAGTATTGTATTCTTATTTTTGGTACTAGCAGCTACACCAAACCAGTCTTCAAAGGAAATGTGGAAAATCCAGAATTCTACTTAAGTATTTTTTATTTCCAAGAACATTTTTATGCAATCAAAAACCTCAATTTATTTTGCGCTGGAAAAAAGAACTACTATTACTGTGTACCGTGTGAAGCAACATATTGTAGTATAGCTTACCACAGTTCATCTTGTCCAAGAAAGTGTATCAAATGCAACCGTATTGGAAGAAATTTCCCTTGTAAAGAAGATGATGTAAAATTTTGCCGTTCCTGCAATCATGAATTCCCCAATCAAGATTGCTACAATCACCATTTGAAAACGAAAATTTGCGGCAAATATGTGAGATGTGAAAAATGTTTCCTCACATACAAAGTTTCTACAAAACAGCCACACACATGTGGTGACAGCTTCTGTAAAAGATGTCATGTTTATCATCAGAAGAAGGAACACTGTTTTATTCAACCCGTTCAAATCAAAGCGGATGTACCTATTCGCTATGTTGTTTTTGATTTCGAAACAACACAAGACACTGTTTTTGGAAATAATGTTTTTGAACATGAGGTTAACTTTATTTGTGCATATGTCTTCTGCACGAGTTGCCTTCTCCATGAAAAATTTATGGAAAGAGAATGTAAAATATGTGGACCAAAGATCAAGAAGTGGTCTGCTGCAAAGGGCGACGAATGTATATTTGAATTTACAAAATGGATTATTTATGATCTCGATAAGAAAGTCAAAACTGTGGCGCTAAGTCATTTTGGAGGTTTGTTTCTTTTCTTTTTACTTTTAATAAACTTACTTTTTCAGGTCGTTTCGATAATGTATTTGTATTGAAACAGTTATTTAAACTCAATCTGAATCCTGTATGTGTAAAAAATGGCAACAAGTTCTTCGAAATCAGAGTCAAGAAAGGCAAAAATACTACAGAAACAATATTCAAAGACTCATTCAATTTCATGAGTGTTCCTTTAAGTGCTCTCGTCAAAACATTTAACTTACCTATTCAAGAAAAAATGTTCTTTCCTCATCTTTACAACAGTTCAAAGAACTATTCAATAAAACTCAGTCATCTTCCTGATAAAAGCTACTATATCTACAAAACTATGTCAAAACAAAAACAAATGGAATTCAATAAATGGTACGACGAAAATTTTGCAACACCTTTTTATTTACCTGATCAACTTGACGAGTATTGCACTAATGACGTAGAAATATTGGCACATGCTGTTGTCGAATTTCGTAAAATTTTCTTAAAATTTTGCGATATGGACCCTTTTAAAGAAAGCTGCACTATTGCTGGAGCCTGTATGAAAACATATCGAAGTAAATACTTACCTGAAAAAACTTTGGCAATTGTCCCAGAATTTGGTTATCAAAAACGAAATACATGTAGCACAACATCTTTAAAATATTTTACATGGTTGGAACATACTACAAAGAAAAAAATTCAGCATGGAAACTCACAAGAAGGAGAATATAAAATTGGAAAATATTCCGTGGATGCTTATATTCCTGACGAGAAGCATGTAATTGAATTTTATGGATGTGCGTTTCACGGACATCCAAAATGCTTTAAACCTGACACTGTTTTACCTACAAAACGAACAGCTGCAAAAGAATATGAACGAACAATGGCAAGAGAAAAAGAAATAAGAGATCTTGGATACACTATAGAAGGTATTTGGGAATGTGATGTGCAGAAAGAATTAAAGAAAAACAAAGAAATGAAAAAATTTTTTGACAACATTCTTCTTGATGGTAATATAACCCCCAGGGAAGCTTTCTTTGGAGGGCGATGTAATCCTCATAAATTATTCAGCCAAAAGAAACCAGGAACAGTGATCAAATACCTGGATTTCACAAGTTTATATCCAGCTTGCAACTTTGAAACTTCATACCCTGTTGGAATTCCCGAGATCATAACAACTGAATACAGCAAACAAGATGTGGAATGGACAAAACCTTCTGATTACGATATAAAAGGTTTAGTGAAAGTTTTTATAATTCCTCCAAGAGGACTTATAATCCCTGTGGTTCCCTACAAAATTGGAGATTTCTTATTATTTCCATTATGCAGAAGCTGTTGCAAAATTCATGAAAATGACGAAACATCTCGTAAAACACTCACATGTGATCACACTGAACAAGAAAGAGGGTTCATTTCAACTTTAACTCATATGGAACTAGATTTGGCATTAAAGAAAGGATATGTTGTGAAAAAATATTTTGGTGCTTATAAGTACAACGACTGGTCAACTGATTTATTTAAACCATATGTGAAAAAATTTCTACGTCTGAAGGTAGAAGCCGATGGATGGCCTCCAAATGTAAAAACAGAAGAAGACAAGCAAAAATTCATTCGAGAATATAAAGAAAAGTTTGACATTGATATTGAGAGGGAAAATGTGAAAAAAAACAATGCATTCCGATTTATCTGTAAACTAAAACTAAACAGTTTATGGGGCAGGTTTTCGCTGAGAAATACGCTCAGCAAGACTTTGGTATCGGATGACCCTCTTGAAGTGGATAGAATTTTAAGCGGTGACGCTTATGAAGTATCATCTATTGATCTTCTTGATGAAAACAGAGTTATGATTATTTACAATGAAAAGAAAGATTTTATTGTTGAAAATGACGCATCTAACATTATCATCTCGTTATGGACAACATCTGCAGCAAGAATCAAGCTCTATGAAATTATGGATATCATAGTTAACACTCCTGGGTGTACACTTATTTATACAGGTAAGACTTTTTTTTTAAAATATAATATTAATCATATAATTTTTAGATACAGACTCTGTCATTTTTGAATGTCCAGAAGATTTCTGCCCTTTGGAAACTGGGAATTACCTTGGGGAATTGACGGATGAGGTAGGACCTGATGAGGAAATCATCGAAGTTATTGTTGGTGGAAACAAACAATATGCATTGAAAAAAAGAAACAAGATCACTGGTGAAATTACATATGTATTAAAATTACGTGGTATTACACTGAATGCCGAAACATCTACACTGCTACATTATGAAAAATTCAAAGACATGGTCCTGAACTACGATCAAAACGACTATGTCGAACTTGACTACAAACGTATTCTACCAAACCGTACTGGACATGTGATAACCAAAAATATTCCCAAACGTTATAGAGTTTATTATAAAAAAGGATGGATTAAAGATTGTATTGTATACCCTTTTGGATTTTAAATAATTTTGTATGTAACCTTTCTTGAATTGTAAATAAATTTGTTTGTTTGTTACCTTTCTTGGATTTTTTTACCCATTTTATATGGTAGAATATTTGTCTATAGTTGTTTCAGGTGTGCTCTAATATTTTTAGGATATGGAAGTAGAACTCTTGGATCAAAAGTTATGTTGGACCATGAACAAATTGTAGAACGTCTTAATGGTATTAAGGTAAACATTACTAAATAATTATTATTTTTAAATTCTATTTTAGGCTTATTTACCTTTCCAGTTACACAATCATATAATCACTGTTCGTGACTACCTCACTTACTACCGCGAAAAGCCATTTGAAATTTATGTTTTTCCAAATAAAAAGACAATTGATTTTAAACTAATTAATCCATCTTTCCTGCATCAGTTGGGATGTAATATTCAAATAGGAATGGAGGTATTAGCTACTAATGAGTGTTTTTGCTTGAAAAGGTAGATAACAAAAAAACTTTATCTTTAATAATAATCGTTTTTTTCAGAGTAGTCATTAATGAATTTAAACAAGAATGTGATAGTGATGTTGAATAATAATATCATTTGTTGTTTGAATAAAAATATATATTTATGTGTCTATTGTTTTTTACTAAAATCGTTTTAACGATTGAAATACCTTTGATATTAATTTGTAATATTTACTAAAAATCTTTTTAGTTTATTTTAAATATGAGCCATACTCTTACCCTCAATCATTACTTGTCATATGGACGTGTTCCTGATAACCAACGTCATCAACGCATTGGAACTACAACCTTTAAATGTAATTACTGGATGAGACTTACTCAAGTCCCTAATTGGGCTTGGATTGATCTTAGAGGCATGAGCTGCCGCACTGACTTTGTCAGACTTGTGGATCCGGAAATCTGTTTTACAACAAATATCGAAAGAAATGCTTTATATCATTACTACTCAAAACGTGGTCGTACTGTTGTGATCCCTCAGTTTATTATTCGTGACAATAACTCTGGAAATCTTTATTTACCTCAAGACGTACAAATCTGTAGTAATTTCATGTGATAATTATATTTGTTATGACAATAAATCATTTTTTCTTGTAAAACAACCTTTCACGATTACACCTCTTACAGTAACCCCTCCTTACAGTAAACAGACCGTCGGATATACTGTACCGCCGCAAGCAGGTATACTGTACAGCCGCTAAGGGATCAAAGATCAAAGATCAAAGTTCAAGGTCAAATGTGACCGATTTATCTGTGCATAACTACTACTATTACTTATCCATGAAAAACTTTTACTTATCCATGAACACTTTTACTTATCCATGAACACTTTTACTTATCCATGAACAACTATTACTTATCCATGAACACTTTTACTTATCCATGAACACTTTTACTTATCCATGAACACTTTTACTTATCCATGAACACTTTTACTTATCCATGAACACTTTTACTTATCCATGAACACTTTTACTTATCCATGAACACTTTTACTTATCCATGAACACTTTTACTTATCCATGAACACTTTTACTTATCCATGAACAACTATTACTTATCCATGAACACTTTTACTTATCCATGAACAACTATTACTTATCCATGAACACTTTTACTTATCCATGAACACTTTTACTTATCCATGAACACTTTTACTTATCCATGAACACTTTTACTTATCCATGAACACTTTTACTTATCCATGAACAACTTTCATCTAATATGTTTTTAATTTACAGGATATATATCAATGAAAAATGTTCTATGGATGTTATGGCCAAGAAACAATATGGAGAAAATGGAATTTTTGATTGATTTGTTGCTGGCAGAAAATATGATTGCATGTTATGGTATGTCTTTTTTTTTTTTTTTGAGAGTTCACTGTACTTATCCCCAGAAAGTAGATCATTTCGAGTTCTTTCAATTGTAGTTTTTGGTCCAGATACATGTGGTTGTTATTGATTTTCTTGTACAGTTAAAACATCAGTTGTTGGATGATCCAAAATTGATTCAACTGGAGCTTGAAGTTTTGGTGGAATATTTTCTTTTGTGACATTTTCTTGTGTAATTTCTTTTGATGGTTTTAGCGGGATTTTTTTACACTACTTCCTTTTCCTTCTTTTTTGGTTTCATTTCTTTTTATTCGAAAGCAAAAGAAAACTTCTGAAAAAGAACATTGGTGCTGAAACTCCAAAAAGCGCTGTCGAAGCTAGTGTTGTAAAAGTTTACATAATTTTGTAAACATAATGTCTGACGCTATTAAAGAACATAAAATAAAACTAATTTTTTTTCATTTTTTTGTCACATTTTTTGATCAATGAAAAGATTTAGTTTTTTACAGCAAAAAAATTTTTTTGTGTTGATTTATTGTTTTTGGATATTTTGTAATTTTTTGCAAAATTTTGTAATTTACACAAAAATATAAGTTTTCTTTTTATCAGAAAAATAGCCTTTGTAAATTGTTTTCATTAAGAAATGCCGAAAATGCAACTAAACTACACAATATTTTAGAAATATGTTTTATTTTATTGCAAAAAATCAACAAATCTTTCTTCGTTTTTTTGTTCCGAGTAGGGTTGCCGCCCCCCCCCCCCCGTAAATCGAAAAAGTCGGGGACGGGGACGTCCCCGAAATGCAAAAATTTTCGGGGACGGGGAAACGGGATCCCCAAAAATCAGAAATCTTTCGGGGACGGGGAAAACGGGGATCCCCGTTGGGGGAACCCTGTTTTCTACGGGACAGGGAGAGAAAAAATTTGGATATTTTGAAATTTGAAGATTCAAAAGTAATAAAAGTCGTTTATTATGTACAGTAATCATTAGTGGAGCGCTAATTGGATAACTTTTTAGTGATTTTTCCTTTATTATCGAAACTTTAATTTTTTCGGGGATGAAAATCTTTCGGGGACGGGGAAAACGGGGATCCCCGAAAATCAAAAACCTTTCGGGGAAATCGGGGAAACGAGGGGGGACGGCAACCCTAGTTCCGAGAAACAAAAATGCCATTTTCAAAGCAGTTTACTAAATTTTTATTTTTGTAATTTATATGTATATTGTTAATAATTAAAAATGCAATATTTACTGATATTTTTTAGGAGATTTTCAATTTTAAAATAACTTTAACTTTTTTTTAAAACAAAATTATCGAAAAACAAGCAAATTACAATTCTTTTTTTTGTAAAACTAAAAAAATTTACAAAAGCAAAATATTTAATGTTTTTATCTCATTACAAACATGGAGATTGTGTTTGACTTTTCTATAACAATACATTGATAAAAGATTTATTATTAGGTTTTGTTTTTGTTGATTAAAAATTTTAAATAAAATATTCAAAAACGAAATTTATTTTTTTGCAGGAAACAAAAAACTTATTAAAATTTTGCTGAAGCGTTTTATCGAAATCAATAACACCTGAGAAAAATTGAAAAATGTGACGGAAAATTAAAAAAAAATTGCTTCATTTTATGTTCTTTAATCGTGTCAGACATTATGTTTACAAAATTTAAAGAATAGAAAAAATATGTGTGAAAAAAATACGTCCGCAAAAAAATCGAGAGAATTATTTTTACAGAAGACAAATCTTTTCCCGAAAAATTAGATGTGTCTTTTTTCTGTTGCAAAAACGCTAAAATTTTATAGAAAAAAATATAATTTTTGCGTTTTTTGTTTTTGAATATTTGATCATTTTTTTACAAAAAATTTTCTAAACACCATAATCGTTTTTTTAAAGATTATTTAGAAGGAGTTGGAACATTAAATAAAAGAAAAAAATTTTACTTTGTATTTCCATTTATATTTTACAAAAAAGTGATACTTTTCACAACAGTTTTAACTATTGATGCTTGATATTTCTGCATAAATTCACAAAAACAAATTATATATTTTTTTAACTGTTGTTTTATTTTTTCATTGAAAAACAATTGCTTCTTCGAATTTTAAATACAAAAAAGACCAACTTTTATTATCTAATTTTAAAGATATTCACAAAACAATGTATAGCATGATTTTGATTAAAAGCAACACTAATCAAATTTAAGGCCAGCATGTCATTTAAAAATTATATTTTCTTTAAACTTTATCTATTATTAAAATGTCTTGGATTTTAGACATAAAATCAACTATTTGTTTAATGCAACAAAAACCTTTTTTGCATTGTAAATTGGTATTCAAAGATATCATTCATAAATATAAAAAGAAATTTGGTAATAAATTTTTAATTATTTATTGAATTAGACTTCAATAAATATCTGGTTTCTTTTTTAGTTAATAAAGTTTAATTCTATTTCCGATTACGAAATTATTTATATTTGATCTATGAAAAAACAAAATATTCAGAAGTATCGCAAGTTTGAATCAAAAAATATTCCGTTTTCATTTTATTTTTACGAAACACATCAAAATTGTTTTTTTGTTTTTGTTATTTAATTCTCCAAACATTTCCTTTTGAAACATCTGGGTAAAAAATTTTGTTTTGTTGCAGAAAAGAGAAGTAACAAAGCGGAAAAAAAATATTTAGAAATGCCGTTCGTTAGTTTTAAAACAGCAGTTTTTCGCAAAAACGTTTCATTCTTCACTTTTTCTTTTGCAAATATTTCATAGAAAATATGTGGCGCCGAAATTTTTTTACTTTAACAAATTTATTATTTCTTTTGAATATTTTATTTTCTTGATAAAAATCTTTTGGTAAACAAAATACTTAAAATAAAAAAAGACATTTAAAAAATTATCACAGTATACAATATCTTTGAAAATATTATACATTATTCAATAAATTTTTTCGTTATTTTTCGATCAATGTAAGTTTCTTATCTTGATATTTAAAATAAACAATTAAATGGATTTTTTGTTATTCTTTAAATTGGACATGAGTTATAACATTTAAATATTTTTATATCTATCAACTTTTAAGAAAATGGGAAAAACTGAATAAATCTTTGCTCCCTTGAGTTCTGAAAATTGCAAAAACAGAATTAAGAATAAAATGTTTGCAAAAAATAAGACGAATGTTTTTTTTAATAATGATAAATTCCGTGTTCTGATACTGATATTATTTTTGTTCTGATATTTTTGTAAACAACTGTTGCATTCATCATGGTTTTTAGAAATCTTTTTGCAAAAAAGTAATCAAATATTTAAAAACAAAAAAAAAACGCTTTTATAAAATTTTTATTTCTTTCGAAGTTTTTGCAACAAAAAAGACACATCTATTTTTTTGGGGAAAATTTTCTCTTTTGTTCGAATAATTCTCTAATTTTTTTGCGGACGTGTTTTTTTCACCCTTATTTTTTCTTTTCTTCAAATTTTGTAAACATTATCTCACACGATAAAAGAACATAAAATGAAGCTTTTTTTTTAAATTTTTCGTCATATTTTTTAAGCAATAAAAAGCTTTACCAAAACTTTTAATTAGTTTTCTGTTTCCTGTAAAAAAATGAATTTCGCATTTGAATATTTTATTTAAATTTTTTAACAAAACTAATAACGTATTTTTTGTCAAAGAATTGTATTTTTTTTCATAGTTGTGTAAATTTGAGATCATCGACAAATATTGAAATTAAAAACGTTCACAAATCTCTTTCTTCTGTAGTTGATAGTTATGTTAGTTTGTATATTAATGAAGTCGACCATTTATTTAACAGGAAATTTAAAAAACCATTAAATATTTTGGTTTTGTAAATTTTTTTATTTTTACAAAAAAAAGAATTGCAATTTGAAAACTAATAATAATAAACGGACAATTTATTTTTCTGTATGTGAAATGTTAAAGCACACCAGATAAAAAATGGAACATCCTTTATTAATAATTTAAAATTAAGTTTAAACTCACAAGGGACCGTTATGACATGTAACCCTGGGTTTTTTTCGGGCTTATGTGGATTCGGTAGTACTAATGTAGTTATGAAAAACCCCCAAGGGATTTTTGCTTTTTCGCGATTCTACAGAAGTTACAGCCTTCTGAAGTTTGCTTCAAAACCCATGACCCCCGGGTCGTGGATATAAGGAGAAAAAATGAAAATTTTTGTTCCTCTTTATTTCACTCCCAAATCACTCAGAACACTTATTTAAGTAATATAATAGCTATTTTCGACATTTTACGGCATCTGGAGCCATTTTTTGCTTGCCGGATTCTGAAGGTCGGAACTTGAAAATATTCGTTTATTGTTTATTTCTCTCATTTTCCGCTTTTATGGGTTTTCAAATATGGAGAATTCAATGGTAAACATGGTTTTTTAAAACAGAAATATTTTCGTGCCGAGATTCCAGTCTGGTAGAGTACTCTGCGTTGATACCACTGCTTGACGGAAAAACTGAATTTATTGTTCTTTTTTCTTATTTTTTCTCCCCAATGGGTTTTTGAACATGGGGAATTTTGTGGCACACGCCGTTTTTAATATAATAATTAAAAATTATCGGATATTTCGTTACGCTTGAATTTTGTTCATTCAACGAAAAGTTTCGAAATTTCTACGTAAATATACGATGCTGGAAAGCTAAAGCTATCAACTTTTTTTACCAAATTTAGTACTCTGCGTTGATACCACTGTTGAAACCTTTTTGGTTTTTGTCAAGCTACAATATAAAATATGGAAATTGGTAGTATTTTATCACTTCTTGCTAGTAAATATCCGCTTAAAAATGTTATATTGTTGTTACCGAAGAAGAAAAAATGGTAGCTGATCATATTGAAAGCAAGTTATCTTTTTTTGCAAAATAATATTTATATTATATTGCGGAAAATTTTTTCAGAAGTCCTGCTCGAAATTCTTAAAAGTGGAGAAATTCCAAGAAGCTATTACAATTTGGAAATCAAAGGACGTGACATTATTTATGATACGAGTGATTCTGACGACAGTGATAGTGATGCAGAAATTTCAGATGATGATGAATATGACCCTAAAATAAAAAAGCCATTCGTTAATGAAATTTGTCACATCTGAACAGGAAGTTGAAAGATAATTATAGTTTTCAGAAAACATTTTTTATAAAAAAAAAAAGAAACAGTTTTTTTTTTCAAAACTGTACAACTATAGCATAAGATCCAAAATATTACAACATTTCAGAAATTATTATATTAAAAACGGCGTGTGCCACAAAATTCCCCATGTTCAAAAACCCATTGGGGAGAAAAAATAAGAAAAAAGAACAATAAATTCAGTTTTTCCGTCAGCCGAAAGTTTATGACTTCAGATTCCTACCAGACTGGAATCTCGGCACGAAAATATTTCTGTTTTAAAAAACCATGTTTACCATTGAATTCTCCATATTTGAAAACCCATAAAAGCGGAAAATGAGAGAAAATAAACAATAAACGAATATTTTCAAGTTCCGACCTTCAGAATCCGGCAAGCAAAAAATGGCTCCAGATGCCGTAAAATGTCGAAAATAGCTATTATATTACTTAAATAAGTGTTCTGAGTGATTTGGGAGTGAAATAAAGAGGAACAAAAATTTTTCATTTTTTCTCCTTATATCCACGACCCGGGGGTCATGGGTTTTGAAGCAAACTTCAGAAGGCTGTAACTTCTGTAGAATCGCGAAAAAGCAAAAATCCCTTGGGGGTTTTTCATAACTACATTAGTACTACCGAATCCACATAAGCCCGAAAAAAACCCAGGGTTACATGTCATAACGGTCCCTTGTGAGTTTAAACTTAATTTTAAATTATTAATAAAGGATGTTCCATTTTTTATCTGGTGTGCTTTAACATTTCACATACAGAAAAATAAATTGTCCGTTTATTATTATTAGTTTTCAAATTGCAATTCTTTTTTTTGTAAAAATAAAAAAATTTACAAAACCAAAATATTTAATGGTTTTTTAAATTTCCTGTTAAATAAATGGTCGACTTCATTAATATACAAACTAACATAACTATCAACTACAGAAGAAAGAGATTTGTGAACGTTTTTAATTTCAATATTTGTCGATGATCTCAAATTTACACAACTATGAAAAAAAATACAATTCTTTGACAAAAAATACGTTATTAGTTTTGTTAAAAAATTTAAATAAAATATTCAAATGCGAAATTCATTTTTTTACAGGAAACAGAAAACTAATTAAAAGTTTTGGTAAAGCTTTTTATTGCTTAAAAAATATGACGAAAAATTTAAAAAAAAAGCTTCATTTTATGTTCTTTTATCGTGTGAGATAATGTTTACAAAATTTGAAGAAAAGAAAAAATAAGGGTGAAAAAAACACGTCCGCAAAAAAATTAGAGAATTATTCGAACAAAAGAGAAAATTTTCCCCAAAAAAATAGATGTGTCTTTTTTGTTGCAAAAACTTCGAAAGAAATAAAAATTTTATAAAAGCGTTTTTTTTTTGTTTTTAAATATTTGATTACTTTTTTGCAAAAAGATTTCTAAAAACCATGATGAATGCAACAGTTGTTTACAAAAATATCAGAACAAAAATAATATCAGTATCAGAACACGGAATTTATCATTATTAAAAAAAACATTCGTCTTATTTTTTGCAAACATTTTATTCTTAATTCTGTTTTTGCAATTTTCAGAACTCAAGGGAGCAAAGATTTATTCAGTTTTTCCCATTTTCTTAAAAGTTGATAG
Source organism: Panagrolaimus sp. PS1159 (assembly GCA_963922195.1). Classification (NCBI taxonomy): domain Eukaryota; kingdom Metazoa; phylum Nematoda; class Chromadorea; order Rhabditida; family Panagrolaimidae; genus Panagrolaimus; species Panagrolaimus sp. PS1159. The sequence goes on from CAWUHW010000006.1 coordinate 546,484, forward strand.
ATATAAAAATATTTAAATGTTATAACTCATGTCCAATTTAAAGAATAACAAAAAATCCATTTAATTGTTTATTTTAAATATCAAGATAAGAAACTTACATTGATCGAAAAATAACGAAAAAATTTATTGAATAATGTATAATATTTTCAAAGATATTGTATACTGTGATAATTTTTTAAATGTCTTTTTTTATTTTAAGTATTTTGTTTACCAAAAGATTTTTATCAAGAAAATAAAATATTCAAAAGAAATAATAAATTTGTTAAAGTAAAAAAATTTCGGCGCCACATATTTTCTATGAAATATTTGCAAAAGAAAAAGTGAAGAATGAAACGTTTTTGCGAAAAACTGCTGTTTTAAAACTAACGAACGGCATTTCTAAATATTTTTTTTCCGCTTTGTTACTTCTCTTTTCTGCAACAAAACAAAATTTTTTACCCAGATGTTTCAAAAGGAAATGTTTGGAGAATTAAATAACAAAAACAAAAAAACAATTTTGATGTGTTTCGTAAAAATAAAATGAAAACGGAATATTTTTTGATTCAAACTTGCGATACTTCTGAATATTTTGTTTTTTCATAGATCAAATATAAATAATTTCGTAATCGGAAATAGAATTAAACTTTATTAACTAAAAAAGAAACCAGATATTTATTGAAGTCTAATTCAATAAATAATTAAAAATTTATTACCAAATTTCTTTTTATATTTATGAATGATATCTTTGAATACCAATTTACAATGCAAAAAAGGTTTTTGTTGCATTAAACAAATAGTTGATTTTATGTCTAAAATCCAAGACATTTTAATAATAGATAAAGTTTAAAGAAAATATAATTTTTAAATGACATGCTGGCCTTAAATTTGATTAGTGTTGCTTTTAATCAAAATCATGCTATACATTGTTTTGTGAATATCTTTAAAATTAGATAATAAAAGTTGGTCTTTTTTGTATTTAAAATTCGAAGAAGCAATTGTTTTTCAATGAAAAAATAAAACAACAGTTAAAAAAATATATAATTTGTTTTTGTGAATTTATGCAGAAATATCAAGCATCAATAGTTAAAACTGTTGTGAAAAGTATCACTTTTTTGTAAAATATAAATGGAAATACAAAGTAAAATTTTTTTCTTTTATTTAATGTTCCCCCCTTGTCAGCATATTAATTGTTGATAATATACATTAATCTATTCTACAGGATCGTATATTTTTAAAGAAAATTTCATCAGTTTTTCTTGTGATTTTCTATTTTTTTGTTAAATCAAATTTATAGCAGTCCCCCCATGAAGAAATAACAATTGTTGTTGAAACGTTTTAAATGGACTTTTCTGTGTAAGAAATGTGATGATTAATTTCACTGCTCTTTCTTTTTTTTTCTTCGCTAATTTTAAAGAAACAGCAGGAAAATCTTGTATTTAATATATATTTTTTCATTTACAAACTCCATTTTTTAAAAATAATTTTTCTTATTATGACATACCCGTAAGATTCTTTTTTATGGAAACATTTTTTAAATTGTTTCAAAAATGCAACGATGAAAGCATAAGATAATTGCAAAAACATTTAATTTAAATAAAAACCAGGTATCAATAAACAATCGTTAAAAATAGAAAATTTATGGATTAGCAATGACGAAACTTTTTTCTCAGTTTTAAAGGCATAAAAAATTCCTTGTTTGATTTCAACTTGACAAAGAAGCGATGAAAGTATTAAATAATATCAAAATTACATTCACTGCAAAAAACTACGAATGAATGTACAAAAATTTAGAAAAATGAATAAAATATAGCCGCTCTAAAGGGGTAAAATATAATCATTGTAAAAATAAGATGAAAAGCTAAGAATAATAAACACAAATAAAGATCTAATTTAAGAAAAAATTTTGTCCAAATTTCTTTTATTTTTTCGGTTTCTTCTTTTTCGTACAAATATTTTAGAATCGGAGCCAAATCTGGATTTTTGAGTTGATCGGCATTGGGAGGTGTTCGCTGAAATGTTGAAATTTATATGGATAAAGAGAATCGGAGTTGTAATTTGGAGAAGGTTTGGAATGTGGAAATCAAAAAATGTGCAACCAAATTTTTTCATTCGTATTATTTAGCCAAAAATAGGGGCAGGGATGTGCAAAAGTAACTTTCCAAAGGGGAAGCGGAACGGAAGTAAATTTGTTTTTGAAAACGATATTTATTATTGCGTTCAAAAATTAAAAATTGTAAAGCCTTTGCGGCGCTCAAAAAAAAGTCGTTTTAGGATTATTGCATCTTTGTTTTTTTTCGCAGACAAAGTTTTTAGAAAACTTTTCCACAAAAAGCACAATTTTTCTTGTAAAAACAAACATTAAATTCACGGAATTCCGCCGCTTTTTGTACGGAAACAGAATTCCCGGACATCCCTGGGAGAGGATAGGGAGTCTTTAATTCAAAGCTTTGAAGCCACGTCTTATGCAATGAGAAACCATACCCTTTTCATCCAGCTTTTATCAGATATTTTGGTGCTTTTTTGAACAAACCAGATAATTGCGTTGCTAGGCTGTTTATCCCCGTAATTCTCAGCACAACATAGTAAAGTAACAGAAACAGCCAAAGCCAAAACACAAATTACACATTCGCAAATCAAAAACCGTCCAATGACAGGCAGACCGTCAGCACTCCGAGGCATTTCTCCAGCTAATAATTGGAGCATGATAGAGAGTGTTAAAAGAGTGGTGAGACCAAATGTTACCTAAAATAAATGGTAATAATTTTTCTTGATTTTTGTCCCGGATCAGAGCCATCAAATCAAATGACAAACCTTCTCAGTTCTTTCGCCTCCAGCCGTCGTAGGGACAAAGAGGCCAATAACGGATACGGTAACAACCAAAAAAGTGGGAAATATTAAACTGACAACATAAAAAAGAGGTTTTCGTTTTAATAGCTAAAAAATGTGGAAGATAAAGATTTGAAAAAAAAAACAAAAAATTCAAACCAATAAATAATGAATTTCTTGAAATCTTTGATCATTATAGGTATTGACGACTTCTTCAAAAGTAAAATTCACAATGTCCCATTCTGAATTTTTTCCATTTATGTTCATATTTTCAAAATCAACTGAAGTAGGAAGAAATTTGAGGTCTTTTTCGGTATATGCCCATGTTCCAAATATTAAAGGACAGCTTTGTTCATCGAATGGAAAGTTTAGCACATTTAATTGGCAACGTGTGTCGAGCATCTGAATAAAAATTTTTCGGTATTAGGAACAAACTTTTCATGATTATTGTACATTTTTTAAAAAACCTTAACGTTCATGTTTGCGTAAACTTGCCGCAAAAAAGCAAAAGGGAAATGAAGATAGTGCGTGACAAAAAAAAATCACTGCCTTTTTCTGCTTTCTGTTCCCGATGTTTCAAAATTCAGTACTCAAAACTTGAAAAAAATAGAAAAATACATATCAAAAATGTCGGAAAAAAGGGTGGCGTTGGCGGTCTTTCTCCTTCTTTTCCTTTAAAAATGCAAAATGCAAATAATGATATTGAAATGCGCGACTTTCGTAATACCCGGCACAACATGCTAACAATTATTGCAGTTTTTTTAAAGAAAGTTAAAGACAAAAAAGTCAAATTAAACAAACAGAAAAAGAAAATTTCGAAATATTTTTTTTGCAGCGTCTTATTAATTTTTTTCTTTTCGGGCTGCGAAAAATTGCGTTTTTTTGGAAGAAAACTAAGAATCAAAATTATTCTACTTATAAAATTTCTATTCTAAACATATTTGAATTTTTTAAAATCTGTTTTGTGATTAGGGTTGCAGCCCCCCCCCCCCGTAAATCGAAAAATTCGGGGACGGGGACGTCCCCGAAATGCAAAAATTTTCGGGGACGGGGAAACGGGGATCCCCGAAAATCAAAAATCCTTCGGGACGGGGAAAACGGGGATCCCCGTTCGGGGAACCCTGTTTTCTACGGGACGGGAGAAAGAAAAAATTTGGATATTTTCAAATTTAAAGATTCAAAAGTGATAAAAGTCGTTTATTATGTACAGTAAACATTAGAGGAGCACTAATTAAATAACTTTTTAGTGATTTTTCCTTTATTATCGAAACTTTAATTTTTTCGGGGATGAAAATCTTTCGGGGACGGGGAGACGGGGATCCCCGAAAATTAAAAATCTTTCGGGGACGAGGAAAACGGGGATCCCCGTTCGGGGATCCCCGCGGGGAAATCGGGGAAACGAGGGGGGACGGCAACCCTATTTGTGATGCATTTTTATTAACAGATAAAAGTTATTATAAATTAACAATGTAAGTTTCAACATTTCATCGGTTTTTTTTTTGCGAAAATGTGCTCAATACAGATGCAATCGGTATAAAAAAAGTAATTTTAATTAACATTTAACATCAGGAAAAAAATTAAAGATTCATTTCTATCGTCACCCCAAAAAAGAGTATGATTTTTAAACGATACAAATGTTTATTATAATAGCCTAAGGATAACTTAAATGTAAAAAACGCATAAAAACAGAAAAATGGCAAAAATTCAGTAATAAGTTATATCAATCATTTTGGTAAATTTGGGGGTAGGACCGTGGTAATTAGTAAATGAATAAAAACTTTGCTGAAGTAAAATACTTCCTTTAAGCAACGAACAAACCTTATAAAAATCTACTTGTACATTACCATCTGATTTTACCCTTGCGAATAATCTGCTCAAATCTATGGAGTCCTTAGAATCCACAAGATTGTAAACATGCCAATCTGGAAGCCAAATGGAAGTCGCTGGAATATTAATATTTGTGATATTTGCAAATTCTGTGTCATTCCAAATCAGCCCAGAATCATTCCATCGCTGTGCAGACCAAAGTAACATTTTTATTGTTTCATCTTGTTCATCCACCCCAAGAAAAAATAATATATTCATTTCATTTTCGATTACTAAGCTTCCAGAAGTGTTAGGAATTACTCGAGGTTCATAAGAAGAAAGAAGATATTGGGCCAATTCTTTTGCCGTTACCTCTGCTGCGTACACATTTTTTTTGAAGCAAGAAAAAATTAGAATTAAAAAAATACACTTCATATTTTTTATAAGAAACACCAACAAAGTTGCTCAAAATGCTACAAAAATATGACAGTGCTTCATTTAAGCATTCACCCCAACCATAAGGAACTGGGAAAATTTAATCAAATTTATTCTAAAGGGGGCAGTTAATAAAATTTTGTTTTAAAATTTTAATAGTATTTAAAGGTAAAATGTATTTTCTTTGAATAGCAACTTAAAAAGTTGATAAAATAAGATTATTGCTAATTAAAATTCTGTACATTTTTACGAAGAAAATGACAAATTAATTTTTTTAAGAATATTTTTTTGTTCCTAAAACAAAACTTTCAAAGGCGGGTAAAATATATATGTATGGTGCCGGTTGGAATATAAAACGATAAAATATAAAAGTTTTCATTTTTTTCCATTTACAAGAAATCATCATCATTTTTTGTAAATGAATTCAATAAGCTCGTCTTTCTGACTTAATAAGGCCACACTTTTTGAGTCTTTTTAAGTCAGAAAGACGAGCTTATTGAATTCATTTACAAAAAATGATGATGATTTCTTGTAAATGGAAAAAAATGAAAACTTTTATATTTTACCGTCTTATATCATAAAATAGTTAAAAATCATGCTTAACTTTCCCAAAAATTATTATCTCTTTGGAATTTTAAAAAAAATATTTTTATTTAGTGACAAAAATTTGATTAACATTATTCAGTTTTTAAACTGTTTAAAAACAATACTAAAGTTTGCTTGCAAATCTTCCCAACCGTTGTTAAAAAAAATATTTATTATAATTAAAAGAAATATCAGAAACATATTTATTATATTTTTTTACATTTTCCAGCTATTTGCGGAAAAAAAAATGTTTTTCAAAGTTTTATATTTCAAAAATATCGAGTCAGCAAAATTTGGAAGTCAGATGTCAAAAAAAAATATTTATCAAACAATACAGCAATAATTACAAAATTATTTAACTTGGGAACCCGTGTTATTTAGATACAGTAATTTTTTTAAATATTACTACTTTTTTAAATCATCGAATTTGGTATAACACAAAGCTTTTTTTTTTTTCATAAGCTTTGCTTTATTTAAAAATTTAATGATAATAACAAACTTTTCTACGGAATTGCACTCATCCCTGTTTTACCGTCTTTCTTTTACAACGTTTCAGATAACAATCTTTGTAAAAAAAACGGTAAAAATTTCGCAAGGTAATTTTTAAAAAAACTGATTTTTTGACATTTTTCAAAAGTTCAGATCGAAAAATTAAAAACTTTTGATATTTGCACAAAAAACACACAAAATACATTCTAGTTTTTCTCTCTTTTTTTGTGTTGTTTCATTCATTTTATTGCTCTTTTGTATTTTCTTGAAAAAGAATAAACATATAAAAAGCAAAAGTTAAAATAAAACTTTTGTCAAAATTGAAAGCAAAAAAGCTGTTGTAAAAAAGTTAAAAAAATGTTTTTTCTTATTTTATTTACATTAATTGCGTTATTTCTGTTCCATCAGTGCTATTGGCGACGACGAAATCTTCCACCAGGTCCCTTTCCATTACCGTTGATAGGAAATATGTTGGCCATTGATGTAAATAATATCGATAATCAACTTTTGGATTTGAAAAAGAAATATGGGAATATTGTAACTTTATGGTTGCCACAGCCTATAATTATTTTTGGGGGAAATGATGTAAAATTTTTTTTAATTGTCTTTTTTTGGGAGAAAAGAACTTGTTTTTAAGGAGCTAAAAACAGCTTTCATAAAAAATGGTGAAAAAACAGCTGGTCGACCCGATTTTAAAATTATGGAGCTGTTGTTGGAAGGAAATTATGGGGTAGTATTTTCGAGTGATAAATTTTGGAGGAATCAACGTCGCTTTGCATTGCATGTTTTAAGGGATTTTGGAGTTGGACGGCCAATTTTAGAGAATGCTATAATTTCACAAGCTTCAGATGTTTGTAATTACTTTAAGAGCTTAAATGGTGATCCAGTTGATCCAAGTAAAACTATCATTGTATGTTGAACTATAAAATAATCGGATTAAATTGAACTTTGCAAACACATGTGCTTATATGCAAATTTTCAGACCTGCGTTGGAAATATCATTCATCAACTTGCATTTGGGATTACCACTGATATCCGTGATGATACAATATACGATTTTCGAAATAAAATGTTAGAAGCTTCAAAGCTTTTTAATCATCCGATAACACTTTTAATGGATTTATGGGAGCCATTGAAATATCTTAAATTTCTTGGAGGGAAATCTTATCAAAAATTAATTGATTACAATAATGAAATGATTGATTACTGTAGAGCGCATATTGAAGAACATCGAAAAACAATTAGCTATGAAAATGAACCTCGTGATTATATTGATGCATTTTTAATTGAACAACAAAAACAAAATCCTTTACTGAAAAGGCACGGAGAATGGAGTGATTGGCAGTTGATTGGAACATTGTATGATTTATTTGCAGCTGGTATGGAAACAACAAGCACAACGACCCAAATGTTTATCTTTTATATCCTTCATTATCCGGATGTTCAAAAAAAGATTCATGTAGAAATTGATGCTGTTATTGGAAGGGATAAAGTTATAACTATGTCTGATCAATCAAAATTACCGTATTTTAACGCCTGCTTACAAGAAGCTCAAAGAGTTACAACTGTTTTGCCAATGAATTTATTTCATCGAACAATTGAAGATTTGGAAATTGATGGATATGATATTCCAAAGGGGACTACAGTAATTCCACAATTTGAAAGTGTTCATAAAGATGAAAAGGAATTTAGAGGTTAGTTTTGTTCAACAAAATATATTCCTTATATGGCCGATAATTTTTCTGACACTTTTAAATTACACATTTATCAGGTTTACCAAAAAGTTCGTTTCGAGGGAACACTTTTCTCTTGTTCAATTTATGAATGCAAAGTGTTCCCCTCTATGAACTTCCTCAAATCATTGGGGGCCCAATGACCTCAAAGAAAGAAATCAGACATGAGAAGCTTCCACTGTTTGGCGGCCTGACGTAGAACGCTACATTTTTGTCCTGCTTCTGAATTTTATTTTTTTCTTGTTTTTCCTTTAAAAAATGGTGTCAAAAAAAGGATATCAACATTGAAATAAAAATCCTTATCCGTGCTGATAATGCGATTTTGGCGAAGTGCGTCAGGCCGCTATTCTCATGCCTGAAAGAAATGTTTTTTCACGGAAAAATTTTTCTCGAGGGAACACTTTTCTTTTTTTTCAAATTATGAATGCAAAGTGTTCCCTATTTACAAACTTCCCCTAATGACCTTACAGGAATGTCAAAGATAAAGTATATTGATTACTGTAGAAAATTAAGTAAAAATATTCCCCAAAGAAATCATATCTCCTCCATTTCAGATCCACAAAAATTTGATCCTTCTCGATTTTTGGATTCTGAAAATAATTACAAAAAGGATGAACGAATTACTCCATTCTCCCTTGGAAAACGAGCATGTTTGGGTGAAAGTTTAGCGAGGATGGAACTTTTCTTATTTGCTGCAACCTTCTTTCAGCACTTTGAATTTCAACCAGAAAATCCCGACAACCTTCCGCTATTTGAATATGATTACAGTTTTGTAAAAACGATAAAACCATTTAAAGTTCGAATTTTAGAACGAAAACAATAATTATATTTTAATGCAATGTTAATTAACCAATGTTGAAATTTTATAAATTAAAATATATATTAGTGCAAATATTATTTTTTAACTGCACATTCGTTGAAATTTTTTTTAAAAAAAATTACAAAATCTGTAATCTCAGTTTTCTTTTTTTTTAACAAGACTTCTAATAAATCGATTAATTTTGGACTTTTTTAACGAAATTAAAACAGTTGATAAAAAAAATTTTAAATCAAATTTTTTTAATTACATGCAGCTGTAAATCTATTATTGAGTTTTTTTTTTATCATTTTATGCAGAGTAATAATTATTAAAAAAATGTGAATAATTTTGATTTTTGCGCGAACTGAAAGTTTCTTATATGCTAATCTGATTTAAAAACATATTTCCTTTTTGCAATTTTGGGTTTTAACTGTTTTTAAAAAACAATCTTTTGTAAATTTATTTTTCTGTAATAATGGGAGGCATGTGCTGTTAGTAGGGCCCAAATTTTTTACTAATAATAGTTATCAAAGAGGCGAGCAGATCATTACAAAAAGTATCAAACAACTAAAATTTTTTTCCATTGATTCAAAAAATACATTTTTTAATTTCATTTGTTTTTTCTAAATTGTAAAATTAGGGTTGCGCATAAAATTTTAACTTTTTCGAAGATCTCAGCTTCTAGACCATCTTCAGGCTCAATTTTGGTCTCAAAATGTGGGGATTCTCGTAAAATGAAAGAAAATAAAAAAAAAATTTTTTTTTTCAGATTTTTGATTTGAGGATTCTGAAGGCTGATTTTTGAGGGATTCTGATGTCAAAATTGTTTTTTTACAATGAACTATGTTTCGGGTTCATTTTTTGTGCTGATCACAATAATAATATCCATTTTGATAAAAAAGTAAGTAAAATGTGGAAAAATCTAAAAACGGAAATTATTTTAATTTTGCATCATCCTGAAACTCAGATTCTGAATCTGCAATTCTGAATAATTTGCATAATATCTTTTTTTCTGTTTTTAATAGGTAAGATCAAATTATAAAAGTGTGATTTTTTAATCAAGTTTTATCTCCAAATAAAAGAAAAATGGAAGTAAAATTTGAACCTTATTAATGAATAAAGTTTTGAAACAGTACTTGCCGCGTAAAACAGTATACAGATAGCAATTGATTTTTTTTTAAATGGGCTTAATTGTATGTTAGGTGTTAAAAACCTCCTTGAAAAATTTTATATCCACCTAAAGCCAGTTAAGTTCACAAAATGTATTACTTTTTTGCCACTGTATTTCATTAAACGAAATTAATATGAAAGAATATTTTTCTTTTAACTTCAAAGTCACATTTTTCAACACTAAGGTTGTTCATTACCCGGGGAATAAACAATCCTATTCAACACTATTTATTTCTTCAAAAGATATACAATTTGTTAGCGAAATGTTTGTGCTTTTAAAGGGTTGTTTTTTCGAAAAAAATTGCGCCGTTTTACACCTTTTTTCTTAAGCTTAAAAAAATTTCTTTTGAGCTGTATTGGGGAACATAGATGTGAAAAAATGGAAAACATTGCTTTCGAAAAACTGACTTTCATATGTTTTTGAAAATTTTATTTATTAATTTTATCAGAAAATTATAAATCAACAGTAAGTTGTCAAATCAATAAAAAACGAAGACCTTCATCTAGATTTGATTAATCCATTATTTATAAAAAATGACCTTTGTTTTTTTGTACGAAATCGAATTAATTTTTGTTTTTAAACTGTTACATATTTAATTATTGAATTCTTTGTTAGAAATATTTTATCTTTGAGGTGCACGAAAATTTCAAAGAATGATACAACAAAGAACAAAGTTACGATTTTCTTTTAGTGTTTTTTTAATTGCAAAATTTTGTTTTTTTTATTACATTTTATCATTAAATTTTTATAGCTTTCTTTTTTTGGAATAAAATCAAAAAAAGGTTTTAATCACTGCAATACCGCAAAACTTTCTTCTTTTTTTTTCGTTTTTAATTAATGACTTTATTATGGTTGGCCGGAAATTCACACAAAATCTTTTTTTAAATATAAAAAAATAATTGACGGATGACATAACATGTAAGAAAACGAGTTCTATCAACGATCAAACAATTTAAGGTCGTTTATGAAAGAGAAAAATGGTGCTTTGTCTTTGAACTTTGCTGCATTTTTTTTGAAAATTCTATTTTTATTTCTTTTTTAATACCTTTTTTTTAATGTTTTCATTACGTTTTTTTGTTATCCGTTTATGGGCAGTGCAATGTCTTCCTTCCCAATTAAACTTGTTTAAATCGTTTTTTCATCATTAATTGAAAAGTAACTTTCATTTTTACGAAAGTTGGGAGTTTTTTTTTTCATTTTTTGATTACTCACATTTTTATTAAACAAAACATTTTTTTGGGACCCGTTAATCGGCCTCCTCCCTTTTTTTGAAAACCCAGACCTTGGGTAAAAAAGGGGGATACAATTTTATTTTCGTCTTTGAACTTTATTTTTTAGTATCTGATTTTAGTAGTCAACTTCAGAGGAATTTAAGAGATTATTTTTTTATGTTAACAAAATACGTTTTTATTTTCCAGTAGTAATACAAAATACGGGAAAAAAATAGATTTACTACAAAATTATTAAAAATAAAACTTTTACGATTAAAAAATTTTACGCCCGTTATTAAACTATTTTTTTCAAAATTGTGTGATAAAAAGTTTTTCTTTAAAAAAATAATGACTGATTATATTTTTTTATTAAAAGTTGTAATAGAATTTGTTTTCAGAAAAAATCGTTTACTTTCATTCGTGATTTAGTCATAACTAAACTCCATTGATTTTTAAGATTTCAGCCAGCTGGTAAAAAAATGGTAGAACCAAATAGAATGAATATATCCCATCATCCAACACATTTTGTTAGCGTGGAAGGTGGAATTTTTACTGGCAAAGGTGTTCTAAATTCTCCATTGGCATTGTTTCTTGTTCAGGTAAGTACATATTTCTCTTCTTACTACATGGAAAAAAATTTGCTAAAATTAATAAGAATGATGCAATCTTAACTTTGATCAGATTACATCGTCCTAATTCATCTCGAGTTTTGGGTCTTGAAAAGATTTTTTCCCAAGACATGATCTTTTCAACCAAACTTGCGATACCGAAATTTCAGAACCCCCTTAAATCAATTTGCATAAAATTACATCACCAAAATTTTTCAGGCAACAATCATTATTTCTTTATCCCGTTTTATTCATTTATTTTTGTCAAGATTACGACAGCCTCGAGTCATCGCAGAAATTATTGGTGGAATATGTTTGGGTCCATCAGTTTTGGGCCAAATTCCTGGTTTTACTCAAACTATTTTCCCAAAACAATCATTAGGAAATTTATCATTGGTTGCATCGTTCGGTCTTGTACTTTATATGTTTTTAATGGGATTAGAATTGGATACTGGAATATTGTTAAAGTACTATACATTAAAAAATTGTTTAAACAATTAAATATGTTATTTTAGGGGTGTAAAGCGAGTTAGTATTATTAGTTTAGCAGGTATTATTTTACCTGGCCTTTTGGGATCAGCTGTCAGTTATGGAATGTATGAATATTTAATGGAACCTGAACGCCAACAACTTACACCATTTCCTTCATTTTTACTTTTTACATTTGTTGCAATGGCAATTACTGTAAGATTTTTTTTGATTGGATAAACAAAGATAAAAATATGATTTTAGGCTTTCCCAGTCTTGGCACGAATTTTGACAGAAAAGAAATTATTGGGCACAACTGTTGGGCTTATGACAATTAGTGCTGCAGCTATTGATGATATTTGTGCATGGTAAAAAATAGTTTTCTGATTTTTCTAAAATGCTCTTTAAATCATAAAAGAAATTAAAACGAATCAAAAAAATTAATTTTTAGGACATTATTAGCTTTGAGCATTTCTGTTATTAATGCAGGTGATCCTTTTACTGCTGCTTATGTACTTGTGTCGATTACTATTTTTGCTGCATTTTTGCTAATTCCCGTTCGGATTGTTTTAAGAAAGGTATTTGTTTAAAGTTTAAATAATAATGTCTAAAACATTTTTTGCAAAATTTAGGCATTCGAAAAATTTTTGGGTGGCCGCCAGCGAATGTTAACACAGATGACTTTTGCTGTTATTTTCATCATGATTTTTTTAGCTGCTTGGACAACTGAATGGATTGGAGTTCATGCAATTTTTGGAGCATTTTTAATTGGAATTATTATTCCTCGAATGGGTGGAATAACTGTTGAAATGACCCATAAATTAGAGGATTTGGTTGGGATTGCTTTATTACCATTGGTAAATTTTTTACTATTAAAGGAGGCGGACGTTTTGATACAGTTTCGTAATCTTAGATTTTCGTGATTTTCAGGCAAACTGAGAGTCTCGAAACGAAAATGCATCTTTTTTGATAAAAACAATGTAAAAAAGGGTCATTTTCTTTTCAAGACTCCCAGTTTGCCTGAAAATCACGAAAATCTAGGATTTCGAAACTGTATCAAAACGTCCGCCCCCTTTAAAAGGGGATTTCAAATTGGGCGTCAAATTTTTCTTGGTATAATTACCCTGTAAATCAGGCAAAACGCATTGGAATTATTTTAGCGAAATTTATATGTCAAAAGATAATGAGCTTTGCCTAATTTTCTGCGTTAGTTATAACAAGTAAATTTGTTCGTGGTGGGATATCATATTTAATGTTAAAATAAAATTAATACTTAAATTTTAGTATTTTGCTTCATCTGGGCTTAAAACAAAATTGGCATTACTCAATGATTGGACTACGGCATTGTTCTGCGTTTTAGTAATTCTTGTTGCATGTTCTGGTAAAATTGTTGGCTGTTCAGTAGCTGCAAAAGTTTCAGGTTTTCCATGGCGAGAATCCCTTAGCATTGGAATCTTAATGAACACTAAAGGGTATGCCTTAATTTAAAAATTTTCATAAACCCAAAAAAACATATTTTAGTTTGGTTGAATTAATTGTTTTAAATATTGGAGTTGATGCTGGAGTAATTAATGAAAGAATTTTTGCTGTTATGATTGTTATGGCTTTAGTTACAACATTTATGACATCCCCGATTATTGCATATGTAAATACTCATATTAGCTATTGTCTTTGTTCATTAATTAATTCTAGGTATATCCACCAAAATATCAAATTGAACCAAAAGTTCACAAAAAACGAATTATCTCCACCAATGAAGATATGGCAGATCAACACATTTTACTTTATCTCAAAGATAATGATTCAATTCCACTTGCAGCAAATATCCTTCAAATGTTCAGAGTTAGTTTACCACCAGGTGGTCGACTTTTCTTAAATGGATTAAAAGCTTTCACAGATTTTGATCGATCTTCTGCTATTATGGTTACCACACAGGTATATTGCATCATTTTTGTTGTCTAAACAAAAAAAAATTTTAAACTGTGGATTTTAGAGAGATCGAATTATTGAAAATGATTCAACCCTAAAAATGTTTCAATTCTTTGGAAAGCTTATTGGAGCAGTTACAAAAAGTTTTGTTGCAACAACTCGAATCAATGATATCGGAGTTGAAATTGATAGAATTGCACAAAATGAACAATGTGATTTAATGTTGTTGCCATGGCAAAAGAATGATGAAACGTACGTAAAATTTAAAGGGGAGACACAGTTTAAACAAATATTTATTATAACTGAACCTGAAAATCAGGGAAAAAATTAATGTTTTTTTATTCAACTTTGGCGAAAAAGTTGAATAAAAAAAAGCATAATGATTTTTTGCCTGATTTTCAGGTTTAGCTATAAAAAAATTTGGTTGAAGCTTGATCTTATAGCTCTCATGACAGACTCAAAATAAAAGTTGATTGCGAGCAAGCTGCAGCAAAAAAGCCACTTTTTTGGAAAAATATTCAAAAGAGTGAATTTTTTGCTGCAGGTTGCGCGCAACTTCATTTCTTTTTTTTCCATGCAGGGTTGTCGTGCTTTTTTGTTATCCTTATAAAATATTACTTTCCAGTGGAGACCAACGAAAAGCTGTCACATCTATTCTTGAATCTGCCCATCATACAACACTTGCCGTTTTTGTTGATAATCGTCCATCTGGCACTGATGCCATCGTCCATGGCGCTCCATTTGCTGGAATTACACTCATTTTTGCTAATGGCGGATCTTTGAATGACCGAGAAGCTTTTAAAGTTGCTGCACAACTTCGATCACATGTAAAAAATGCAATTCCATTTAAAATTATCCATTTGAGATCTGGAACTGCCAAGCATGAATCAGATTTAATTAAAGCTGCAAAAAGCTTGTACAAAGAAAACAATGAAAATACTGTCTTCCAAAAAGTTAAACTTCATTCTGAAACAGATTCAATTGAAACTGTTTTGGAAAAGCTGCTAATTAGTCCATCACTTTCAAATCAGCTAATAATTATGGGACATACAAATATGATTATAAAAACTGAAGAAAAAGATTTGAATGGAGTTGAAAATGCTGGAAATCTTAGAGAACGTGGAAATGGCTCTTTTGTTCGAAGACTAACAATTCGTTCCAGAAAAGAAACGGAAGAAGAACAAACTTTTGGAACTTTTGGAGAACATATTTTTAATCTTAAAAATTCTCCATCAATGTTAATCGTTCATGCATTTAGAAAACCACATGCAGCTTAAAACATTGTTTTTATTTTTAAAATTTTTAGTTTGTATTTTTTAATAATTTCATGCCTGGAGACAAAAAATAAATATAAAAGATTATTGATTGTTTTTTGCTATTTTCTTTTTTTTATCAGTCAACTCTTTTTTTAATGATAAAAATGATTGATCACATATCACATAAAAAAAATTGTCCCTTTTATAAAAAGTTTTAAAACTTTAAACGGACAAAAAAAATTACACATTTTTTGGAAACCATTTTCATCAATCATTTTGTAACCTTTTCTGATTTCATAAAAATTTTATCACCTCCACAAACGGAATGCATCATCAAATTTTATAATAAAATACTTAAAAATTTATTGATTTTTTACTTTACTTCTTCGTTTCCAGGTACGTTTAAACATTCACAAAAAAATTTTTTTTGACATGATTCATGCATTTATATAATATTAAAATCGGCCCCGGAATAGACAAAAATATAAAAACAAAATTATACTACAAAAAATTTTTTTCCATTTTTTCATCCGATTTACTGATAGCTATTTTGTTTCAAATGTGCCGTAAAAGACAAACATGCAACTTTTCTTAAAATTATAGTTAAACTTATTTAAAAAGAAATTCCACATATCGGACGTCACTGAAGTTTTTTATGTTGTGTGTTTATGTTAGCAAAAAGACTAACGTCTTGCCTTCTCGTAAAATCAAATGTTTACAAAAAATTGCAATGTTTGCTCGCTTTTACAAAAAACTAAAAATGAAATTTCCTTTTGCAAAAAAATATGATTGTAAAAAACGACACGAACGATTAGTGTTCATTCAGTTCTATTTAGTCGTTTTCAAAAAGTTCTAATTTTTTTCTTTTTTTTTGCGAAAACAAACCTAATTTGCTAATTTCAAAATCATTGTTTTGTAAATTTTTTATAAATATTACTGTTGTCTTTGTTTTTTAGCAAAAACAATAAAAAAAAGATATTGCTGAAATTCAAATTGTGAATTTTACTTATAAAAGCTTCAACACATTGCAAAAACAATATTAATTTTAAGTAAAAATATTTTTAATTGACTTTGTAAAAAATTTGTTCAAACAACCAACACTATAAATGTATTCATTATTTGGTTATTCATTAAATGTTAGAATTTCAGAAGAAGCTTTGTTTTTATCCAGGATACAAATTATTGCAAAAGGGTTTATTCTCTGTCGAATATAACACATTAAAAACTTATTTAAAAAACTCATTTTATTAAAATTATAGCATAAATAAGTACAATAAAACAAATGTTAGGTAAAAATCTCTTAAGGTGTTAAAAAGAAGAAAAAAACCCTAACATTAGATCATTGTAAAAGAAAGATTTTAACAGCAATGCCATGCATAGTCAGAACTGCAACAGATAGATCCTTGATATCCTTTCTGATAAACACAATTTCCCCAACCACAGCTGCATCGATTACCACAAAATGCACGACGAACACGCTTTAAAGTTGCATCAACAACATTTGAAACAGAGTCTTCAGAATGTGAAAAATTAAATTGAAAATTTTTTTACTTTAATACTTACCATCCTTGCTAAAATAGTTACGTTGATTGTTACCATCTTCAAATTCGTTCAATTTGGTCTCCTCAAAGTTGTCTTCCATATTGCGGGCAGACACAACAATTACAAGCAAGACCAACATAGAAGCAACAAATATTCCAGAAAACTTCATTTTTGGTTTTAAAAATAATTCAAAACTAACAAAACGTCGAATGTGATTTACTTGTATAATTTCGATTACTTTTATATTATTAATTTGTGAACAATTAATTTTTAAACAACAAATTGTGGACAAAAGTCAAGCAGAATAATACATTTAAATGAGTCAAATGCTTATCTTACTTTTGAGTCATTAAATTAAAGAAAAGTTTAAAAAAGCAATAGAAATTATCAGTTATCAGTTGACAAAAATTGTTGACGAAAAAAATAATGAGTGAGAAAAGCTTTTGACTCATTCGAAACAAAATGAGGCATTCTACATATGAGTTTTTGTCCACAATTTATTATTTATAAATGTATTTTTCACAAATTAATACTATAAAAATACCGAAAATTACCGGGTAAAATCACATTCAACATTTTTGCTACTTTCAAGTTAAAAATCAACAATGAAGCTTTTTGGATTATTCTTTACTTTTATGATTGCCTTTTTTGTGATTGTTGTGTCAGGTCGGAATATGCAAGACAATTTCGAGGGCATAAAATTGGATGAATTTGAAGATGGCAACGTTCATCGCAACAAACAAGTATTTAGATTTACTACGGAATTTTTTGTTTTCCACACTTTAAAAGTTACACGAAACAAACTCTATATACAATTTTTTTTTGTCTCGGTCATTCTTGTTATATTTTTATAAATAAAAAAAAGTAACCAAGTAACTTTCAGATTTTCAAGCTTCAAATGTTGAAGCAAATTTAAAGCGCGTTCGTCGTGGACTTTGCAATTCTCAATGTATTTGTGGTTGGGGAAATTGTATTTACTCTCCCAGACATACAAGTTTCTCCAGTTGTTGTGGTGATAACTTTAAATGCTAATGCTGTCGAAAATAATTTTTTTACAAACAAGCAAATGTTAAGGTTTTTTTCTTCCAATTTTTTTTAACATTTTTATAGGTTTTTACCTAACATTTGTTTAATTTAAAAAAAGTTATTTATTATTTTTGCAAACCAAAATATTTGTCTTAATTTTTCTTTTTTTTCTAAAACATGAATATTTAAATGATAATAAACTTTTTTTTGTTAAAATTGTAATAAGGGACAAAAAGAACGAGAATTAATTGAAATAAATCTTTTTTTTTAAAAATTCAAAATTCATTTTAGCAACGATTTTTATATGCTTTTTTATCAACAAAAACTTTATTTAACTTATATGTTTCAATAAATAAAAGATTTAAGTTAAAGTTTGATCACAGATAAAATCAGCATCACAAGCTCTGTTTTGGCACATAAATCTAAACAAAACATTATGTGTTATTAAGAATGTTACATTAATAAAGCTTACGGCAAATAAACATCATCTTTAGTACCATTAAGTCGCCAATTTAAATCAAAGTAATTATTCATGAAAGAATATGTATCCGTAGGGGCAGGATTAAAAACGGGAAATTTCCCCATAGGATATTCTTTTTGATCATATCCCCACCAATACCAAAATCCATCAATTTTTTTGTGAGCTCCAACAATAAAATTATTGACTAGGGTACTGGTTGTCAAATTTGTGAGAATTTTATCTGTGACAAAATCAAGTTTAATTTGTGAAGTAACAGCAAGGAGAACGCCATCCCCAAGGCATCCACCAGAGTTGGCAAGAGATGGATAAGTTGGGGCATTGTTAAAAAGAAGGCAGTCTGCATAATTTGTGACGTTATGACCATTGAAATAACTGAACTGGAGGCTGCCAACAGGACAGAAACAATTAACTAAAATTTTTATATTTTTGAGTTTTTCGTATTTATTTGCTATAAAAAAAAAATTCAAACCTTGAGTTATTCCCAGTGGTAAAACATTATGGAGATCTACATCGTCACTTCGAAAAGCATATCCTTGAGATGCAAGTTCATCCAAACCAGGAACTCCAAAGCCTGCTGAAGTGAAAGTATTAATTGTAAATATATGAACTCCATCGTCTTTAAGGGTTTGAGCTGTTTCTTTAGCGCCTTTAAAACCAGTATCATCATAAGCAGCTGCGGCAAGAATGATAATTTGTCGACGAATATCTTTAGGATTGCCATCAATGATTTTAGTGTGATCGAGCATTGTCTTAGCAGTTTTTAGGGCTCTAGAAAAACAAGCTTTGATATCATCAGAAAATTATGTAGAAACTTTACGTTTGAACATAGCCGCCGTTATCACCAGCATTAAAATACGTTGGAACTGCCCTAACTGCTTTTGTGAAAATTTCTGAAGTGATGCCATCTGTTAAATTTAATCGAGGAACAGCATCTGTAGCATATGTTATAATACCAGCACGAGTATTATGAGGTCCTCTTGGACCAAAGGTAATTCTTCTCGTATAAGCTTGAGTTATTAAAGCCCAGTTATTAAGTTCGCGTACACTCATTGCATTACTAATATCCACAACAAAGATAATATCAACCCATGCATTTGATACATTTGTTGAGCATGGAGTACCAACAGCATCAGATAATGGATCATACGGTGGTCCAGAAGGATTAACAGTTGCTGGAAACATTGTTTGACCTCCATAGGAACAGATAACACTTGGGATGGTTGTGATTGGAATGGCATAACCTGGGGTATAATAAAAATGTTGTCCGAGTTGAGATAGATTTGGGTTATTGCCTTGACCAAGTGCAACAACAATTATAACAACTCCATTTGCCATTATTTGATCAGCGTAAACTTTTGCAGCGGCTATTTCATTTGGATCGGTTTTGGCAGTAAGTAAAACAAGAACTTTTTGATAATTTCGACCACTATTTTGAAGGTCAATTTGATAGTTCCGAAACACTCTAAAAATTCCTTAATTTGAAAAAACAAGTTTTAATAAAAAAAATGTCTTAAAATTTTTGATAAGCATTTCATAAAAATGTTAGCTTACTCAGCTATGTTTATAATAGTCCCCAACAAAATGACTATTTTGATACACGTTTTTGAAAAAACTTACTCGCTAAGATTTGTAAAACTGAGCCCTAACTGAATAGCTGTCTCTTCTGCAGAATGAATAAAATTGCACATATCAGCATAGTTATTCCAATACAAGGAAGATGTAATGGTTGAACCAAAAGATAAACCAGCAGTAAAGGTTTCATAAAAACTAAAGTTTGGTAAAAAATCCGATAAAATACTATTTGTCATAGTTGCAATATTAGCAGTATTTCCCATAGCAGATGACATATCCATTGCAATTGTCAAATCAACATCACATCCAATATATGCAGGAGATGGATGGACATTGTTACAAGCAGCATCAAATCGAGAAGGGATAATATTTGCTGCAGCAATAAAGGCCAAAGAGAAAATAAAGACAAGTGTCTTCATTGTTTCAACAGTTTGAAGACAATAAAAATGAAGAAAAAGGCTGATTTTTAGGAATATTTATGCATACAAATTCCTGTCTCTTATCAGATTCGATTTACTGTGTTTTGGCATGCCTATTCTTTAGTTTTTTTTAGCAAAGACGTCAAACAAAAAAAATTTTCTTTTCTATTTGATAGGCACTGATTAGCTTTTTCTTGGACAAGTCTAAATTAAGTAACTTTTATTACTATTCTTTTTAATGAGGAAAATATTCTCTCATTTGTTTTATTAGCAAAAAGAGTCGAGGCACTTTTAGATTATGCACTTTTTTATTGATAAGAAAAAAAATAAAAAATTGCGAAATTTGTCAAAGAAACTTATTTTATAAATTTATAAAATGAGAGAGATAATATTTTCGTTTTTATTGCGTTTCGAAATAACTTTAAAATATGCATGGTTTTAAGTGGAACAATTACGAAAAATAAAACTTGCTTTAATAATTACGATAATTAAATTAAAATTATCTTTTTTATTGTCGTTCCAATGAATATTGGACATGGCTAAATCAAATAAAAGTTTTAGATTAAATATGACTTTTGGGTGCTTAACAATTTATCAATGCTTAAATTTTTAAATTTTAAAAAAATTTAAAAATAGAATTAAAAGTTAATTTTAGGTTGATCAAAGCTCATAATTTTTTTGTCAAAAATTGTTTTGGAGATGAAACAAAAAATTAACACAATAAAGCAAATAAAAAAGAATTTAAACATTGAGATGACAGCGTTTCATTTACCATTAAAACATTGTAATAAAGTAACTAACAATAACTTTATTAAAGTCATTCTTAAATTTTATACTGTAGACTCTTTGTTAATTTTGCGTTAAATTATTTTTATATAGGAAAGAAAACATTTATTCGTTTTTGAATTATTTATTTTTTGAATGACGTGAATATTTACTAATATTTACTAATATTGTAACAATTAATAAACAAGGTTCGTGAAAGCTAAAAAAGAAAAAAGATGATTCATTTGTGTTCCATTTTCTGTCGTTTGATGATTTCATTTTATGCACATTTTGTTCCCCTTTTGTGCTCTTCCTCTTTTGTTGTAGTTTATAGTTGCATGGCTTAACTCAAACACACACCAAATTTTTTAGTCCTCTTCTTTTGTTGTGGTTGAGGTGAATGTTTTTAGAAAATTGATTTTTCTCTAGTTTTTTTAAAGTAATAAACTTTTATCTTTTTAGAAATGGCAGCTTTACGAAATGCTGCAGCTTCAAATGCTCAAATCCTTGCTGCATTAACCCCACCACCAAATGTTGTTGTTGTTGGTGGAACAGCAGGAATTGGTCGAGCAATTGCACTTTCAATTGGAAAATATTCTCCATCTGCAAATATAACAATTATTGGAAGAAATCAATCTGCTGCAGATTCTGTACTTGCAACACTTGGTTCAAGATCAAAATTTCTTGCTGCAGATGCATCGTTAATGTCTGAAAT
Source organism: Panagrolaimus sp. PS1159 (assembly GCA_963922195.1). Taxonomy (NCBI): domain Eukaryota; kingdom Metazoa; phylum Nematoda; class Chromadorea; order Rhabditida; family Panagrolaimidae; genus Panagrolaimus; species Panagrolaimus sp. PS1159. Next base: position 568,299 of record CAWUHW010000006.1, read on the forward strand.
TCGTAATGTTACAAAAAAGATTGATGCTGTAGATATTCTTGTGCTTACACAAGGAATTTTAACAATGAATGGTCGAACTCCAACAAAAGAAGATATTGATACAAAATTAGCGCTACATTTTTATGGCCGAATGTTATTTGTTCAAGAACTTTTACCATTACTTCGGCAATCACCTTCTGGTGGAAAAGTTTTATTTGTACTTGATTCTGTAAATGGTAATCCATCAAAAGTTAATTGGGATGATATGGCACTTGAAAAGACATATTCACTTATGGGTGCTGCAATGCATGCTACAACATTCACAGATGTAATGATACAATATTTTGCTTCAAAACCTGAAAATGAAAATATCACTTTTACACATGCATATCCTGGAGCTGTTCGAACAACCCTTTCTGACAGTTTACCATTTTACCTTCGAATTCCTGCAAAAGCTGTTATGGCATTAGGAGTTGGTACTTCTCCTGAAGATTGTGCAGAATATATGGTACATGGATTACTTGAAACAAAGAAAGGCTTCCGATATGTTGATAATAAAGGTGAACCTGTTACAAAAGCTAAGCAAATTGATTCTGATATGATAATTAAAGTTTGGGAGCATACATCACAAATCATTTCTCGTTAATCATATATTGAAGGCTCCGTTGTAATATTACTATTTTTTATTTTATTTATTTTAAAATTAATACAGTGTCATAATTTTCTTTTAAAAACAAAACTTCTTTGTCTTTAAAAATTTAAAAAAAATTTTGTAGCAACAACTAATGTTTTCAACTTTAACAAACACATTAAAATTTAAATAAAAGATTAAATAATACATGTTTTCATTGCATAATAACAAAAATTTTATTATATTGGAATAAAGGTATTTTCAAAGCCATTTTCCGTCAATGCAATGCAAATGTGGATGACTTGGTCCACCTATATTACCATTAAACTGAAACGAATTCTTCTTTTTTTTACTTTAGTTTTGTTCAAAAGGCGTTATATTTCCGTTATAAGCTGTTAAAGTTAATGGTTGACATTCTGCAAATTTTGTTATTTTAAAATTTTAGCTTTAAAAAAGTATGATTAAACTTTTATTTTCAGATGCAAAAATACAGTTGGCGCAAAAAATTAAGCATTGGAAAAACTTTAAAAAGCATCATCAAGTTTTTAGACAAAACAAAAAAATAAATTTCGATTCAAAAAAGTTTTTTTATTCAGTTCATTTTCCTTTTTATTATTTCTTTGATCCAAAATTTGGATTCTCTTTAAAAACGTGATTGTATTAAAAAATATGTGTTTTTTTCAGTGTAAGAGAAGTTCAATGATTTGGAGTTTAATCCGAAATAAACAAACACACACAAGAATTATTGTATTTTTTGTTAAACTTTTATTAATCATTAACGAGTATTTGAATATAAAAGTGATACAACGACAGATAACAGTTTTCACTCGAACATCAGAAAATCAGTTACAACTAGAAAAAAAGATCAATAAGAAACACAGATTGCAAATGTCAAAAATCGTATTCTAAAAAAAGGCTGGACCATTCTGCATATGCTATGCACTTGTAAATCTTTTCAGCATACTCCAATTGCATTCCCAAAATTTTATGATCTATTTGATTTCTATCGGGAAAAAGAAACCAGTTTTCTTTCCTCTTTTTTGCCCGATCCCTTTGGTATGCTGCATAATCAACGCTTGATTTCTGTTCGACGTCGTTAATCTTGCTGTCGGCTCCTTTTTTTAGTAATACTTTAATAATATGTTCCTTATCTTTCATTGTTGTTTCATTGACAATAATTGGCTCGAGTTTTATGGCTTTAAGTAATGCGGTGTCATTGAATACGGTTTCCCCATTTTTAAATTCTTTGATTACTTTTTGATCAATTTCTGTTGATGCATTAGCTAACGTCTCGACAGCAACTTTATTACCTGCTTCAACAGCGCTTGTTAATCGTGTTTGTCCATAATTGTTGTACAAATAAAGAAAAGAGCTATCATGAGAAGGCGAGATTGATTTATGCATTGTATCAGCCATGGCAACAGGATTGTAAAAAGAATTTCGAGTTCTTTTTTCATCTCCATTAAGCCGAAAGTTAAAAACCCGAAAATTTTCATAGAATTCTTGAGAATCGATGCCGAAAACGCCATCCGGAGGACACTTTAAATTGCAATATTCTTTAAAATAATTTTTAAATTCCACACCGACTAATGCAGCGTAATGCATAGGATGTAATGTCAAAGGATTATATTTGTCTGGATCTGCACCGTTCTTTATCAACACTGTTACCAGCTTTTTGATTATCGGCGAAGCTTGTTCGTTTTCTACCATATTATCGCTGAATAAGCTCATTGAAAACATTAAAGGGGTTCGTTCAGAAAGTCCATATCGATTAAAATGAATTTCGTCTTTTTGCAGTTCTACAAATTTCTCAAAATTTTTAATAATATCATCAACATTATGTTCCAGCCCTATAAGTTTGAATCCAATGATTGCTTCCTCGAAAATTGATTCAATATGTTGAGATAATTCAAATGTGTTGTTCGGCCAAACGATAAACTTGTCACGCTTTAAACGATAATTTTGGCAAGTGTTTCTAAATTTTTCTAATTTTGAGTTGTAATCATCGGTGTTAAAATAAATAGCTAATAATTCATTTATAACTTTATGAAATGTATCCAAAAGATTTGTAGACTCTTCAGTTGTTAAATTTTCTAAATAGCCTGTTTTGTCTTTTTCTGCTCGGATAACGTGAAATCCAATCCAGAAAGATGTATATTTCATTTCTATACTGCGACCACGATGTTGAGTAATCAATTCATATTTAATCCATAATAAATACCACCACATTTTTAAATCCATGTCATTTACATCCGCAGAACCAGATGTTTTGGACTTTAACGCGAGTAATGTGGGCTTCAAATTGCTTGAAATGAGACATATAAGGCTTGCTAAATTTTCATAATCTTTTCTCCACATATGATGAATAGTACTGTGTCTTCCATCGCGTAATAATCCATAAATTAATTCAAAAAGTTTGTAGTCTTCCAATTTGCGGATTTTATTTAACCAGCTTTCATCTTTTTGTGCATGTTCAACATACTTTTTTAATTTTTGAAACAGTTTGTTAATGGTGTACGAAAGTTGTAAAAAAGCACACAAATCATTGTTTTTATCATCTTCGTTCAGCTTTTGAACAATGAGCGTATGACAGAATATAGGAGTTTGGAAAATTTGGTTACTAACATTTTTTAATTGCTCAAACATTGTAATAACATTGTCAATAGGTGGAATATTTGATTGATTTTTTATATTTTTAATTTCGCTAAGAAGGTTGCGTAACTGAGGATAATCATTGTAGTTTTGCCATTTATCGCGGTTTTCTTTTATTTGTTTCTTGTTAAGCCACCTGCGTATTACGAGACCTTCTGGAGGTGTGTACAGAAATGTCAGTCCTTGATCCACTAAATTTTTAACATCTTCTTTCAGTTTTTCAGATCATTTTCTGCAAAGCATTTTTCTAATGAACATAATCTAGCTCTGATCTTATCTTTAATAATATTCAATTCATCAATAATTTGATTCCAATTTGAAATATTGTGTAAATCTACCCAACTCACATAACCACTGAAGTTATTTCTTAATTTTATTAGTGTTCCAATAATGCTATAATCCATATTCAAATCAGTACGAATGCCATGTGCAAATTTAACTGCTTCGCCAAGAAGAATAATAGTTTGAATAATTACTAAACCTTCCATATTATCTTTCTTTGGCGGTTCTTTAATAGTGAGAATTGCTTTGTAAACAATTTCAAAACAATCATATTCATAAAGAAGACCAATATACAAATCAGCATCCGTTTTGGGCAAATCGTTTAGAGTAAACTGACGTAAGTTTTGTTTAGCCTGATCACTGATCTTTAAATTTTCTTGAACTTGTTTTTTTATAATTTTTTCCGCTACGGATGACTCGAGTTCTTCAATACGGTCTTGATAAATAGAAATTATTTGTTTTAGAACAGAAGATTCAATATTACGTTTTATTTCATCATCGTTTGCCGCTGGGGATATATTCATGTCTTCCATAAAATCCGTAAAAATAGTTTCTACTCGGCTTTCAATGAATTCTTCTAATTCATCCTGATCAACTTCATAAAAAAGAGGAAATGTTGATCTTTCTTCTGGTGATAACAATAACTGTTTATTTAGCGGTTCATCATTTTTTTCTTGTGCATCTTTTGTTAAAATGCTTTTATATGGCCGAATACGTTTGCTTGTAATTTCTGCTTCTAAATCATCTTCATCATAACCGCTGGAGTATCTTATAATTTTATCGCCTGAGATTTCTTGTTTGATAATATTTTCCAAAAAATTTGGAAGTAAAAATAATAAATTTTTTACCGCTGCTATTAAGATTTTACCATATTCGTTACCATATTTTTGATTAATAAGTGGATGATATAAGTAACTTAAATATAGCCATAATTTTTCCATATATCCGCTGTCTGATTTGCTTATTAATCGATGACGTAACCCTCTTTCAGTGACGTTCATAGAATTAATTTGCAGAGAAAATTTATGCAAGAAATTTTTAATTTCTTCTTCTGATAAATGCTGCTTGTAATAATTATTTTGAATATGCTCTTTCAATAAATTTTTTAAGTTAATAATTCTGATGCGATCATTGTATTCTGCAGATCCGGGAGAAACACAATAGTCACTTCTGGTTTGAACCTCGTTTTCTTTTTCATTTATTTTACTTCTCCACTTTTTTTCAACTTCATCGATGGAATGTAAGCTGGTGAAAGGAAATAACAACTGAGAATTTTGAACTTCTTCCATATCTCTGAAGTATAAAACATATTAGCAAAAATTATTATAATTTGATGGACTATCATAGAAATTTGATGGACGCGGTGAAAAAAACTAAACAAACCGGAAAAATTACAAAGATTATAAAAACAAAACTTGACGCTTTCCAACTTAACCAATATAAGAAATTCTCTTTTGAAAAATTGTTAACGAAAAAAACTTGATGCAATATTGTGTAAAACAATGTTTCTCTTTTATTTGACAAAAAATTTTATGAGAAACACACTCTTTAAGCCACGGCCAATAAAAGCATGTTATTTAATATTTATTTTTGTGAAAGAAAGCAATAGATAACAGCAATGCTTTAATAAAAATTTTTTTTCTTCATTTTTCAACTGTTTATTTTTCAAACACCCAAAAAGGGTGTTAAAAAATAAAAAAAAAACCGAAATGCGGAAACTCGCGATTGTAAAGCTTTAAAATAATCAAGCACTTCATGGCTCCCATTTGAATGAGCTCAAAATGACAGCTATATGTTATTGTAGTATTTCTTTAGTTTGTCTAAAAAGCAATTAATTTTATTTTAAAAAACAGTTTTTGATTTGTCTCTGTTTTTTTCAAAGCAAAGTTGAAAAAAGCTACGTTCATTTGAAATGAAAAAAGGGGACCAAAAAAATGTGAAAAAAAGAAAGAAAACAAATATATTTTTTTATTGATTTTTAAATTATTATTAAAATGTAAAAAAAGGGAAAATATAAGACGCGGATATGAAAAATGTTTTTTTACCCCACTCAAAAAAGGTTCGAAAAAGACAAAAAAGCCATTTTGCCAAAAAAAACGCGTTTTGTTAAAAAAAATCTCATTTTTTCCATACAAAAAAAGTGAGATTTTCCCAACAGTTGGGAAAAGTGAGATTTTTACAACTGTTGGTAAAACTTTTTCATATCCGCGTCTTATATGAATCATTGAAATGTGATAAAATGTGATGTTTTTAATGTTAAATCGAAAATAAAATTTTTTTGGAGCCGAAAGTTGAAATTATTTTTTTGCTTATTTAATTGTTTTTACTTTCTGCAAACGCTCAGAGTTTCCGTTAAAAAAGCGAAAAAAAAAAGTAAAAAGAGAGGCAGAAACAAATTTTTGGCTATTTGCTTACTTTTTTACATTTCTTAACTTTACTTTTAATAACTAATTTTTTAACTAAAGATAAACTAAAGAAGTGCCAGATATCAATATCTACTTATATGAAAAAAATTATAATTAATTTTCTTACGATTTTTTGACGGAATTCCGTATAACACTTCCGTCCAAAAATTAAAAGAAAATTAATTAAAGCTTTTTATAAAAGCAGATATGGAAATTCTAATTAATCAAATTTAAGCACCGATAAAAACTACCTCATGGATGTGATACTAAAACAAATAAAAATTTGTTCATTACTGAGATATAACCAATAGAAAAATGTTCTCCAAAAAGTACTTTCATGCATTCCAGTAACAACAAATTAAAATGGTACAAAACGACTTCAAATCCAAACACTTTTTTTATACTTTTTTTTCTTTTGAGTCGTGGACACCATTTTTGCCAAAGTTTTGACAACTTTCCTTTTTTTGAGTCAAAAAAAAATCTATTTTCGATGCCAAATGCTAAAGAAAACAATATTTTTCTTATCAAAAAAACATAAGCAAACAAAAATGGTTGCATTTATTTAGGGACCCTCAACCAAAAAAAAAATTTTACGTATGGCTATTAGTTTTTATATATTTGGATACCTTAGGATTTTCTAAGATCTTTGGTAAAAAAACTTTTTCATTAATTTCAGAATATAAAAAATGATGAAGTATCTCCGGAGAGCGTTTTCGATTTTGATGGCAATGAAAAACTTCAAAGAAAAAGCGCCGCCATGCATCACGTTGTCACTTTTTGTTCAGTTGAAAATTTTCCGTTCGAGACTTTTTTGGTCTTTTTTGTTAATAAAAAACAGAAAAATAAGCATCATCTTTGACGACAGATCCTGATGTTGGATTAAATTTTTGTGCTTTTGTTATATACGAAAAAATAATCAGGGAAAAAAACTGAGTCGGATAGCAGAGAGCTTTTTTTTAAAAAGTATCTGAAAAACGAAACCAATAATAGCAAGGTAAAGAAGATATGAAATTTTTAGAGTTATATAAAATCATATTTAATAAAAAATGCTTTATAAAGCATAATAAAAGTCTTGTAAAGGTAAAAAAATCAGTATATGGTTGTAAAAATGAAGTTTTTGGCAGATATATGGTTATGAAGTAGCAGACGATCAAGGTTAGTTTTTTGGATCAGGTTGGTGTTTTTCTTTGTTTTAAACATTATTTAATAATTATATCTTTTAGATATCACTTATGGATGATCCAGAATATATTGGTTATTTTATTTTTGATTGTTTTTGTATATTACATAAACATCGTCATCCATGAATATATATTTTTCAAGCTTTTCTGCTTCTTTTTCATTATACATTACCAAATATAGCTAATTTATACAGAAAATATGATGTACTTGGTTGAAATAGCATGTAAATGTCTTCAGAAATAAGGATTTGAGCAGCATCATGTATATCCAAGGATCACGGTGTTTATGTAATATATAAAAACAATCAAAAATAAAATAACCAATATATTCTGGATCATCCATAAGTGATATCTAAAAGATATAATTATTAAATAATGTTTAAAACAAAGAAAAACACCAACCTGATCTAAAAAACTAACCTTGATCGTCTGCTACTTCATAACCATATATCTGCCAAAAACTTCATTTTTACAACCATATACTGATTTTTTTACCTTTACAAGACTTTTATTATGCTTTATAAAGCATTTTTTATTAAATATGATTTTATATAACTCTAAAAATTTCATATCTTCTTTACCTTGCTATTATTGGTTTCGTTTTTCAGATACTTTTTAAAAAAAAGCTCTCTGCTATCCGACTCAGTTTTTTTCCCTGATTATTTTTTCGTATATAACAAAAGCACAAAAATTTAATCCAACATCAGGATCTGTCGTCAAAGATGATGCTTATTTTTCTGTTTTTTATTAACAAAAAAGACCAAAAAAGTCTCGAACGGAAAATTTTCAACTGAACAAAAAGTGACAACGTGGCATGCGACGTCTTTAGAGCAATTGTGAGAGTCGCAGGTTTGCATGCGACGCTCTTTAGGTTCAATGCCCAGCCGCGGCAAAGAGATTGTTTCAGTTGCAAAAAAATGGAAAAAAAACTTTAAAAAAAGTGAACATGTATTTAAACAATTTTTAAAACTAATTTGTATTTGCATTTTTATTGAATTACTGAAAAGAATAATGATAAAACGTAAACCTTGTGTCATTGTATGATGCTGTTAAGCTTTTATATCATTATGTATCAGTAAAATAATAAAAGAAAGAAATATCAGTGAGAATACACTGAAAAAACGACGTGACTATTTTGGAGCGTGACATTTTCCAACGGGATGTTATCGTACTGTTTTTGGACGGAAACATCCTGTTAAAAACGTGACTAAAAAAAGGTCACGTTTTTTGGACTCAAAAATCCTCTTTTTAGGACATCTATTTTTTCATCCTGTTTTTAGTACTTTTTAGTCACGCTTATTTGACCAAAGACGAACAAAGAAAATAAAGCTAATATTTAAATCGTTAAACTGCGGAGATTGAAAAAAAAGTACAGTTTTTTATTTTAAAAAAATCTAATATTCCAACAACCAGCGTTTATGCAATACTTATTGGGTGTTTAAACTTTAAAGTTTCCATTCTTTAATTTTTTTCCGTTGAATTGTTTAAACAAGAAACGTTTCACAATTAAAAAAATTACCTTTATTTTAAAAATCTAAAACCTATTTTTGTTTTGTTAATTGTTTAATTAACGTATGAAAGAATAATGCAAAACAAAAAAGTATGTTATCAACTATCATTTGCTACTAATCTTAGAATGTGATTTTTAGGAAAAGAAAAAGACTTTTGTTGATGAATCAAGTTCTGCAGAAGAAGATAGTGAAGAAATCGAGGATGAAAGCGATGATGAAGACATTCAAGAAAGTTCTATATCTATAGATGAAGTAGAAGATGAAAGTGAAAAAGATGTTGAAGCAGAAGTGGGAGAAAGTGAAGCAGATTCTGGAGCAGAAGATGACGAAAATGGAGTTGAAGATGCTGGAGATGGAGAAGAAGAATCAAGTGAAGATGAAGGTTTGTGATTGTTGTTTAATTGTTGCTAATATCGTGATTTTTTAGAACTTAAAACTCTTGGTAATGAAGACTCTAAAAAAGCTGAAATTAAAGAATTTGGTATTGGAAAATGGCTTAGAAAACAACTTAATGAATATGGTTTAACACGACCAACGCCTGTTCAAGTATTCTTTAACTCTTATCTCACGTTTCTAATGTTCTTTCCTGTTTTTAGGCAAACTGTATTCCAAAGATTTTTGAAGCTTCAGATGTACTTGGATGTGTAAAAACTGGTACGGGCACTTCCAATTTTTTAAAAGCTTGCTGTTGATCCATATGATATTTCTGCCGTCATTTTAACACCAACCCGTGAATTGGCAACTCAAATTTCTGATCAATTTATAGCTTTTGGACGTCTGGTATATCTTCAAATGTGTACTGTAACTGGTGAAAGAGATATGATGGCACAAGGGAATGAACTTTCAAGGTTTCTTTTTTTGTTGCATTATCTTTTTTTACAATCATTAACTTTTTCTAGACAGCCACATATTGTTGTTGCAACACCAGATCGATCAGCTGATTATATTGAATCAGATCCCGTTACAATTGGAAGACTATTTAAACGAATTCAATATTTAGTTCTTGATGAAGCTGAATGTAGTGAATTTGAAGCTCGAACTTGTTTTTGTTTAAGTTTTACAATTTATAAATTTTCTTCTTTTAGATTAATGGTGATTTTGGTGATGCTCTGCAATCTTTGGTTGAACTGCATTATGTTTTTAATTTGCAATACGCAAAAGAAATGGAACATGTTAACATGTTATTGGAACATTTCTCAAATATGAATATCAAGAAAATGCCAAAAGCTCGTTCAAATTTATTTCTTGATTTAAAAGCAAAACTTCAATGATTAATATTTTTCTCTTTTAGTTATTACATGATTTTTCTTTTTTGTGTGATAGTTTTTGAAGATGTCCATTTTTACAATAAAGTTTCTGTGATTTTTTATACCTGTATTTTTTGCAAATTTTTTTTTCAATTCTTAAGCTCTTTTGTTTGTCGAACAAGTATTTTTTGGAGTAAAAAATGGTACTAGGGGTTTTCAGACTTTTGTCAACAAATTATCAGAATTTTTGGACTTTTACTTTTTTGTGTAATTTTTGTTTACCTATAAAATTTTAACTTGTTTTTTTAAATTTTGTACAAAATTTGTTAATTTTTTAAAGGTTTTTGCAAAGTATATATTAATATTTTTATACACAACTTCTTTTGTTTGTTTGTGTTGGCGCGCTTTGTTTGTCTGTGTTGGCGCGCAATCGAACACGCGCGCGCTTTTTTGCCCTTTGGCACGCAAAGCCGCAGGCGTTCTCGAATTATTTCGACATAATGTTTTTTTCTTTGTTGAAAAAATTCATTCATTCACTTTCTCATTTTTTTTTCTGACGTTGCTGATTTTGCTCTCTTTTTTTTAAATATCTTTTTTAAAAAACATTTAAAATTTAAAAAAAAAATTATATTTTTCGATTTATTAGTGCTAACGTGCTCAACCATTTTTCGAATAAATATTTTTATTGAAAGCCTTTAATTTGACTCAAATTATTTGAGCAAATGAGTTTTAATCTGCCCTTTTTAGAAAAACAATTGTAAGTTTTCTCTGCCTTTATTTTTGTCCACTTAATTTTTTTCCCTTTCAGGAATGTTTCAAGTAAGTTTATTCCATTTTATTCCACTTAATTTTTTCCCTTTTCAGATTCAAAAGTATGTTTTCTTTTTTCCTCCTTTTTTCCCACTTTATTTTTTCCTTTTTAGGTTTAAAAGTAAGTTTTCCTTTTTTGAAATTTTAATAGCAGATTAAAGGCTTTCAATCAAAATATTTTTTTCTTCCAGTAATTTTTTAACGACAGTCTCTTCTGGAAAAAAGTCGACAAAAACATTTAGTTGAAATTCTAAAAATCCCGATTTATAAAATTATAAATCTTTTTTTCGAAAAAAGTAATGGAAAAAGTTCGACAAAAACGTTTAGCTGAAACTCTAAAAATTTTGTTTTATAAAATTATAAATCTATTTTTCAAAAAAAGTAATGTCAGAATAATAATTCGAAAGCTAGAAAAATGGATGTGCAATTGCAAGCCAGTGGGCAAATAACGAATTTAAAAAACGCAAAAATGAAAAAGGGGTACTGTAATGGGGGTAATATGAACGAAAAAACATCACAAATAACAACCGTAAAAAGCGTGGAAAAAACCCGTTATCGGCTGTAAAACAGGAATTTTCCGTCCGGTTAATATTCCGGAAACGTCCTAAAAACGACCCGTTTTGGTCACGGAAACAGGACGAAAAAGTCGTGGAAACGGGACGAAAAAGTCACGTTTTTAACAAAAAGTCCTAAAAACAGGACGGGCCAAAATGATCACGGAAAACGGGACGAAAAAATCCTATTTACCGGATGTTTTCGTCCTGCTATTTTTTTCAGTGTAAGTTATCATCTCCCCATGGTGGAGTTTTTACAATACCATTTGGTTGAATATATGCTGATGACGGAGGAGTAGAAGCAACTGCAGTTGAAACGGAATTAACTGTACTTTGAGTTGATGATAATCTTGAAGTTGCCGATACATGAATTATTCTGTTTTATGATGATGATGGACTTGAAGTTGCCTGTACTGTTCCAGTTGAAGTTGATGGTAGCTTTGGATAAATTTTTGGTGGTGTTTGAATTGGTAGAGGTGTATATAGCAGAATTTGTTGTTGTAACATTTGGAGTTGTAGAAATAACTGGAGCATCAGCTGTAATACTTTTAATAAAATTCCATAACTTTGTCAAACCCGAAGATGATGATAAACAGATATAAATGCAAAATGCTTTACAATGATAAACAGATATAAATGCAAAAATGTTAGCAAAAAAACTTACTTTAACTAACATTTGTGAAAAACGATTACAATTTTTTTATGTTATGTTGAAACACATTAAAAAATGAAGTTTATGTTTATCTATGATCCAGTAAAAATTGTTACCTGTATTTCAGCACAATCATACATATATTCTTTAAGATATTACATTGATTTTGTATATTCTTTGGCAGATACAGTTTTAATAGTTCTATTGAAAGCACATCACAGTTCTATTCACATAAGTAAGAAAATCGAGCAGCAGCTGAGATTACTTCTTATCTAAAATAATATGGATAAAATCATAAAAATACAACAAAAATGTATATGTAAAAGCTTACCATTAAATCATAAAACCAGTAATTACTTGAGAAAATATTGTTGTATAAGTTTTGAAGCATTTTCACCAGTTAATTCGTAGCAGATGTATATAAAAAAAAGCTTTGGAGATAATTTTAGCTTTATTGTGGTTGACAAAAAATGCAATAGCATTGATTATTTTTTAAATAAAGTCAATACATGTTTTGATGTGTGATAAAAAGTGGAACAACAACAAAATATTAATGTGTTAAAAACTCAGTAATTCAATTAAATTACAAATACGAATTAGTTTTACAAATTGTTTAAATACATGTTCACTTTTTTAAAGATTTTCCCATTTTTTTTGCAACTGAAACAATCTCTTTGCCGCGGCTGGGCATTGAACCTAAAGAGGAGCGTCGCATGCAAACCTGCGACTCTCACAATTGCTCTAAAGACGTCGCATGCATGGCAACGCTTTTTCTTTGAAGTTTTTCATTGCCATCGAAAACGTCTTTTTTGTGAAAAAAAAAATTGGCTGAGGGTACCTAAATTGATCAAACGTTTTTGAAATACCAGAAAAGGGTCCACCTTTTTCAAAAATTTGTGCATTAGTATTTGGTATTTCGTCGTTTGATGGAGGCGGTCTCTTTGCTACTCAAAACATTAATGAACCTGCTTTACCTAATTTTTTTGTGTTTTATAACGAAACTGGCTTCTTTTGAGCTCTTGAACTTTTGTAAATTTTGTAAATTACAAAATTTTTTCATATGTAAAAAAATTTGCTGGGATTTCCGCCAGTTTATTGCTGCCGCTGATGTGTGTGTGCAGTTATTTATTAAACATTTGTAGTTTCTGTAAAAGTTTGAAATTCCCACCAATTTTTTCTTTCAACTTTTAACATAATTAATGAAAAAATAGGCTTAAAAATCGCTACATTTTTTTTTAAATAAAATTTATAATAAGGAGGTGTTATGTTAATGCAGATGAAAAAATTTTACTGTGAAACTATAAAAATGTGTAAAAAAACTCAGTTTTTTTAAATAAAAATTACTTCCAAAATAAAAAATGGGTGAAGTTGTAAAGCTCAAATTTTCTGATTTTCTTGATTATGATTACATCACTCAAATATATTCAATAATCATTGATGTTATAGTTGTAGCAACATTAATTCTAACACCCTTCTATTACTATCTTATTATCAAAAAATCAACGTCAAAAATGAAAGATTATCGTATTTTTTTGTTAATTTACACAACTTTTACATTGCTTTTAACCCTTTCATTTGCATTTGTAAAATTTGGGATTATTGTTCGCCTTTTAACATATTACTCTTTAAGTTTAATACCAAATTTACCGCAATTTATAATAAAAGCGGCATTTGTAATTAATTATATTTCTGGTCAAATTACCACTGATCTTTTGCTACTTGCTTTAACACAAAGATATTTTACAATTTCAAAGCTTGTAAGAAATTATAGTAATTATTTTAAAAATTCTTGTTACACTTTTATTATTGCCACTAATTTTATTATAACTTTTGCAAATCAATCTGAACAACTTAGTTGCATGCTTCCACAATCCCAATTAAAAACATATTTTAATTCTAAATTTGATGGCAGTGGTGAAGATGAATTTCTTTCAACTCGACCCTTTGTTATTGTCACAACTTGCAAGTTACCAGATTTGCTGGAATATCTAAATGTTTTACTATGGATTTCAAGATTTATCGCGTTTGGAATAATTTTTTATAAAAATTTAACATTTATCAAAAAATTTAATATGCAAATTGGTTCAAATACAGCAAAAATGCATAAAATGTTAGTTAAAGCGGTAATTATTCAAATTCTTGGATGCTTATTTTGTTCTCGACTTGCAATTATAATTGTTTTCTTTGCAACTTCTACAAGAAATGTGCTGTTTATGACTTTTGCATTTTATGCCTATTTTATTGCATTATGTTCTTTACAGCTTATTTATATGATTATTACAGTTTTTGTTGTTGTACCATATCGAAAATATATTTTTCATTTAATTTTGAGAAAAAACAATAATAATAGCGTTTTTGTAAATAGTGCAAGTACCCAACGAATGACTACCGTTGTTCCTTAAAAAATGTTTTTTGTGTTTTTATAAATATTATTTTGTTTACAAATAATAAATTGACAATGTGATAGAAAATATTTTAAATTCAAAAAATTTTTTCGTATCCTTCGGATGACTAATGATTATTAATATGAACAGTGATTAGTGTACAATTCATTGCACACATCCTTGTTAGCGGCTGAACTTAGAGCAAAACTTTGTCCAAGATTTGAAGGCAGTTACACTTAAGTTGCGAAGGCGGAATTGGACCATTTGGAAATAAGGATATTGCTACAAGAATGAATTTTTGAAAACTTTTTTTGGCTAATTTTATTCATTTTTTTGTTCTAGAAGCTTCGTTTATGCAATACAAAAATGTTAAAATGATTCGTTTATTTTGGTATCTTTTTAAAGGATTTATTTTTGTTAAAATTAAAATAATTAACGATGTTTCTGTTTTTTCTTGTTTAAAAAAATTATTTACTTTTCCTTAAATAAAAAAAAATATCCCTTGTCCTTGTGAACGACTCCTGATTATTCTTTGAACCGTAATCAGTGTACAAAGATGCAATTCATTGTACGCATTCTGGGGGAGTTATCACTCGCACATTTCGTAAGAAAAAATGAGGAGGCCAGCAGGGAAGCTAAGCTGGAAGAGACCGAACCTGGGAGGTCGGTGAAAGTGTGTCACACTGGATTGAGCGGGAAGGAATTCCACCACTATGCCATCCAAGTGGACGTATAACGCTGCTCATTTTTGACTGACTTTTTTTTTGAAAAATGAAAAAAAGAGAAAAAAGGAGCACATTTTTTAAACACAAATCTCTTTGCTTTTAATTTTCTTAAAGCTTTTTAACTTAAAACTAATTTTAATGGACTGTTTTTTAACATAACGGGAGAAATTTAAAAAAAATTAAAATAAAATTGTAAACAATGCTGCTGAAAATCTTTTTTTAAAAAAAATAACTAAATAAAGTTATATTATTTCTTCTAAAGATACAGTATATTTAAATGTTTTTATTACACATTTATAACAATTTAAACTTTATTTCAAATGAAAATTTTGCAAAATATTTTCTAGAATAAAATAAACTATGATGAAAAAAAGTCAGAATAAAAGATATTGTTTGCTTTTCGTAAACAAATACATTTGATTATTAAAGCTTATAAAAAAGTAACTAATGTTTTAAACGATGGCCTTTCTTGTTCATTCCAATGTGAATTCAGAGCACGTTCAACAATTTGACGAAAGTTTGAAATAACATCTGCATTATAATTGGATTTGTAATAAATAAAAATTTTTGATTTTAGGGCCATATTTTTCTAAAAGCAATAATTTATTTTAAAGATTTTTACCTTCTAAAGTATGGTAGTCTAAAACTTACTATTAAAAATTCAGCAAAGGCATGTGGCTCAAGTTCTTCAATGTTGAGACTAAAGCTTTCAAATTTATTTTCAAATTTTAGCTCGGATATAATTTGAGCAGTTTTTTGGGTACGCTAAATTTCAAAATCAAATGGAGTTTTCCATGGTACTTCTATAGGTTGACCGTAATCTTTTACAGCTTGGTGATATTCTTCTTTTATTTTGGTATCGTCGGTAAAGAATCTGCAGTACTTTGAATAGATTTGAAGTTGTTTCTGAAAATTTATTATAAGTAGAAAAAAGGAAACTTGCACTGAAAAAAATGGGAGTCTTCGTATTTTTCCCTTAAACAAAAAAGGGCTATATTTACTCCTTTTAGTAGTAAATACCATCCTTGTTGGGAGTAAATGTTAGTCTATGTCAAGTTAGGGGCAAAATATGAAGACTCCTAAACAAAAATAGGTCAGTATTTACTCCTTTTAGTAGTAAATACTGATCCAGTTGTAGGAGTAAATAAGATAGTTTTTTTTCAGTGTGGGGCTCTCTTTAAAAAATATTCCATGCTACTTTTAGTTTTTGTACATGCACTGAAATTTTTTAATTATTCAACTTTTAATGTTGTACAGTTGGGTAAAAATAAAAATTTTAGTGTACTGGAATGTTTTTTAAAGAGGGCCCAAATTTGGTTGACATGGAAGTAAAAGTGGAAGATTGATACATCACAGATTCGGATAAAAGCATATTTCCAGTATCTGTCAAAATAATTTCCAAAAGAAAAAATGAAAGCTTGCAGACTTACTTAAAGATTTTGCTGTTGGTTCTCGGATTCACCACCAGACGCTAAAAAAAGTTTACTACAGGGTGCCCAGAGAAAAAGTCGCACTTTCTTTTTTTTTATTAAACGATTTCTTTTACATTTAAACAAAAACGGTTTGCACTGTTATTATCAGAATCTTAAAGCATTTTAATTTTTGTAAAAAAAAATTTTTTTTCGAAATTTTGTCTTGGTCCTCCCTGTGCTTTTTTTCAAATCGTTAAAAAGCCAAAAAACAGGCACAGGGAGGACCAAGACAAAATTTCGAAAAACAAATTTTTTTTCCAAAAATTTTTTTTACAAAAATTAAAATGCTTTAAGATTCTGATAATAACTGTGCAAACCGTTTTTGTTTAAATGTAAAAGAAATCGTTTAATAAAAAAAAGAAAGTGCGACTTTTTCTCTGGACACCCTGTATATTATTTACAAATTTTTAAATCAAAAATATAAATGCATCTAACATTTATACTAACTCACTTCTTCTTTCAAAGTATTGAATATATAAATTCCACAACTTTTTATTTGTTAAATCTTGCCCCAGTCGATATTCAATATTGTGTTCAACAAATTCATTATCCCCAACTTCTAACAATGCTTTAATCCATTCTTCTTCATCTCTATTTTTTTCAGCTGCTTTAATTTTATCAAATAAAGCTTTCATCTTTTTATACATTTTTACAATTTTTAGAGACGGCATTGAAGCTAAAAAAAACTATAACTTCTACAACAACAATATTTTGTATTCCTTACAAGAAATTTTCTCAAATTGTCTCCATTTTCTTTCAAGATTTTCATTGGGAAAACTCAAATCTTTGATTAAACTTGTGGTCTTTGGGATAATGGGATAAATTGCAGCAGATCTCCATTTTAATAGCTTTCGCTTTGGCAGCCTTACTAGAGCAGCTATTGGCAATTTATAAAAAAATTGATAAACTGATGGAAGAATCATTGCCTTTTTTTGCTCTCTCTCTTCTGCAGGGGTTGATAATTTATGGGTTAATCTGGAATATTAATCAGTTTAAGATATATAATATTAGCATCTAAGCTTACTCAAAGTACTCATTCCATAACTCTACTGGCATCATATACTCGCTAGAAAATTGAACAAGTAAATCCAAACATTTGTTAGTATCTTCTACAGCAGCTTTTAAATCCTCTTCAAGTTTAATTAAAGCTTGAAGATAGCTTGAATCAAGGGATTCTGTAAAGCTGATTGGTTCAAACATAATCTGTAACATTATAAGCAACGAATAAAATGGTTACTGCTGCTGCTATTGTTTAAAAAAAAGCTAACAAAAAAATCAAAATCAATGAGTCATGATTTTTTTGCACGAAGAAAAAAGGATCAAACCTCTTTTTTTTTTGTTGCAAAAGATTTAGTGTTGATTTTTTTTGAGGAACTTAAAGCCAAGCAGCGTTGTTGTTTTTTATCGGTTATCGGTCATGCTTTTGTGTGTTAATTATTTTTATTCTTGGAATTTTGTATGAACTGAAAAAGTGCCAAAATGTCTATTAAAAAACATTTTTTAGATGTTTTTCATTTTAACAATTAAGAGACGCTCTTGATTACACGACTAAAAAACAAATCAAAAAATAGTGTTACGTAAGTATTTTTTATCAAAAAACGCAAAAAAAGGAAAAAAGGAGGAGGACACATTGAGAAATGAAAAATTCGTGTCTTTTACTACATAGATTTTTTTTCTTTGTTCGTTAATTCATTTGAAACTCATTTTATATTTTTTAAAGAATTTTCAGTTTCTTATTGATAATGCAGATTCTTTGTATTACAAGTTTAATTTATCGAACAACAAATAATCTACAAAATTGTAAGTTTTTATTTTGTCTAATTTTATATTTATTTTAAGTATTCTAAAAAAATCAAGTAACAAAAAGAAAAAATAGGTGTTGCATTTTTCACAGCACAAAAAGGACCGAGTAAGAAAAAAGTGGGGCAGCACAGTAAAAAGCAGCTGTGCTGCCCCACTTTTTAAGGAAAAAATTCTGATATTGGGGGAATAGGAGTGATTCAGGATTTTGGGTTTTGCTGATGTCAGCTCCAGATGTTCACAAAAAAAATTTCAGATTAATTATATCAAAAAAATTAAAGAAAAACGTGCAAAGAATTTTTTGCAAAAAAAAAGTCCTTCGACCTTCTGCTAATTATCATTAAATTTTTTAGCTTTGGTTGTTTTTTTAAAATTTTTGTTATAAAAATCAAATTTGGAGAGAAAAATGATAAGCGATTTAAATATGGGCCATTTTTAATGTTATAAATGCGTTCTTCGAAGGGAGAGATAATGAAATTTTTTAGCAAATTTCCCTATTTTTTAAATTTCTCAATTCTAACAAAAGTCACTACAAACGTTCTTAGATTTTTTAAATTTTAATGATCATGAGAAGTTGATACAAAAAAAATTTTTTTAGGGCAGCGGTATGTTGATTCAAAATGGGCATTTAGTGAAATTCAAATTGGAAAGCGGTGAGAAATGATATTTTAAATATTTGCAATAAATATATTTGGCTTTTATTTTAGTCGAGGTGACGCCGAAAGAATATATTATTTTGTATTATTTAGAAATCAGCAGAAAGTTTTTGATGCAAAAATGACCGTATGCTTTTTTTTCACAGTTCTTTAATTTTTAAGAAATTATAGAAAGGTTCAATGAAAGTTGTTGATTGGATTGCTGCCACTTTAATTGAAATCGAAACTGCTGCGGAAGAACAATTTCGTATTTCATCATCAGGGGCTTATATTGAAAGAATAAAAATTAGATGCGTAAGCAGTTTCAAAGCCATTAACTTGTAATTAAATGTATTTTAGATTAAAGTGCCAAAGACTGCTCATTTCATTGAATCAATAAAAGCTGGCTTAATCGAACACGCCGCAAATCTTGAAAAGCATATGCAAAATGTCACTTTAAACGCCACAACAAATATCAATGAATTTTTAAAGGACTGTGAAGCTGTAATCAAAAAAGGTGGAATCCCACAAATTGAAAATGAAGGCGGAGAAAAAGCTCGAAGAAATAGATATTCTGAAATAAATTGTGCAATTAAAGATCTTTGTGATGAAAATAGCGGCAGTCCAGACAATGTGAAAAGCGGTTCTAAACATGATACATATATTGAGAAGTCGGTTATGACAAGTAAGATTTTTTGTGGCAATTTTAGAGGGTCAGCTAAAATCTGATGCAGCTCTCAAGAGTACTTTATGATAAAAGAAATACCAGAAAAAACTTATTGGCGAAAATAAGCTTTTTTTGGTATTCGAATGGCCAAATTTCGAAAATTTTTATTCTGGCAAATTAGAAAAATTTTTCGGAGAATTCAAATTTCCCGAAAAATTATACAACCCTAACTGTTATATATTATCTGAATGGAAATGATTCCGTTTTTTGTAGTTATACCTCGTAAACGAGCACTGCCATCCGGTAGAAATTATGATGTTCGCACAGAATTTCAAACAGCTCGAAATGTTTATAGCTCGTGTAAAGAATTAAAATTTTATAAAGGTAAACTAATTTATTTTTTTTTTGAAACTTCCATTACAGCGTTGCCGATTTTCAAACGGTGCCGGTGCCGGCGGCATTTTTCTTTTGTTCTCGCGGCATTTTCCCTTTAATCTTTCCAAAACATCGGCCCTTGCACCTCGGCAACACTGTTTCATTCATAAATCCAACATTTTATACAACTTTATTGCAGTGAACCTACCATCTGTTAATCCTCGATGGTTTGATTCCCAATCACTTCGAGTTCTTGATTTTAACCGTATTTCTGTATTTCAAACTCCAAATGCCTGGTCAATATTCATAAATAATATTGTCCGCTTGCCAAATTTATATCGATTAAATTTTATAAATTGCAGCCTTGAAACTATTCCCGATGATCTCTTTGTAAAACTTCCACCAACACTTTTCACTTTAAATTTAGAAGGAAATAATTTGCAAGAAATTTCTGCACAAATAAAAAAACTTAAAAATTTAATGTACTTGGATGTTAGCAATAATCCAAAATTAAAGAGTCAAGGCATTCCATGGGAATTCTTTCCACGGTCTTTGGAAGACATTCAATTTTATGGAACAAGTATACGAGCCACTCCTCAATCTGTTCGAGAATCAATTAAATTACATATTTTAAAGGATGATGTGTTTGGGAGAGAAGTAAGTTAGTATTTGTACATTAAAAATTACTTTTGGCATTTTTGATAAAATATGACTCCAATTTTTTGTTAACAGCTAAATTTAGGATATCGACTTTGAAGATGAATTTGGATTTGAAGATTACGCAGAAGTTGATTTAAATGCTGAAAACTTGGATTTAAGCCATTTGCATATGAAGGTACGATAAATTAAATAAAAAAATATTTTCAAATAAAAAAATATACAATTTCAGAAATTTAATGATGCGAAATTAAAACAAAATATAAAAACGCTGGATTTAGGTCACACCGGATTAGAGATATTCACTTTTAGCAGAAACTTTGAATTTTTAACTGATTTATTGCTTAATAATAATCAGCTTAAAACAATTCCCTGGGAATCACTGCCAACAAACTTAAATACCATTGATTTCAGCAATAATTATTTGTCAGAAATTGGATCAATAAAACATTTGATAAATTTATCATGGTTTGATCTTTCAAACAACAATATTGATACCATCAAAGACAATGAATTTAATCAATTAACTCAATTTATTGATATTAATTTAAGTAATAATTCTTTATCGATGCTTCCAAAAAACTTTGAAAAAATTCAATCAACATTCTTAACCCTAAATTTACGACATAACAAATTTAGTTATAAAGAACAAAATTTATGCGTAGATTTATGGGATCATCTTCCAGAAGTTCGAACATTATATCTGTGTCAAAATCGTCTTGGAATATTACCATGTGATTTCTCATTACAGCTTGAAAATATTGCTGAAATTATTGCAACTGATTGTGATATTCATTATATTTGTCCAAGATTATATTCGAATATAACAAAATTAAATGTTCTCAAGAATCCAATTTCTGCTTTGTCTTTTATTCCTAGATTTTTTTTACCTGTGCCACAACCGAAAGAAGAGGTTGAAATTCCATTTACGGATGAGGTAAGGCTTTTCGAAAAGTTTAATTAATTTTTAATTTTAATTCATTCATCTTTCACACAATGGGATTGACAAACTAATTCTTTAAAGAGGCTCAATAACATTCGCTACAAATGTCTTTTATAGCTTCTTTAAAATGTTTGCAACAAATGTACAAGAGCATTTTAAAATTGGCACTCTTGTTTTATTTTTACAGCCCCAAAAAAAAGTCCAAAATCACGATGGAATCAGTTCCACTCTTTTTGTTCAATCAAAAAATGCCTTGGCGCTGTTTTCTTTATTATTAAAAAAACGAAAAAACGAGAAATATCTTTAACAACTGTGACTGATCTTATAATAACTTTTTATGCCTTTTTATATTTAATATTATTAATCAGCATGAAAACTGAGAGGAATAACAGAAAAGTTTTGAAAAAAATGTATGCAAAAAACTAAAAAACTAATATAAGATCAGGCAGAATCGTAAAAGATATTTCTCGTTTTTTCGTTTTTTTAACAAAAAAAACACAGTGCCAAGGCACGTTTTGACTGAACAGCTGATTCCAACGTGAAATCGATGAAAAACGCAAAAAACAGTGATGAAAACGACATTTTTGAACTTGAAATTCAAATTTTTTTTTCACAAACGCTCCCATAAGTTTTTATACCTGATGATTTATTCCAAAAAATTCAAAGCTATAGAATAAAGCTTCAAAAAATGTGTTGGAAATCTTTAATTACGGTAGCTTTTCAAACTTATCTTTCAGATTGACGAAAAAATTTTGTTAATTGATTTATCCGTTGTTGATTCAAACATAGCAGATTACAAAAAATGGGATGAATGGCAAAAAAATATGTTCCAAAAAGTAGATGATGATGAACGTGAAACAGAACTACAGTGTAATTGTTGTGCATCTTGTGGCCGACAAGATACAACAAAATTTGAACAAAAAATGGTTATGGATGCTTTGCTTATACTTGCTGAAGAGGGTATGCTAAATTTTTTTTTGTTAATGAAAACAACGACTGTATAAAAATATATAATTTTTAGTGGAAAAAGATGGAAGCATTTGTCACTACAAAAACAAGGGATATTTTGCTAGACCAAGTGGAACCTGGGCAGCGAATGTACAGACTAAATTATGTGATACTTGTATGGTTGAATTTAAAGATGATCGTAAAGTTGCAGCACCACCAGCTTTAAAAACAATTTCTACTTTGGATTTAAATTTAAGTGATTCTGAATCTGTCGATGAAGAAGAACGTGATCTTTCAAGTTGCCCATTGTGTTATCCATCTAAAACTATTTTACCCTTACCGCCTTTGCAATCTTCAATACGTCAACAACAACGATTTTATCGAGAAATAAAAATTCCATATAATCCTCCATCGAAAAGTTGGCTTCGGAAAACTTGCAAACGTTTAAAGCTTCCTTTATGTTGTTATGTATTTAAAAATGCCATTTCATCGAACAACATTACTCATTGTGAACCAACATTAACTGCCTCAGTTTGGGGGGATGGCCATTCAGGATATCAAAGTCTAAGTTATTTAATTACTGGAAGGCTATTTAATTATCATTTATTTCGAATTCTTATTTCTGATACAATTTTACAAAATTCTGATAAAAACTTTGAAAATCTTGATGGATTTAAAAATGCAAAAAGAAAAACAGAGATGAAAAAGAATGCCGATTATTTTGTGAATTCAGTGGAAGAATGGATGAATGAAATAGATTTAGCTGCAGCTGCATATTTATTACAATGTAACATTGCAATTTGGGAGAGAAATGGTTATTGGTCACTTTATAATTCTTTAACTTTTGAAAAAGGTTTTTCCATTCAACATGATGCAATTGTTGATCAACCAACAATACTGCTAAATAATTCATTCTGTGAACACAATTTTTTTAATCCTGTTATTAATGTGGGACAAAGAGCAGAAAGAATAGAAGACAGGGATGTAGTTATGGAAGAACAACAAAATTTAGATATTGCAGAAGACATGGATATAGTTGAAGTAAGTGTGTGAATGATAGTGGTCAAAAAAAATTGTTTAAACTAAGCAATTTAGAATACAAATGATGTCGCAGAATTAACTAAAAACATGCGAGAATTAAGTCTTCTCTTTACTGAACATCCTGGAAATACAGATACTTTAGACCTATCATCTCTCAGCATAGACGTAGGTTTTGTATTTTATAAAAAAAGTAACCGAAAACGGGGCTCAATCTAAAATACATTCCAGTCCATAAACATTTTTAAATTATTCAAATTTTAAATCCATGTACAATAGAGTAACTGAAAAAAAAATATGTCCAAATTAGGCATGGCGTCGGGGCGACTTTTTTAATACCCGGCCCGGTGAAAAGAAGCCCCGGCCCGGCGCGGCCCGGGTAATTTTTAGTAATTTTGCCTTGGTCCCCCCCTGTGAAGTTTCTTTCAGAAATCGTGAAAATCAAAGCCCGGCCCGGCCCGGTACCGGGCCGGGCCGGGGCCGGGGATTTCCGGGTTTACCCGACCCGGTGTCATGCCTAGTCCAAATACGTTTTTTTAATAACTTTATAATAAATTGCAAATAATAATTTTTTTTTTTTGGACTGCTGCTAGCTCGAACACTAGCCGAATTTTTGAGGGTGGGGATGGCCATTCAGGATATCAAAGTCTAAGTTATTTAATTACTGGAAGGCTATTTAATTATCATTTATTTCGAATTCTTATTTCTGATACAATTTTACAAAATTCTGATAAAAACTTTGAAAATCTTGATGGATTTAAAAATGCAAAAAGAAAAACAGAGATGAAAAAGAATGCCGATTATTTTGTGAATTCAGTGGAAGAATGGATGAATGAAATAGATTTAGCTGCAGCTGCATATTTATTACAATGTAACATTGCAATTTGGGAGAGAAATGGTTATTGGTCACTTTATAATTCTTTAACTTTTGAAAAAGGTTTTTCCATTCAACATGATGCAATTGTTGATCAACCAACAATACTGCTAAATAATTCATTCTGTGAACACAATTTTTTTAATCCTGTTATTAATGTGGGACAAAGAGCAGAAAGAATAGAAGACAGGGATGTAGTTATGGAAGAACAACAAAATTTAGATATTGCAGAAGACATGGATATAGTTGAAGTAAGTGTGTGAATGATAGTGGTCAAAAAAAATTGTTTAAACTAAGCAATTTAGAATACAAATGATGTCGCAGAATTAACTAAAAACATGCGAGAATTAAGTCTTCTCTTTACTGAACATCCTGGAAATACAGATACTTTAGACCTATCATCTCTCAGCATAGACGTAGGTTTTGTATTTTATAAAAAAAGTAACCGAAAACGGGGCTCAATCTAAAATACATTCCAGTCCATAAACATTTTTAAATTATTCAAATTTTAAATCCATGTACAATAGAGTAACTGAAAAAAAAATATGTCCAAATTAGGCATGGCGTCGGGGCGACTTTTTTAATACCCGGCCCGGTGAAAAGAAGCCCCGGCCCGGCGCGGCCCGGGTAATTTTTAGTAATTTTGCCTTGGTCCCCCCCTGTGAAGTTTCTTTCAGAAATCGTGAAAATCAAAGCCCGGCCCGGCCCGGTACCGGGCCGGGCCGGGGCCGGGGATTTCCGGGTTTACCCGACCCGGTGTCATGCCTAGTCCAAATACGTTTTTTTAATAACTTTATAATAAATTGCAAATAATAATTTTTTTTTTTTGGACTGCTGCTAGCTCGAACACTAGCCGAATTTTTGAGGGTGGTTTTTGTGGTGCACATTATAGTGTATTAACACAGTGCTGGTTTTACAAGAAAGCCTTCATATGATTATTTTTATAGAGTGTTCGAAGGGTTGGAATTCGTTTTAACCTCGGATCCACCGAGCATCCACTTTTTACGTCTTGGTGCTGACGGCTGGAATTCGTTTTAACCTGGGTTCCACCCATGGAATTCATTTTAACCTCGGATCCACCGAGCACCCAGCCCCACCGCCCCAATGGCTGCTGAGGAATCCAACCCGGGATCTTCCGGGTTTTCATCAACAGCACGTCCGAGGGGGAGTCGAACCGGGATCCTTCCGCTCAACATTCCTCAGCACTAACCACTAGGACAAGAAGGCGGCAGGACAAGGAGGCGGCTAAAAAGTTTTTATATAATTTATAATATAAAAACTTTTTAGGCACTTTTTTATGAAGCAATTTTTTTCCGCTGGCTGGGATTCGATCCTGGCCATGCACGCGACCACGAAAGTTTGAACTGCGAACCACAGACACTCCAAATTTTGCACTCATCGCTTGCTTGAGTTTTTTGGGATTTTTTTCTTGCCATTTTCTGTTGTAGTCGCTCGCCTTCTGTACCCAATAACTTATCGGAGAGGGTAAGAAAAAAAATTCTGCTTCTGCTATTTGATAAATAATATCAGAAAGTATATTATTGTATCAACGATTATAATAAAAGCGAAAATTTTTTTGACAGCCACATTCCCTAAGTAAAACTTAAAATTTTAGTGGATTTGAATGTTTTTAGAGAGGGCTTGAAAACGGAATTTTTATAAATTTTTTGGTGGATTTTTCCTGGTCAGTCAGTTTAAATTAGATTTATATTTGTAAATTTGTACCAACTTTTGGGAGCCTCATACAATTTCAATTTCAGGAATTTGACGACATGGACATACCATTAGAAATCAAAACTTTAAACGTGTCTCGAAACAAAATTAAAAGCATGCGTTTTGAAAAGCATTTTGAATTTCTGCGAAGATTAAACCTTGACAAAAATCAAATTACCAATATTTCATGGCAAACTTTACCAGCACTTCTGGAATACATTTCTCTTGATAATAATTATTTAACAACAATTGAAAGTATTCCTCTAAAATTTTTGAAACAATTAAATATTAACAACAATGATCTGTTAAAAATTTCATGGAAAATGCTTCCATCAAGTTTGGAAGATATATTTTTCAATGGCAATCATTTAACTTCAATTGAAACTGTTCAACATTTAAAAAATTTACGCCGCTTAAGTGTTACAAGAAATAAAATCACTAAAATTACTTCAGATTTCAATCAATTAAAAAATTTGGTGGAAATTGATTTGAATTATAATTGCCTCATATCTCTTCCAAAAGGTTTTGAATTAATTCACACTTCAGCAGAAGATGGATTAACATTATGTTTAGCTGGAAATAAATTTGATTATGACAAACAAAATTTGAATGAAGATCTCTGGACAAAATTACCAATGATCAAAACATTAAATATATGGGAAAATAAAATTGATTCTCTTCCATGTCAACTTGCTGATAGATTAGAAGCTAATTCAACCATAGTAGCTTCTGATTGTGATATTCGACATGTTTGCCCAAAAATATATTCAAAGTTCAAAAAATTAAATTTATATAACAATGAATTGGATGCTCTTACATTTATACCAAAAACTATTTTACAACCTCCAATAAGTCAACGTAAAATTACAGTAGAATATTCTGTAAGTCTTTTTTGTTCAAATGAAATTAATAATACACTTTTTGGGACCTTACTAAAAAACATGCCAGTCCACTAAAATTTTTGAATCTTTCAGTCTGATCTAAAAGTTCTTGATATGCATGCATCAATTGCAAAGCCCCCTGCATCGTTACCAAAATTGTTTAAGAAACCTGAATACACTTTTAACACCATCACCAAAAAAAAGAATATTTTGAACCAAGTGCAATGCAAATGTTGCGCTGAATGTAATAGCAGCAGTCGTGACACTTTAATGGTTCAACAAATGATGGTTATGGATTTTAATTTACGTGTAAATTCAAAATGTAAGTTGTTGTAAAAAAAACTTTTTTTCATTGGAAACAAGAGAGGAGTCGAATTCAATTTTGTAAAAAAGGGACAAAAAAGCTAAAACGTTAACAAAATTTGCTTTTCACTAAAAATTTTTTTTTTGGATTCGACATTCTAAAAAATGTCCCTTTTTTTCTGTGCTATTTAAAGAAATTCATAATTATAGATGAAGAAGTTGGTGATGATTATGACACAAGAGAAACAATATATTCAAGTGGTGGTTGGGTATCAAAAATCCAAACAAGGTTATGCGATCCTTGCAAATCTGAGATTTTGTTAAAAGTTGAAGAATCTTACCAATCATTTATTAATGATGAAAATGCTGAAATTGTTAAACCAAAACAATCCAGAATTGAAAAAAACTTTGAAGCGAGTTTACAGGCGCCTCATGAGCCAATGGTTGCAACAGCTGAACTAACAGCTGAAAATACGTCACTTCTACCTCAACTGCAACAACCAAGCACATCTCATTATTTACCTTCAATTAAAACTCTTTATTCTCATAAGAATGGATTTGAAGATGATCACTTTGCTGTTTATCAAGACCCAGTTTGTGATATGACAAACACTGAAAATGCCGGCTATATTAATGATTTACCACAAAAAATTATATTATTGAATGAAGGTGGAATACAAGTTGCTGAGTTTGATCATTCGAATGATCCTTCCATGCTGCAACAAGATGCTATCAGAGCTGATCAATCGAAGAATCAACCTTTAAATGATATGCAACTCGATGTTACCATCCATGAAACAAACAAAGAAATGGATATAACTGATGAATATATTGTTGATTTAGTTCTAGACATGATGGAAGACCATAAAGTTGCAGATAATCAAAATTTGGATTTAAATGAATGCGAAATTGTTTTTGAAAACTTACAACCAAAAACAATATTAGAAGCAAATAAGAATGATGAAAGAGTTGAAGAAGATGGACGACAATTTTATGAATATCCAATTGAAGGGTTTAATAACAATGTAATTCTTCAAGCTCGTCATTATAATTTTATTATGCCAGAAATATATGACCTTCAAATATCCATTCCACCTATGATTGAAGATCTTCAAAGATATCTCAATTTGTTAGAATTACCATCTCAACTTGCTGCAAATTCGCCACTGCTAAATTTTGCGAGTGTCACAACAGCTGGAAAAAATATGATAACTGTTAGCACATTGGCAGATGGCAATTGTGGATATCGAGCTATTTCAATTTTGCTTACCGGAGTTGAAGATTATTTTTGGAAAATAAGAATTAAAATTTATGATCACATTGTTGTGAATGGGCATCGCATTTGGGGTATAGGGTCCCAGGAACAAAAAATAAAATTTTATAAAAAACTAGAAAGAATTTTAAAAATGAAAAAGCCGACAGCAGTAGATCTTGAATTTTGGTGTAAAAATGAAGATTTATATGCTCTTGCAGATTTATTTGAGTGCAATGTTTATACATATTCTCCAAATCCTCTTTCTAATTATCCCAATATTACTGGTCATTATAAAAATGGTGAAAAAATTCCTCATTCTCCAACTTTATTTTTGATGTGGATTAATAATAACCATTTTGAACCAATTTTAGGATTTGTTTGAAAAAATATTTAAAAATGTTTATTACAGTTGTACATATATGTAGAATAAAACAGTGTATTTATTCAATTTATGGTTAATAAATAACAATTTTCTTTAATGTGTTTAAAATCGACTACAGTAACCATAACAAAAAGAAATATCAACAATTTTAAGTTCAATCAAAAAAATGCGATATTACACTGTATCACAATTAACTACATTGGCTTGGCCATTTTTGAAGACAGAAATTTAGGGGCAAGACATTTAGTGATCATTAAAGGTTCTTTCATTCAACTAAATTGAGATTTGACTGAAAATTCATTGGTTTTAAAGATAAAATTTTTTAAAGTGATTAAATTAAAGTTTTGCATATATATATTTAAAAACACGCTCCTGTTTTTTTCATAGCTGCACCGTTTAATTTCATCAAATAATGCATCACATTTAACTTCGGCAAGCTCAGGCTTAAAATCATAATTTTTAAAAAGTGAATCTGTATAACCTTTTAAAATATTTCCACATATTTTTGATGCATCCGAATTAGTGTTCGTATCCCCCCCCCCCGTAATTCGAAAATCACGGGGACGGGGGGGATGACATCTCACGGGGACGGGGATACGGGGAAACACGGGGACGGAAATCAGACGGGGACGGGGAGCGGGGACGCGTCCCCGCGGGGATCCCCGTGTTTCCCCGCCGGGGACGACACGGAAAAATAAAAAGACTTTTTTTTGACAAAAAAAGTCTTTTTATTTTTATTTCAAATATCAAATTTAAAATATTTTGTAAAACAAGTATTACGTAAAAATTTTTTAATCGACATAGCACTAAAATCAAAGTTCACATCCGCTAAAATCACGGGGATGATATTTGACGGGGACGGGGATGCGGGGAAACGCGGGGGCAGAAACGGCACAGGGAGCGGGGACGCGTCCCCGCGGGGATCCCCGTGTTTCCCCGCCGGGGACGGGGGGATACGAACACTAATCCGAATACGAATCTTCATCATCTGAGTTATCCGAAGATAAAGCAATAAAACATTTTGAGCAGATTGAGAACCATGAGAATTTGGTAAATATGCATAAGAGGATACTGTAGCCGGTAAAATACAAAATAAAAGAAGCGACAAAGCTTTCATCGTTTTGCTTTTTTACAGAAATGCAATAATGAAAAAGTTTTTTATAAATTTTAATTTTCAAAGAGAAAATTATCGACGAGAAAAATCATAAAATAATTTATTCATTTTTTTAAAACCTTCCACCGTTTAAAAACCAATTGAAACCAGTCTTTTGTAAAAAATCCCTTTTTTAAATAAAGAAAACTACAGTATGCTTTTTGAAAAAAATATTATTAAATTGGTAAAACTTTTATTAAAAACCAACAACAAAATTTGAAAATTCAACAATATATACAAGTTATCTTGTATTACAATTAACGATTTCGAAAAACATTACGTTTATGCATTCCAATAATTTTTAATGGCATTGAAAGTCGATCAAAATCATTTGCTTGATTTTTTGTATGCATTAAATATGGAGCATTTGCCGAATTCTAAACTTACAAAAACGTAAAATATAAAAAAAGAATAAACAAACTTGAGTTTGAAAAATCCAATGTGGTGTATGAATATCATTACCAATTGCCAAAACATTAACATCCATTAAAAGTTCTGGATCAGTTGGAGTAATAATATAAATCTTTTCTTTTTCAATTGAAATTGCACGAACAAGTCCATAACCAATACATTTAAAAAATGGTTTTGTGGCAGCAGCAGCATTAGAATATTCAATTTTATATGGAAGATTTTCTTTATCACATAATTTTTGCCATTTAAAATCATTCTTAAATTTCTTTGGTACAGTACATAATGCAACTGTTGACATATTCAATGCAGCCAAATATGCTTTTGAAGAAATAAGATGTGAAGGATGAATAAAAATCCCAATTTTTTCAAACGATACCATTCGAACTGAAACATCAGAGAAAGAGACAACTTCAAGATTCATTGATTTTAAAAAGCATTGGGTAAAATATCCAGTAATTGCCAAATCACGCAATTTAGGAGCCGAGATTTTTCTGTTATCAGGAACAATATGTGCATCATGGAAAAATACACGTCCAGCAGTTGATGGCTAAAAAGAAAAAAGCGTTGAAAAACAGAATATGTATAATAATAATAATAGCTTACAACATGTATATATCCTCTTTTTAATGCCAAAATGCAACCTGGAGCAAAAATTTTAACCAAATTATCCAAAATTTCTTTACCAAAATCTAAAACATTGTGGTAAAATAATAATAATAATACAAACTTAAACATACTTTCAACCCATCCCAATGTATTAATCAACAATAAAGCATTTGCATCATGTTGGGAGATTTCAAAAAATTCCGTAAAACATTGCTTCAAAATTGAAATATATAAATCCAAATCCCCACCAGGACTAATATCACCATAATAATATGAATTATGAAATGTACGAAATTGTGTAGCAAATGGAGCACCTAAAAAAGATTACTGTAAGTGATTCAAAAAAGAACAAATAAAACATACTTAAAATTGGTTTATCAATTTTTACAATGGAAATTAATCCAGGTGGAGTAAACTCTGATTGTCCAACATCGCAATCCAAATAATATATTGTTGAAGTTATATGTGGTTTTGTAGATAATAGAACATTACAAAGTTCTTTAGATATTGTACTTTTTCCACTATCTTTTGCACCAATAATCATCGCAATACTTTTGTTACCTGCAAATTTTACCAATCATTTAAAAACTTGTTTAAAAAAATGTTCAAACATACTTGAAGTCCACATATGATGAACAGATTGACAAAACTTATATATATTAGTTTTATCAGATTCGGGAACAAGATTTGTCATATAATAATATGAGGAAAGTTCAACAGGTACATACATTGGTAATGGTTTAAAAATTGTCTAAAAAGAAAAATGTTATCCATAAAATTACATATAGTGTTAAAAGTACAGTACCCAACCAGTAATACTTTCAATAGGTTTAATCTTTGGAGGTGGATCAGTTAATAACAAAATTGCAGAGAATCCACCATTTACAATTGCATCTTTAATTGGTGTAAATCTAAAATCTATCTGAAACAGTACAAAATGTAATATATAAAGCAAAACAGATAAAAACAAACAGCTGCAAGACGTTTGTAAAGCACATCTTCTTTTCCATCATCTAATAAAGGCGGGGATGTTGCAGAAACTCGAAAAAGTATCTAAAATGTTAAACATATTATTTTAGAACATTCAAGTGAAATGAACTTACTGGTTCATGTGTTGCTGCAGGTAAACAAACAGTATGCAAAGAATTTTCATCATAATCTGTACCATAAAATGTAAAAGATTTTGCAATAATTTGACCAGCTAAAGCTTGAAATTGAAATGCCCCTCCAAGACAAATCGGTTCACGTTTATGGAGTAAAATTATTCGAAGAGCAGAACATCCAACAGAATCAGAATAAAATATTTTTGGTCTAAAAACATATTCGTATGATTAAAGGCTAAAAAGTAAACAAACATACGAATAAGGATTAGATGTTTTTGATGCTGGCAGTGGTGGTGATGGATCATCTGTTGTTGGTTGCATCTTTAATCTGAAACACATATATAAATGAATGGAAATTTTTAAAATGAATAAAAAAAAAGTTAAACGCGAATCTTTTTAACCGATACTTTTGCAAGAATGCCTCATCTAAGCAATCCATAATTTGTTGAATAAACTGTTTATTATAAACAAGTATAAAAACAGGTGTAATTAGTTACAATGTTAGTTTATTGTGTTAATTAAAAATTGATGCAATTTTTTTACTGCGAAAAAATTACAACAAAAAAAGGCTTTTGCAAAAAAGTTGCACAATGCCAACTTCGAAAATGGGAAAAAATTTTGCTTTTTTTGCGGATGTGGAGGCATTCTTCAAATATGAATAAATTACAAAGTTAATTCTTTGAAAAAACCCTGCACATTGCTAAATATAAGACGGTAAAATATAAAAGTTTTCAAAACTTGACCTAAAATCACAAAAAAGCTTTTTTTTTGTAAAAAAATTTTTTTTTCTGGAAACCTTTTTGAAATTTACGACTTAAGAGGTATTTACAGAAACGCTTCCAAACTGTAAGAGAAATTTACAGGTTCAAACATTTTCTGTGATAACCTTTTCGTTTGTAAATTTTTTTTACAATTTGAAACCTTTTCTTTGATAACCTTTCATATTGTAAGGAAAATTTACAAATGGAAAGGTTTTCAATGATAATCTTTTTATTTAAAAATACATTTACAATTTTTCATGATGATTTTTTGTAAATGCCATGGCTGGGAATCGAACCTGAGACCCTCGGAGCAAAAAGCTGATGCGCTCACTACTGAGCTATTAAGGCAACACAGTATGAGTGATGAAAATGCTAGATGACTCTTTGCTAAAAAAACAGAATGAATACTTTTTTATTTTTTATTTCAATGTTTTTTGGCCAAGAGTGATCTAGCATTTTTATCACCCAATCTGTGTTGCCTCAATAGCTCAGTAGTGAGCGCATTAGCTTTTTGCTCCGAGGGTCTCAGGTTCGATTCCATTTACAAAAAATGATAATGAAAAATTGTAAATGGAAAAGGTTCCAAAATGTAAAAAAAAATTACTTATAAGAAGGTTTTCATAGAAAAGGTTCTAAAGTGTAAGGAAAATTTACAATTTTAAAAGTTTTCGCAGAAGAGGTTTTAAAACGTAAGGAAAGTTTACAATTTAGAAGGTTTTGATAGGAAACCTTCCAAAAGTTTGCAGAATAAAAGGTTCAAGCCAGTAACGTCTTGAAATGTAAGGAAAAATTTACAATTTGGAAGGTTTTTCGGTTAAAATGGTCCATTTCTGAAAACTTTTATATTTTACCGTCTTATATACAATATTATTATGGCTGGTTTTATCAGGTGATTCTTGCTTTGGGAATATTGGACTTTTCATCTTTATAAGCAAAAACAAATTGTCTAGTTAATTAAAAAAAATTTAACACAGTTCTAAATCTTGATATTTATGCAGATTGCCTCGTTAATTTAAAAGAGAAATTTTAATGATGAATCAATTAAATTTTTTTAACTGATATAAATATAAAATATATCACACAAATACTTTTTAAAGATTTGGAAAAGTTAACGGTGATTTACAAAAAATATTATTTCAAAGTTACCAACTTTTTTTTTAAAAAAACTGAATAAACGATAAAAAAATAATTATTTTTTAAAAAATCTTATAGTAACCAAATGAGCAAAGAATCATACCACACATTGTTTTATGAATTTTAATATATGATATTAAATCTTTTTTAACCATTAAAAACGAGTGCAAAAATTTAAAAAATTTTGATGCTGTGTTAACTTTTTTTTGAAAATTTGGTAATGCAATATAATTATAATGCATTTTCATGTTTACACAAAATAATTTAATTTTACCCTTTTTGTTACCATATCCCGGAGGGCATTGGTTTTTTATGTCACTGCAGGGGCAAACTAAAAACTCAAAAAAATTAAAGGAGGTATTTATTTTACTCATTGCTGAAATTGTAAATTTCATTTCTTTCAAAGAATACTTTTTTATGTGAAAAACTTTTTATTAATTATCTTTCATTAGTAAAAATCAAAAGTTGTAAAAAAAATAATAAAGCTTTTTTTAAAAATGGCATACGAATTATTGGGTAATATAAAATATTGGATTAACCTTATCGTCAGTCCAATATCACTGTTTTTAAATATTTTTTTATTTTATTCAATCAAAAACAAATCGGAAAAAGTTCTAATTAAATATAAAAAAGTTTTGTTTCTTGGTTGTATTTCGGATTTATGTTTTGGGACTTTAAATCTTTTGATAGCTCCGGTAAGTTCTTTTTTGATAAAAGAAATTGGATAATTTGATACATTTTATAATTTTAACGTTTTTTGAACCTGAAAATCAGGCAAAGGGAAAAAAGAAAAATACTTTGTCAGATTTATGCCATTTCGAAAAAAAGTATTAAAATGAAAAATATATCAAATCGCAAATCCTCGGCGAAATTAAAATTTAATAACCCTAAACTGAAATTTCCATAGGTTTTTGTGGCCCAAAATCGAAATTCATATTTTTTTAATTTTATTTGTAGGAAGTTACAATAATTAAAGGTGTGTATTTTGTTTTTACTCGAGGATATCTGGGTTATCTTCCATTTCCATGGACAGCTAAAACTCATCATTTGATAGTATTTTTTGTTTATTTTTCTGTTGTAAATGTTTTAATTCAATTTATTTATCGATATTTGTTGATATCTTGGTTGGTTTGCCAAATTAGCATTAAAACCAATTAAGTTGAATTATAGGAATATTACGCTTAAAAAGTGGTCATTGGGTGCTTTGATTTTAAGTGGGATAATTGCTATTGGAGCATATTGTGTTACCATTTCGTTAACAACATGGACTCGAATTGTTACAGATGAATTTTATACTTCTTATTTAAATGGAACAGAATGGGAAAAGGATGGAAAAGTTCCACCATTTGGTGCATATCCATTGGTAAGAGCTTTAAAAGATGTTTAAAATTTTGTTATCAAACTTTTAGTGAGGCTTTCCAAATATTTTTTACATTTCCCTTTCAATTGTAATTATTTCATATATTGTTGTTATATATTGTGGTATTTCAATATATTATGAAATAAAAAGAAAAGAAAAAATTTTAAGTACAGGAGAACGAAGATATCAAAAACAAATTTCTATTGTTATGACTGCTGAAGTATGTTTTAATTTAATTTATAAAAAGTATTAAATTATAACGTTAAAAATTTAAAAAGAAATGACACCACAACCGCCTTTAAAGAATAAAAGAGAGTAGGTTGCGCGCAACCTGCAGAATCAATTCCATTCTTTTGACTTCTTTTTCTAGAAAATAATTTTTTTTTTGCTGCAGGTTGCACGCAACGCACTTTTTTGGGTCTTTCGTGATGAAAAAAAAATTTTCGATGTCCATTGCATTACTGTAATTCTCAGAAAATTGTAGGGAGCTTTTGAATGTAACGATCTTTGACGTTTTCTAAATAAAAACAAATGCATTTGATGTAATAACATACAATTATCTTTTCATGAATTTACCAATGTAATTATTCTTACTTGTGAAATTCACTTTGTAGTTTTTTAAGTGACTCGTGTTTTAATTATTGCCTACTTTTATTGTCATTTTAAAGTTACAGTAAGCAAATTTCATTAATATTTTACATGCAAAAAAATAAAACTTATGATAATAATCGGGAGTTTTAAAAACCATTCTTTGTTTCCAGGCTTTAATTCCAATCATTACTGTAGTATTTCCAATATGTTTGGATTTAATGACAATTATTGCTGGAATTGAAATTGAATGGGGTGGAAAAATAACATATTTATTGTGTTCACTAATTCCACTTGTAAATCCTATCATAAAACTTTCAGTGATTTCCTCATACCGAAATTGGATAATACGGATTTTTAATTCAATAATACATTTTAAATTTTTTCATCAAAATGCTTCAGTTTCTGTTACAATTGTTGGAGCTCATTCAAATAGTTAAACATATAAATTGTTTATGCCAATGTCGAATAATAATAAAAAAAACTTTGTATTACGAAATATTTTACATATGATCGTTTTGAATAAATAAATAGAAAGTTAAAATTATTTTCTATTTTTCTTTGAAACAAAAAAATTACAGAAATTTGTAAATACTGTCATTTGTAATGATAGGCACGAATCGACAAACAAAAAAAAATGCCATTTAACAAATGTGCTTTCCGCGCGGGACCAACTATTTTGTCTTTTTTGCAAAAGCAATTTTTTTACTACAAAAGTGATAATCTTTATCATTTTTTTTTGTAAAAAATATATCTTTAATGTTATCTCATGATTTGATTCTACTAATATATGTTCTTCAATATGCTGTGAACTTTTACAAAAGACAAGAAAGTTGGTCCAAGTTGGTCCCGCGCGGAAAGCACATTTGTTAAATAGCGTTTTTTTTAATTTGTCGACTCGTACATTTATCGATTATCTTTTTTTTAGTAGGATTTTTGAATATGTATGGATATCCCTTTTTATAGCGAAGACTGTACAATTGGAGATATTTTGGCTTTGGCTCCACACGTTGAAGATTTCTCATAGTAAGGTTTTTAAACATAATTTTCTTCCACTTTCTCCTGTTTTTTGAAACAGGCAATTTCAACTTCAAAAAAGTTTTTCGACATAAATATGAAGGGAAATTCCTAGAATCGGTTCTTTATTTCAAAAACAGGACAGGGAAGGATTAAATGTTAACATAAATTTTAATAATAAAAATTTCAAGTCTAACTTTAAACTTTTTTGTTGATACTGCAAAAACGTTTGACTAAAATTTACCGAAAATTGTAAAAAAAAGAAAAAATATTTTTCTAGTTTTCTGTGTTCAAAATTTGAAATTTTCCTGGGAGAAAGAGAAAATCTTTAAATCATAAATATGGTGAAACAAGAATCAGGGATGTGCGGAAGTAACTTTTTAAAACGGAAGCGGAAGCGGAACGGATTCGTTTTACGTTCGTTTTACGGAAGCGGAAGCGGAAGTGAAAAAAAAGGCGGAATCCCGTATTTTACGGAAGCGGAAGCGGAATTCCGCACATCCCTGACAAGAATAGTATCATTTTTTACTTTTTTAAAAATTTAAAAATTAAAATACAAAAATATCTTTTTCAAAAAGTTTTAATGTAATATCTTTGTTGTAGTTATAGCGATTTTGATGGAATTTGTGAACTCAAGCAAACAAACTGCGATAAATTTCCAATCTTACCCAAACTTAAAGAAATGCGAATTCAAGGTATTACTGATGAAACAAATTTAGAAACTTATGTAGAATTTATTAAGGTAATTTTTCTTTTGCTAGCTAAATAAGTAAAATATTTTAATTTTCAGAGTCATCCAGGAGTCGAATTTTATTTTGGATGTGATGAGGAAGTTGCACAGGATTTCATGGATTTAGTTGAAAAACACTTTCTTAATGCAATTTTAACAGAAGATGAAGATAAAAAGCAATACAACATTGGCAGTAATAAGATTATTTTCGGACATTAGAGTTCTAAATTATCTTTAATTTGGGTTTTTGCCTGGGATAAAGGAAAGGCTTTCTTGGAAATTATTATTATATTTATTTTGTTACTCATTTTTATTATTCATGTATGATAGTAAAATAAAGTGAAGTTTTTGTCAAAACACTTAATTCTTCAAATTTTAAAAAATTGAAACTAGGGCATAAAATTTTTACATTCATGTTTTTAAAAAATTTTGAACCCGTTTTGGATCTAAAAAAGGAGTCAAAGTAAAAACTTCCAAGACATTATCAGTGATCACTTTTAATTTTTGTTTATAAAGTGTTTTTCTCATGCAAGTTATAAACAATACAACTATTAATCAAAGTAGTTGGGAAAAAAAGAAACTTAAGAAAATTATTTTCAACGATGACGCTTTTCATTATTTTATCGGCTAGTGGGTCGGCAATAAAGAAAAGTAAAATTTTCTTTCAATGTTGAATTGTTGGATCATAAATTGATGGTGGTAGATAATCAATATCCAAAGTTGTTCCACTGTAAGTTATCCATGAGCTACCATTTTTACCGCTCCAGAAAGGATCATGACTTCCTGATATTATTATCTTTTAAAATATTTGCATATGTTACATTGGATGAATAACATAGAGTACAGCATATTTATGTTTGTGATCATTTTTCAAAAAAGTATTAAATATTCAAACTTGACATCACAAAAAAATTAGGGAGATTGAAAAAAAATGAAAAAGACAAAAATGCTTTTTTTGTTCCGTTTTGGGTCTGTCATTTGTATAAACATTCACATTTGAGCAAATTCTTTATCACCGCAAAAATGCTCTTATCATCTTTTTTTTTTTGGCTGATGTTTAATGTGCAAAAATTTATCTGTTTCGCGAAAAAGTATAAAATGCACTAAAATGGATGTTTCTCTTTCTTTCCATTTTTTTAATGGTGAATTTTTTTGCAAAAAAGGAAATGCTGAATTTATAGAATTATGTATCCATTGTAGATTTTAAAATTATAAAAAGAAAATTTGATTGCAGTTAAAAATCAAATATTCAAGCAATAAATGCAAATGTAACGTTTACATAAATTATTATTGACAAAATGCAAATTTTTTAAAAGATACACATCGAATCGAAAAGAATTAAAACACGCCATTTTTTGTTCAAACTTGGCAAAATGTGTTTGTTGTTTTGCGGGAAATTTAAAACGTTATCGATAACAAAAAAGAAGAAAATTGCTAAATAGAGTATTTTTTGTTTGTTTAAAACAACAATCTCAGAAATGATTCTTGTAAATTAAATGTTTTAATTAAAAATTAATGTAAAAACAAATAAATACATTACACATTAGAAAATTTCTGTAACAAATACAATTATGTAAAATATTTTTAATTGTAAACTACAATTCTTCGATTATTTTTTAATGATGCAATGACCGGCAGTGACGATTATAATTTTAAATATTTAAATTTAATTATGCCTACGAGTAAAATTATTTAAAATACTCTGTTCTTTTTTTCTCCATGAAAAAATATTTTAAATATTCAAAGGAAAATGAAAGTAAAACAAAAAATAAAACGCGTCTTTTTTGAAACTGATTTA
The DNA here is from genome assembly GCA_963922195.1 of Panagrolaimus sp. PS1159. Lineage (NCBI taxonomy): Eukaryota > Metazoa > Nematoda > Chromadorea > Rhabditida > Panagrolaimidae > Panagrolaimus > Panagrolaimus sp. PS1159. The sequence goes on from CAWUHW010000006.1 coordinate 607,916, forward strand.
ATACTTTTATAGTTTGTATTTTGGACATTTGAAATTAAAAGATATTTTTTTGTTTAGGAACGCGCGCAGCAGTGCGCGACGCAAGTGTTCCCCTTCATTTTTTTTTATCCAAAAGAAAATGAAAGAGAGGTATACTGTAGAAATTAAAACTTTTTTTTTAAAATTACAATTTTTATCCTAATATATGTAAAAAAAATGCGCTGATTCCGAAAATCAAACTTTTAAATATTATTTATTTACAAAAAAATGTAAAATATAGGAGAAAACCGCATTTTTTTCTGTTTTTTTTAACTGAATTTTTCGCCCCTTCATGCCCCAATTCAGGGTTATGCCTATCGGATACAGAATTTTTTTCTGCATCGAATAGTATTTTTAAAAATTTCCCCGGAGGCCCCCCTCAAAAGTTTGCGTCTAAGCGCTGCGCAGCGTTTTTTTGATGAAAAGGTCAAAGGTTCGACTCCAACAATCGTAAATTTTTTTTTATAAAAAAAATGCTTTTATTTTTGGATTCTTTATAGTCGAAAGCATATATGTACAAAAAATCAGCTCAATCAGAGATAAAAAATATTTTTTGGGTTTTAGCTGGGAATCGAACCTGCGCTATCGTCTCTGAAAAAAAATTATTTGTTTGCGAACACGACACGAAAATATTTATGAAACAAATGTGTTCCCCGGCTAAAAAAAATTAATTTTTTTGTTTTTTTAACCATTAATTAAACATTATTTTTAATATTTTTTTACTTTTTTCTTTTTTTATTACCAATGATTTTTTTGCGGCGATTCTAATGCTACCAAACTTATAACATTTGGCGAACTTTGAAAAAACTGCGCGCGTTCCTATTTTTGTTGTTTTTTTTTCCTTTATGGTTTCTTCTGTTTTGGCTCATTTTACTCGGTTCACAAAATTTTTCATTCGAAATTTTATATCTGATTGTGCAAACGCTGATTAAGTTTCATCTTATGTTCATGTTTTCCCCAGTGTCTCCACCGTTCCGTTCCGGAACGTCCGTTCTCCCGTTCCGTTCCCGTTCCGGAGCGGACGGGAACGCATTCTTTTAAATTTAGGAACGGAACGGACGGACGAGTAATGCCAAAAAAAAGAACGGAACGGACGCGTTCCTTTTTCGAGATTACAGACGTTCCGTTCCTCAACACCTTTTTTTAAAAATTCGTCAAAATTGTAACTTTAAAAATTGCAAAAAGAAAACTTTTTATTATTTTTTGCGGGTAAATTTGCCGTAAAAACACGATTTATTTATAAAATACCCTCAAAGTTTTTTATAAATTAAACAAAAAAGTTACTTTTATATCGGAATTTGAAGACTTTTTAAAAATTTACAGGAACGGGAACGGAACGGGAACGTATACCCGTTCCTGAGGTTAAGAACGGAACGGACGGGAACGGGTCTTTCAAAAAACTGGAACGGAACGGACGGAACGGGTAGCGCCCAAAAGAGGAACGGAACGGATACGTTCCAAAAAAAAGTGGAACTTTGGAGACGCTGGTTTTCCCGTTAATATTTCTTATAAAAATGTTACCGTTTTTCAAGAGGGTTGAAAATTTATTTTTTTTGGGCTAAAAAACCTTAGGGGCACACGTAACTAACAAGAGACTGTTTTTATATTTCTTAACCATTGAACAGATGATGTTTTTGGCGAGCAAAGTTTTCCATAGTTCATTTTTAATCCGTTCCGAAAAGAGATCGCCTCGATTTTTTACCGTCAAAAAATGAAAGATATGCACAGATGTTAGAAAAAGAAGGATATGTTTTTCCATCCTTCATTTTTAGCGGATCAGCTAAAAAAAAGTACTACATTTTTATTGTATTCATTTTTATGTCTCTGACAAAGCATGTTTTTGAATATTTTATAAATATAAAAAGCAATTAATTCATTTAATAAATATAAAAGTGTAAAAAATTAAAAGCATAACTAAATTTAATAATTTATTTTTCAGCAATGCCCTCAAAGGACTTATGAAAAATAATGGAACAATATTTTGTGAAGTATTGTATTCCTACAAATTCGATCAAACATATAGTCTAATAAAGGACGCTGGCTTCAACAATAGAGCTGCATCAATTGTTGATTACGATGGCAACAGTTATTAACTTGATCGCTGCTTTCTAATTAACAGATTATGTAAATTTTTTGTTATATTTTTTAAGTAAATTTTTTTTTCAAATTTTACTTAAAGAATATAATTAGGTGCAGATGAATACATCTATGCTCCATAAATTTTGTGACATTGATTAATACTTTTTTGAACTTTTTTATTTTTGTAAAACTGTCACGTTTTGAACTTTTTTAAATAAAAATTTGTTAAAAATAAAAGCGAGAAAGGAAGAAAAAATCAAAAAATAATTGTTTCATGCTGTGAGGATTAAAAAAGGGGGTTTAAAGAACAGGAAAATCCCTTTCGTTCCGGTTCTTCGACCAGTAACAGAAAGACTGTCCTTTGCGCTTTCAGTGTCTTTGTATTTTTTTTTATTTAGAGCCAATCTTTTAGATCTTGTTAGAGAACGGGAAAATCCTAAGCATATAGTTAAAGAATTTTCTGCCATATAACTTTCTTAAAATAAATGCAAAGATGATAAATTTATGTTACATCTCACGTTGTAGAGAGATAAATCTCTTAAAGAACGATACCATTCATTTTCCATTAAAATTTGTGTGAGTTGTTTTTTAATGGCAAACAACATTTGTCATATTTCGGAGATAATCTATTGTGATGTTGTTGAACAGGGTTGTGCGATACCGTTATATTATATCGAAATATCGGTATCGAAAAAATTTTGGGAGGTAACGATATCGATATCGGTATCGAATGAATTTTCTGCCGATATTTCAGACGCAAGAATGAAAAAAACCGGCCTGATAAAGGTTACTATAATCCAAATCTTAAAGAATGTATTTGGCAAATTGATATCATATCCCTAAACCGATTTCCAAAACTGTGTACCTTGACATAAAGTTATGGTAATTTTACATTATACGAAATTCGGGAAGGAGAGTTTGCAATAAAAGATTTTTCAACTCCTTATGCCCAATATGCCTTCGATGAAGAACAACGAAAGAATTTTAAATATTTGGGTGAACGAACAGATCAAAATAATAATTGATCTGTTCGTTTCAGAAATACACGGCGAAGCATTTGATGAGAAGAAAGTTTTTAAAACAATAACCGACAAATTTGCAGATTACTTTAATCTAGTAGAAACTGGCCATCTCCTAAGAATTTCTCTTTTGTCAAATTTGTATAAAACAAAATGGTTTAAATAGAAAAATGATTAAATCGAAAACAAATGGGATGTTTGTTTCATCTAAAAGTCTCGGTGATCTTCTCATTAATTAATATGAGTGATTTCGATTTGTGGCAGTGAATTTTTCTTTGTATGTCTCCGCAGCATTTTAATCAAAGTCAAATTTTGATTAATTGTGATGACTACATCAATTTAAAAACGGTGTCAAAATTTTTCAATAAGATTCAGATATTTAATCCGACTAAATTAATCATTTTTATAAATTTCGTTTTTTAACAGTCAAACCGAATCATAATCCTTTTTTTCGGTAAAATTTGTGTTACCTCTAAAATTTCCTCAAATATTCAAACAAAAAATTAAAACACTTAATTAAAACCCAAACATGTTTTTTTAGAAAAATTGTCTTCAGTTAAAACTACGAAAATTAAATTTTGATGTTTTCGACTAAAAAATGTCGATAAAAAAGTCAGTTCTAATTTTTTTTGCATTTTTGATATTTATTGAAAATTTAAGACATTGTGAGGGAAAAAGACGATTAAACTAAATTTAAATGTATATGGATGGAATAAAAAGTGTGGTCAGCCGTGCATATCCGGCAAGAGATATTTTTACAAAGGATAAACAAATAACGGAGCAAATCACATAATTCATCATAGGAGCATTATCGATAAAGTACCAGGTCGTTCAAAAAGTTTTGACCACTGTTTTTTCTATGGCATTTTGAAATGAAGGGTTCAAAAAATCTGAGATTTTGCATGAAAGTAGCCTGTGACCTCGATCAGAAGGCGGGATGACGCTTTTTTGTAAGACTTGAATTTTTCATAGGATTTATAATATTAAGATGTATTAAAAAAAATTTTTCTTTAATGGATGGAAGTACCCTTTTTGAAAACTCGGAAGATTTGCGGGAGATATCCCAAAAGAATCTCCCACTTTTTTGATCTCCCGGGAGATTAAACAACCCTATTTTCAGCTGACATAACTTTTTACAACAAATTAAACCAATTTCAATGAAAACGAAAAGTGAGACACGCAGAAATTGTGATATTTTTGATTACAAAAAAATTAGCAAAATCATTTTGGTCTTATTTAAATGGATTAAAAAGTTTTGAGAATCGCATCTTTTAAAAACTGATGTAAAATTGGTCAATGTTTTTTAAAAAAGAACTACATTTTTTCATAAATAGCCTTCATTTACATAGATTTTATTTCAATATGGTTTAATCTTTCCGTGGGATTTTTTTCAAAAGATAAATTTTCTTCGGTTTTTTTTTCATTTAAGTTCTATTTTTTTTTAGAAAAACTAAAAAAAAGTACATAATTCTATGTTTTTTTTTCTTGTGAAACATATTCTTTCATGCTTACAGCGTGTAGTCCTAGGATAATATTTTTAAACAAATTTATTAGCAAAAAATCAAAACGAACGAACAAAAAATAAAATTAAACAAAAAAAGTAAACCGCAAAAAAAAAACTTTTTTTTTTCCGGAAAGACCGTAATTTTTTAAAAAAAAAACATTAACCAGGCAAGGATTGGCTTTTAATCAAGAATTTCAAAATATTACATCATATTCAAGATTATTGCAGTTGCCCCAAAGAAAAATAAAAAGTATAAAAACCGTTTTTTTAATGAATGAAAGTAAAAAAATAAAAAGAATTATTATTATTTTTGCGAAAGAACCAAAAAAATAAATAAATAAATTAAAGGAAAATTTTTAGAAAAATGAAAGAAAAAGTTTTGAAATTTTCCTTTTTTTTAAAGACAGAAGTTTGAAAGAAAATTTTAAAAAACAAATTATAAATTTTTTAATATTTATAAAAAAATATTTCAGAATGCACGCGTTGTCCGGTCTATTTTAAAAAATAAAATCGAATCTCTAGATAATTAAAAAATACCAAAAAATTACTGTTAAAAAATTGGTAAAAACTTTTTTGGCGGGAGAGAACACAATGCCACAACGATTTTTGGTTTTCATTTATTCGCTGTAAGAGAAAAACAGCTATTGTGGTGTTTCAAGAAAGTAATGGCTTTTTAAACTTTCGATTTCGTGGTAGTATTTTTGCTAAAGATTTTACTAAAATAACTAAAAATGGTTTCAAAAATGTTAAATAAAAAACTAATAGGTATATATCAAGAAAATCTTTGGCATTGTGTGACTTTACCCTATATAAAAGTTCAGTTCACCAGAGAAAAAAATTACTAGGATTTGTACAATAAAAAAAATTACAGACGAAGGTTATTTTTTTGGGCAGTGAAAGGGGGAAAGAAACTTTCGTTTCAAGAAGAGTGAATAACGTCCACACGGACAAACATGTGGTTATTTCTTTTGGAACATGTGTGTATTTCGTTTGGGGATAAAAGAAAAGGGATGATTAGGATTAAACCTTTCCAAATTTTAACGATTAAATTAAAATTTGGTATTGGCACGAATAGAACAACTGTACATTATATTTGTTTTTTTTTCGTTGTGAGAGAGACATAAAAAATATTAAGTTAATCAACCAGTGATTACAGAATAGTTAAAAAAAAAGGGTAAGAGAGAGAGATAACATTTTTTTTAGAGCAGACAATGGGAGTTTTTAAATTTTTAGAAAACATAAAATGTATACGAAAGACTTTTGCCTGTGCACTTAAAAAACAGAGAAGCACAAGGTGACCAGAAAAAAAAAGAAAGGATATAAATTAAAACTACAAATAAATTAATTACAAATAAAAATCTTGCACATTCGGAAAGAAGATGTTTTTTTTTGAAAGTTTTTTTTAAAGAATTTTTTTAAGACCCATAATGGATTATTAGGCATCAAAAAGGAGGGGATTCTTTGGTGGAAGAATAACCGGCATATAAACTTTATTATAAACATGTCGTTGTTGTTGTTGTTGTTGTTGTTGGTGGTGGCTATGAGAATTAGAATGATGATGATGATCTGGATGTGAACATGTATGTTGATGAAGAAGTGATGGTGGAAACCAATGCCGAATACACCATTCAATTAAATATGCTAATGCAATATATGCTAGCGTTAAAATTGTTAAAATTAATAAATATTTAAGTAGAACAACAGGAAAAATTGATTCTAAGATGAGATCAGAGCAATATGGTAAATTTTCACGATAATGAATTGAACAAACGAGTGTATTCATTAGCTTATCTGCAGATGCAATTTTATGTGCAGTTTGTAGGGCATTTCGAATTGTTGGTCGAACTGCTTCAGCTACGAAAGTTCTTGTAAGAAGCATCATTGGAATTGAAGCAAATGCAATAAAATCAACAACTTTCATAATATTTATATTTATTCGACGAATTTGTGAAATTGGAAGTAAAAATAAAAAGAAGCATGATGTTGAAAGTGCAACGCACATTGCACCAACGGTCATCCAAACATTCTTTTTATAATCTGCTAATAAATCCAATTGATGTTGAACAACTCGAGTATCAAGGCCATGTGGGGTTTGAAGTTGAGTTGGATATTTTTGCATTAATTTTTGGCTATAATCTTCTAGCGCTGAATATGAATCCAAAAATGATTGCATATAAACCAAATGTGCAACAGCAATTGAAAATAATGTTATCAATTTTAATAAATGAGCATAGAATGTCTAAAAGTGATGAAATTGGTTAGAAAATGTATGATAGAAAATTTTATGAAAATTTTTTATAGTAAAATTTTTTTGCAGAGTATCATCAAAAATGGATTAATATTTTTAAAAAAGCTATATCATCATGTTTCATTTTTATTTTTATAATCCAAAAATTACTGTTAAACTAATAATTTCAATTACTTTGTCATTTTTTAAATGATAATAATTTTCAAACTGAAAAAAGAGAGATAGTAACTCATTCCGTACTTTTATCATTCTAAACATTTACTATCATTTTTTTATAGTAACTCTTAAAACTGAAGTATCGTTAAAATTTGATTACTATCTTCTGAAAAACTACAGAATCTCTTTTGAAAAAAACTTTTTCTCAGTTTTGGTATTCTTTAACATTAGTGATAATATATATGTATAACAATTCACAATTTTCCCTTTAGATGATAGTAACTCATATTTGCTTTTTATCGTTCAAAGAGTTACTATCTTTTTATTACAGTAAAATCTTTTGTAAAATATTGCTATTTTTAGCTTTTTTACTACAAAAGTTTGCACCAAAACTACAAAAAATTTATATTCTAACTTTATGTTTCCTTTTTTTAAAAAATTATAATCCGACGGATTCTTTAAGAAAAACACAGCTGTGTTTTGGATTACTTTTAAAATATTTTGAAATGTCAAAAAACATTAAATTACTTTTGAAAATAGAAATCCAAAAAGTTGTGAGATTAATAATCGTCATGGGCAAGAAAAAGGGGATAGTAGTAATCCAAAAATGTTAAATATCGTTAAAAACTGTTACTATCTTTTTATTATAGTAAAATTTTTTGTGAAATATTGCTATTTTTAGCTTTTTTTACTACAAAAGTTTGCACCAAAACTACAAAAAAATTATATTCTAACTTTTTGTTTCCGTTTTTTTAAAAATTATAAACCAAAAAGCTAATTTTAATCCGACGGATTACTTAACTTTAAAGAAAAACACAGCTGTGTTTTGGATTACTTTTAAAAATTCGAAATGTCAAAAAACATTAAATTACTTTTAAAAATAGAAATCCAAAAAGTTATGAGATTAATAATCGGGGTTGGTAAGAAAAAGGGGGATAGTAATCCAAAAATGTTAAATATCGTTTAAAACTGTTATTATCTAAAAAAGTTACAAACCTGTCGACCAAGAAATTCTTTCCAAGATTTAGGTGATACTCCACAGCAGCCAGCTTCTTCATCATCATAATATTTATTCGCTTCAAGGCGATCTTGAATTGTATGAATTTTATTTTGAATTGAAGCTAATTTTTCTCCCGTATTAATAAACATCCCTTTTTTCAGAAGCTTTTCACCGTTGTTGATGTATTGTCAAAATTTATCAATAATACAACATTCACTTTTGATTTTTTATTTTTAAAAGCAAAAATATTGTTGTCGTTGAAGTAACTCCAAAAGGAAGGAAAAACTGAATGAATACAAAATTTTTTTGAAAGCACAAAATGGGTAAAAAAATATGGAATCACAAAAAATGAATATGTCGTTTTTTTTGTGGAGAGGATTGAATGCAGGAAAAAGGGGTCTAAAATTATATTTAATTGAGTAATGTTGTTATTTAATAAAAAAAAGTAGTAAATGTTTTTTTACAAAAAAATCGCGGAAAGAAACAATGAAAAACTGGTGAATCATCGATGAATGACTTTTGAGCTTTTGTTTAAAAAAAGGTCGCGTACATGGTGGTACATTGTGGGTGGAAATAAAGAGAGCGGGATAAAAATTGGATATGAATCAAAAAAGATGAACTTAAAAAAATTAAAATTTTGCAAAATTACAGTAACTTATTAACGTTGGAAGAAAAATGGTAGTAACACAAAAAAATAAAATATCGTCAAAAAACGTTACTATCATTTTTTTTCTTTTTCATACTTCAAATATTTAGAATTTTTTACTGTAAGATTTTAAAAGAAAGAGATATCAACAACGCTTATGAAAAACAAAAACAATAATAATAGCCAATTCATTTTATCACATTTTTCTCCTTTCTGTACTTTTAAAGAACACCCCCTTTTTTTCGTACCGGGTACAACACATTTTTTTAAAAAAAGGGGTACCTTCCACCACCACCAACCAGACGCATATCATATTTTTTGACCATTTTATCGTCATAATTTTTTCTGCGAACACTTTTTTTTTGAAAGATAATTGATAAGCGAAAAATATTATGATTGTTTTTTAAACTCTCTCTCTCTCTCTCTTTTCAGCGAAAAAAAGATCAAACTGGGCTATCAAAAAAAGAAATGAAAATAAAAATTCGTTGCAAAAAAATGAAGAGAGAATGTCCGACCACAAAACTGACCGGCACTGACAGTCGCATCAAGCCAGCCCCAAGCGCCACAGCCATATTCAATTGAATTGAATTCTATTTTTTCAGTTTGCAGCCGTTTGGCCGCAAAAAAAGAACGACGACAAAAAAAAGCGCCATTTGAGCCCTTTTCTCTCTCTTTGCCAGCCGGGTTCATCGTCGACCCCAAAAAAGAAGAAGAGAAAGGCTCGAGAGAGAACGCTACTGCTGCTCACGAGTCGACAAACCAAAAAAAACGGCCATCAAAGAAAAATTAAGAAAGTCGATTTCGTTGTGGGACCACCTATTTTTCTTCTTCAAATTTTTTTTGCAAAAAACTGTTTTTTTGATGAAAAAGTAGCTCGACTTCTGGAGTTTTTATCTAGACATCTTTATGAAAAAATATTATATTTTTTTGTCTCTACGTGTTCCTCACATGCTAAAGTACATATTCCCGTAGACTCAAGTCTTCAAGTAAATTTTAACATATTTTTTATTCTGGTTCAAATATACCAAACATCATTTCGATGGTACAACTCTAATATTTGAGTTCTTAAGCGGCTGTAAACGGTTTCTGTAGTATTTTTTATACATTTTGGACATATTCTGATAATTTAGAAATAAAAAAAAATTTTTTGAAAAAAAATTGATTTGGGAGATTTTCGAACCCAAAATTGAAATTTCGATTTTTTTTCAAAGGGTACCCCAAGGTAAAAATTAAAAAAATATTTTTTAATGATTTTAGGGTGATTTGAGAGTATTTTTAACCATATCCTAGCCATTAAACTCAATATCCGACATTACAGTACACCTAATGAGCCCGTGTTATTGTGTACTTCAATCAGAATAAAAAATATGTTAAAATTTACTTGAAGACTTGAGTCTACGGGAATATGTACTTTAGCATGTGAGGAACACGTAGAGATAAAAAAATATAATATTTTTTCATAAAGATGTCTAGATAAAAACTCCAGAAGTCGAGCTACTTTTTCATCAAAAAAACAGTTTTTTGCAAAAAAAATTTGAAGAAGAAAAATAGGTGGTCCCACAACGAAATCGACTTTCTTAATTTTTCTTTGATGGCCGTTTTTTTTGGTTTGTCGACTCGTGTGCTGCCGCATAGAAAAAAAAATATACATATATCAAAGTCTCTCTCTTTCTTTCTCTGCTTTTGCGTGCTGTAAAAAAAAGAGAAAACTAACGATGACAGTCGAAGCGAAATATATTTTTTTTCACCACTAAAGCGGGACAACTACAAGAAGAAGAAAGAAAAGAATGAAGGGAGGTCAAATCGGGTCAAATGAACGAAAAAAAAATAAATAAAAAATTTATTTTTTATTTTCAAAAAAAAGAGAAATGAAAAGGAAAAAGGATAAAATTGGACAAGTATTTAAAAGGGAGGATACGGTAGTTTAAAGACAGAAAACATAATGTTTTGAGATAAACAAATCGAAAAAGTACAAACTTTGTTTAAAAATTTAAATGTTAGTTTTATGAAAATTACTGCAACAAAAAAAACGATAGTAACACAATAAAATATCGTCAAAAAACGTTACTATCATTTTTTTTTCTTTTCTATACCACAAAAAAATAGTGTAAAATATCGTCAAATTTTTGTTATTATCGTTTTTGTTTTTAATCAAAAATTTATTTTGCATAAAAAATTTAAATTTTTATAAATGTGTATCAAAATTGATAGTAACACATAAAAGTCAAATATCATAAATTTTTTGTTACTATCATTTTTTAAAGTTCAAATTTTTTAAAAGTTTAATTTTGTGAAAATATGTTTACTGTCTTTTTAGAAAAACATTAAACTGAAAGCTATTTTAAAAAAAACAGATATATTTCCATCTTTCTTCCGTTCACTTCTTTTTTTTTCAAGGCTTTTATAATAATAAAAAAAATATATTATTTCAAAAATAAAAATGAGGCACACAAAAAGGGAACACTCAAGTTTGTCTTCATTTTTCTTCTTTTTTTTAATGCCTGCGCGTTTTTTTTTATTATCGTCATTTTTCTTTTTTTTACAATAGCCAGCTTTAAATCGCCGTGTCAGCAATAATAATTTTTTTTGAAGCTTTTCCTCTTTTTCCCTTTGCTTGCTTGCTTCTTGCCACCCGTTTAGTGTTTTTTTTGAGTTTCATCGTGCAAGTCAGTGACAGTGTCGCCCCTCTTTTTTCTTCTTCTTTTTCCGTTCAGTTTTTATATTTTTCAATTGCGCGCATATTTTATTTTTTTTTTTTAAAAAAACCACCCAACGACAACGATCTCGAAAATCAAAGGCAGGCAAAAAAATGGAGGAGAAAATTAAGTACAAAGAAAAAAAGGGATAACTTTTATTTTTGACTCTTGGTTGCTGCTGCTTCTTTTGTTATAATTGTTTAAAAAACCCTTCATTCTTGTAAAAAAAACTGAAAAAGTTTAAAAAAGGTTTTAACGGAAAAAATGAAAGTAAATAAAAAAAGCGTAAAATGGGTTTTTATTTTGTTGGCGGTTTTTTTTGAGGTCAAAAATTGGCTTTTTTTAAAAGGTTTTTTTTATTGACATGTTTAATGTTTGTTAGTCATTAAAAAAAATTTTTTAAGTGTAAAATTATACTACCGGTCAATTCTTCTTGTTTGAGGGTGGTAGTAACTTACGCGATTGTGTCTAGTCTACAAAAAAATAGAAAAAAATGTGTTTTGTGAAAATGAACTCTTTTATAGTTAAAAGAAGTATCAGACAATGTTTAAGGAACAAAATGATCCTTAAACAAACTTTTCTTTAAAAAATTAAGACTTTTCAAGAAAAAAAAGAAAAAGGATAGTAACAATATTTGACGATATTTATCTTATAAGTGTTACTATTATTTTTTCCAAGCTACAATTGTAAAAAATTTTTACTGCTGCTAAATATTAGACTTTTTTGAAAAAAATGATAGTAATCCTTTTCTGACGATATTTAATTTTTTTCGATTACTATCACTTTTTTCTTCTCATAATTTTTACAGCCCAAAAAAACACTTTTTTTGCTACCGAATCAAATAATAAGTCAAAATTTTTATTCCAAAAAAATAATAACCCTTTCCACTTCATCAGCTATTTTTTTTCTCAATTTTACCCTATTTTATCGTCTACTTTTTAAAACAGAAAAAAATTTTGCTGAATGACCCTTTTCCCCTTCCTTTCCCCCCTTCTAAAAACGACAACAACCGCGCATAATTCATTTGGGCAGAATTTTTTGACGTTTTTTTCCTAAAACGTCTACATTGAAAAAAAAAATGAATTTAGAGTGGGCAAGGTCATTTGAAATCCTTTTCATTTTTTTTCAATTTTGGCAAAAAAAAATATAAGAATGGAAACGAAAGTAAGTTTAAAAATGAAAAATGGCACAATTTCTAACGATAGAAAAAAGGAAGAGAAAAAGGGGAAACAAATGGGCACAAAATTTTTGATGGCTGATTTCAGATTGAAAAAATGTTCAAAAAAACGAGGATTTTTGAGTTTTAAAAAATGTGATAGTAAACGAGAGTAAACGATAAACTTAAGACAAATGTTTACTATTATTATTTTAAGGATAAATTTAAGTAAAAAAATCTTTTTTTATCCCAAAAGTCGTATGTTTTTGAACTTTTTAAACAAAAACAAAGTTGTTTTTAATCATATTTTTTGTGGGGAGCAAAGAATAGAAAAGCTCTTTTTTGCAGCAAAAGAAAAATCATGAGAGACGATTGATGATTGCATAAAAAAACAAGAATGTTTAATGATCAATTAATTTCTGTGGTTTTTAATAATTAAAAATATTGAAAAATTGTAGGCAAAAATTTTTTGGAATCTTAAAAAGAAAACCCGATAGAAAAAAAACACGAAAAAAATGACTTTTTTGACCTCATTTTATTCGCTTTTCAACTTTTCTTTGATTTTTAAATGCCTTTTTTTCGCTGCATCGTCGTCGAAGGAGAGAGTCATATTTTCCAAAAAAAGGCCAAGGCAAAAACTGACCAGCCGAAAAAAAAATTGGTGATTCAAAAAAAAAGTGCGCAAAGAAAAATTTTATTCGAAAGGGGCAGTCGGTTGTCTCTCTTTTCACTTCACTTCAATCAAGTCATATAGGCAAAACGGCAAAAAAAAGCAAGATCGGGTCATCTTCTCCTTCCTTCCTTCATCGACTCAACTCGACATCGTCTCAAGTTTTGCAAAAGAGAGAGAGAAGAAAAAAATGAAGACGCAAAAAAAAGTCTTTTCTTTTTTCTGTTGCCACTATTTTTTGCAGGGCCGTGGACATCACCGCCGTCGCCGCCGCCGCCGCCGCCGAACGACATCAAATTAAACCAGCCGAGTGGAGCATCAGCAGCATCAGTGTCCCCCCTTCAATGTAAAGCAAGAAAGCGTAAAAAAAGAAAGAAGGCAGGCAGGCAGGGACGAAAGTGACAGCATTCAACAAAGAACAAAGTTTTCCCCTTCTTTTTTTCTCCGCTTTTTTTTAATGTTCAATTTTTCCTTCTTTTTTTTAAATAAAAAAACTTGCTCAGGGATTGAATTCAAAATCGAGGTCAGGGACATCACCCAACAATTTTAAACAGGGAAAATCTGCCTTTTTTAAAAAAAACAATGGGATGAAAATCGAAAAAAAATAGATTTTTCTGGCATTAAAAAAGTGAAAATTCGGGATAGCCGCGAAAGGCAGGAAAAAGAAAAGAGATTTTCAGAAAAAATGGATTCGGGCAAAAAAAAATTGGGATAAATCATAAAATTTGGGTCATACAAAAAAAAGAAAGGAAGAAGAAGAAGATAAATTTTTTGGACTAAAACCTTGAAAGATTGAAAGAGTTCACATCTAAATTAGTTGGAAAAATAGTAATTTTTTCTTTAAATAATAAATTTTCGTTTTTGTAATGCCGCAAGGAATTAATGTTCTCTTAAACAAAACTAAAAATTTTTCCACATTGGACAAAAAAAACAACTCAAATAGTTCATAGTTGAATTAACTAAAGTCTTTAACTTTTGAAAAACTACGCACGTTTCTAACTAAATAACTCTTAAAATTTACAATTATGGGTTTAAAATTCCAAAGTAAAAGCGATAAAAAATAAAAGAAAATAAGCACGTGTTTAGTTTTTTAAAAAGGCTACAAATTCCTTTTTTCTCAAAAAGCCTTGTGATTTGTCTGCTTTTTCTTGCTGCTGCTTTTTGTGATGTCGCTGGGAAAATTGTATCAAATTATCTCACGAGTTTTTTTTTTAAGTTTTGCAAAATTTAAGTTTTTTATAAAAACATCTGTTTTTCAAAAATAATTAAACAAAGCCAAAATAGCAAAAATAGATTAAAAAAGTGATGAATGAACTATGGAAAAAATTATATTGAACTTTTTATAGTATTAAAGAGCAGCAGGGAAACCTTTTCAATCCACATTAAAACGAACTAAGAGATGAAAGAAAAGGAGTTTTAAGATAATTTATTGACCTTTAAAGCTGCTAAAAATTATCTTAAAGGTCGTTAAACTTATTAAAAAACAAATTATTAAAAGAATGAAAAAAGTAATCCTTTTCTGACGATATTTAACGTTTTTCAATCGCTATCACTTTTTTCTTCCCAAAATTTTTGTACCCAAAAAAACACTTTTTTTGCTACCAAATCAAATAATAAGTGAAAATTTTTATTCCAAAAAAATAATAACTCTTTCCACTTCATCAGCCATTTTTTTTTTCTCAATTTTACCCTATTTTATCGTCTACTTTTTAAAACAGAAAATTTTTTTGCTGAATGACTCCTTTTCACTTTCCATCCCCCTTTCTTCTTCCTGGTAAAAATTTACAGTACTTTTGACAAATAAATTTTTGTCAAAAGTACCGCAACTCTATTTTAGAAATAAATTTCTTTTTTTCCATCCATCTTTTTTTAGAAAAAAAACGGAAAAAAGGACTTTGAAAAAAAAACATAACTGAAAAAGAAAGAATAACCGCTTGTTCAATTTTTTCAAAAAAATTTTTCCTTGCATTTTTTTGAAAAAAGGAGAGCAGTGTGCCAGTCTGTGGCCGGCAAAAAAAAATATATTGATGCTGGACTTAAGGTTTTTTTAGACGTGGTTAGCTGCAAAAAAGCTCATATATGTATTTTTACGTGTGGGCCGGTTTTTTTGTCAGTCAAGAACGCCTGAAAAATAAAATTGTGAAATATAAGCAACCGTTTCAAACAAAATTTTTCTTTCCCTGCAAAAAAAGAAAAGAAATATGTTTTTTTCTGAGAAAAGGAAAAGAGCATTGGTCAGTTTTTTTTTCTTCTTTTGAAATATCAAAAGTGTTGTTGTTTTTGAAAAAATATCGATGATGGGGGGTTTTTACAAGCGAAGCAAATTTTTATTAAAAATGAGTAATAAAAGAATGCAGAGAGAAAAAGAGAGAGTTAAAAAACAGTTAATAGAAAGAAATCAGATGTTTACAAAAATGTTTAAGGATGAGAAATTATAAAACATGTTCTCCTATGATCTTGGATGACTATTAATCTTGGACTTTAATATCTTTCTAAAACCATGAAACATCTACGAAAACAAAAAAATTGAAAAACTTTCGCCACATATTTTTCGAAATTATTATTGAAGCATCACAAAAAATCATATTTTTGTTTTATATTAAATTCCAAATTTAGTTTTTTAAAAAACGATAGTAATCCTAAATTTGCGATAATTGAAATTTTTGTGTTACTATCAAAAAATTTTGAAAGCGATAGTAACTCATTTTTAACGATATAGTAAAATTTTTGTTACTATCATTTTCTAGAAATCTATGGTTTTGCAACGTGAAAAATGCAAACCAAAAGTTCAAACCTATTACACAAAAACTTGTGATAAACTATCAAGTTCAAGGTTACAGTATCCCAAAAAAATTATTTTACATACTTTTTTTCAACATTGTCAGAAAGTTTTAAAAAACACATTTTTTTGTCTTTTTTGCTTATCACCAAATTTCCTTTATCATATCCAGGCACACCATCATTAAACTTGATGTCACATCTTAATCCGTCCACTATACAAACAATTTTGCAATTTTTTTAAAAAAATATTTGAAAACTTTTTTAAACACACATAAAAAAACACAAAAATCAACCCCATTTAAAAACTTTTTGCAACATTAAAAAAAATGTTGAACAAACTTTTTTTTTTCAATGTCACTTTTGTATGCCCAATTTTGGGTAAAAAATGACACAACCGAAAAAAAACCTTTTATTTGCTGGTATCTGACTTTTTTGCAAAATTTTGGTTTAACTTTTATAATTCAAAAATAGTAGTTTGCTCATTAATTTGCTTTTTTTGCTACTAATAATAAAGAACAAAAAGATTAATTCTGTAATATTTTTATACTACTGTATTTTTAAGCTTATTACTTAAATTTTTTGCAACAAAAAAGTGCATTAATTAATTACTATAATCTTTCGACGAATATGTCATTTTTAAGATGAGAGAAAGGGAGATTTAGAAAGTTTTGAACAAAAACCATTTTGAAAAAAAATATTCATGGTATTAGAAAAAGGTTAAATTTGGTAAAAATGGATAGTAAGGAAAAAACGAGGTTACTGTATTAAAGAAAGGAAAAAAAATTGTCGAAAATGAAAAGAATTCGTTGTTGTTTTCGACAAAAAAAAACGATAGTAATCCTAAATTTGCGATAATTGACATTTTTGTGTTACTATCAAAAAATTTTGAAAGCGATAGTAACTCATTTTTAACGATATATTAAAATTTTTGTTACTGTTATTTTCTAAAAATCTACGGTTTTGCAAAACTTTTTTTTTAAAAAAAAAAAAGTTTTTCATAATTCAAACAAAATCAAATTATTGATTTCGAAACTTTTGTTGCTGTTAAAAACTTTTTTGAAAGTGATAGTAACACATATTCAATGATATTTTTCAATACAAACATTAACAAAAATTTTGTGACAGAAAGATTTTTCTCGTAATTTCCTAACACTTTTCCCATTCTTCTTTTTCTTTTCATTCATTAACCTTTGGCACGCTTTTTTTGAAAAGAAATTTAAATTAATGATGTAACATTTTTGAGGCTGTCATTGTTGTCTTTTTAATGGTTTTCAATGGACACAATCAGACACGAAAATTAATAAATCAAAGCTCTCATCTCTTTTTTTAGTTTCTATTCAAATCAATCAATTGTGTCCACAAAATTTTTTCTTCCTGCCATTTTCTCTCTCATTTTAATGAATCACAAGAAGCAAAAAAAGCTTAAAGCAAAGAAAAAAATGTATCGACAAAAAATTATTTTTTTATCTGATCTTTGTTCAAAAACTAACATTTTTTTAAGAAAAATAGGATTATTTTAAAACAAAAAGTGGACACTCAAAAATGTCTTTTTTCCTGGGGAGTGTTTTGAGCTGAGCAAAAACCGCATACTTTTTCTCTGTTTTTTGAGTTTCCGTTCTTTTCTCTCTAAAATTTTTTTTTGACGTGATCACATCGAAACGAATGTTCTTTTTTTTGATCTGATGTTTGGCAAAATGTCATTTTTGTAAACGCCAATTGCGGGAAATTTAAAAATTTTCAACTAAGAAAAATTTGTTTTTTTCTTCGAAAAGGAAACTATTTTTCATTTAGTTTTTAATAAAACATTAAATTTTTATGTTTTTTTAATATAATTATGGCATATATTATAAAGTTACATGTTTGTAAAAAGTTTTAGGTTAAAATTTTTTATTTATATGGCATTTTATATGATTGTATAAACGTTGTTTTAGTTATTTTTCAAAATCTTAAAAAATCCTTATGCAGTTTTGGCTGTAGGTTGTGCCGAATATGAGAGAAGAAAATATATTCCAACATCATTTGAATCAACCAATAATTCTAAATACACCAATTTCAGTTCAATTCCAAGTTCTACATGTGTAGACAACAACGGCGAGATTGCAGAAAATACATAAATCCCAAAACCAATAATCCCACACTACCGTTTTCCATAAACCAAAACCCCAACAACCCCTTAAAACACTGCAAAACCAAATATAAATGTTTTTACTAGTCAATTTAAATTATAATAATGTAAATATGATACATATAATTAGAAAAGAACAATTTCAGTTCATTAATAATAATATTTTTAATCATACATTTATTCCTTTTCTTGTTCATCAGCTTCTTTTGCAGGTGCAGCAGGTGGTGGATTTTTTGATTCTGGATCTTTTGCAGGAGCATCTTTTTTATCTGCAGCAGCTGCAGGAGTATCTTCTTTAACAAAATCAGCTACAACTCGACGTATACCTTTAGGTATTGCAGATGGAGTCTATACAGATCTTGGCTTCTTATCATCATCTTTGCATGGAATATGATAAAATACAACATAATGACCTTCTGGTGAAATTTCTTTTTGCCAAAAAATAATACTAATTGCAACCGTTTCATTTGGAGCAACAAATCCATGTGGTAGACGAAGACGAAACATATGCATACCTTTTGATGATGTTTTAACCTAAAAAAGACAATTAAAGAAGCTATCCCATATATAAAGATAGAACACATACCTTGAAACATTGTCGAGTTTTTGTGGTATTTGTTATTTTGACGGAGACAAAATTTTACATATCATAACTAAAACAACGTTTATATAATTTTTTTATCATATAAAATGCCACATAAACAAAAAATTTTACCATAAAACTTTTTACACACCTGTAACTTTATAATATATGCCATAATTATATTAAAAAAACATAAAAATTTAATGTTTTATTAAAAAACAAATGAAAAATAGTTTCCTTTTCAAAGAAAAAAACAAATTTTTCTTAGTTGAAAATTTTTAAATTTCCCGCAATTGGCGTTTACAAAAATGACATTTTGCCAAACATCAGATCAAAAAAAAGAACAATTTATTTACTTTCAATTCGATGTGGTGAGCCTTTTGGCGACGGAGACTGGCAGTGCCGTCGACTTGCTTTCGGACACAAAAACAGCTTTTCAATATTTTTTTTTTCAACAAAAAAGAAGAACTAAAAGGGCAACTAACTTTTGGACATCAAAAAAATTTTTTGGACATTTAAAAACGAAAAAAATAAAGGGATAAATGCTTCCTGTTTTTTCCGAGGGACTTTTGAAATTTGAAAAAAAGTTGAGATTAGAATGAATTAAACGCGGGAATCGGATATATGATGCGGTAAAAGTCAAATAACAGCAAGAAAAAAGTTTGAAAAAAATTTTAAAGTGGAGAGATTAAATGAGCCCATGATTTTTAGTATTTCATTTCAGTCTTTTTGAAATGCCGTGGTTTTTTTTAATTTGATTTGGTTTGAATTATGTAAGCCACATTTAAAAAAAAACATAAGAAAATATAAAAAATTCTGCAAAATTGTAGATTTTTTGAAAATGATAGTAATAAAAATTTTAATATATCGTTAAAAATGAGTTACTATCGCTTTCAAAATTTTTTGATAGTAACACAAAAATTTCAATTATCGCAAAGTTAGGATTACTATCGTTTTTTTTTGTCGAAGACAACGACGAATTCTTTTCATTTTCGACAAACCATGAGCGAAAGTTGGAAGGGATAAAATTAGAGATAGAGATGTTGCGAGAAATATCGAAAATTGAAATATAAAAAAAAGAGAGACAAACACGTTTGACTTTGATATTTTTTTCAAAATCCCGAATATACAGAGAAAAAAACAAAATTTAAAGCAATTTGGGTTGCGTGAAGGTCACTTTTTTCATCCTCTCTCTTTTTTCTTTCAATTTTTTTCGGCATTCGTTTTTTTAGAGATTTTGTAAAAAAAAGTTAGTTAGATCCACTTCAAAAAACCGGAACGCACTTGAAAAAAAAAAGTTCAAAAGGCAAAAAAAATTTCATGGAAAAAAGGGACACAAAAGATTTACAGCAGATTTACAATGGATCATCAATAAAAATAATTACTTTTCTTTTCTTAAGATTTAATAGCGAATGATGGATCATTAAAAAGAAACATATAAACAATAATGGACCATGACTTAATTAAGACTGTTTTTTCTTTTTGTTTGAAAACATTGCAGCTGCCGACAACAAAAAAATCGACGATTCAATTTAATGCTACTTTTATTAAGTACCAAATAAAGTAGCAGCCGTTAACAATCTATCATCTGAGGAGACAAAATGTCAACTTTGTTTTGATCAAAAGAAACAGAAAAAACAGATGTTTTTTTGAATGGTCAAGGAAAAAATTGAAATGACTTTTTTCGAACAAAAAAAAGAATCGTAAATCAAAGACAAAGAAAAAGCGCCAATTTGTGTTTTTCCTTTTTCAACGAAAAAAAACAAAAGAAAATTTTTACCACAAAATTTATATTTTTCGAAAAATATTTCAAAAAACCACAAACACAAATTTTTTAAATTTGCTAAAGTCCTTGTGTTCTTTTTTTTTGCGCGGGGGTTTTTGTTTTTTTTTACTTTCGGCGAAAATGGAACACCGCCATTTTAAAAAAATGAAAACAAGAACACTAAGAATTGAAAATTGAAAAAAAAATTTTTTTGCCCGCGCAGTGGCACCATTCAGCGTGATCCGAAACACACATAAAATTATTTATTGCGGAAGGAAAAGAAAAATCGTTTTTCAAAATTGGCCTTTAACTTTTTTTAAATTTGTTTCAGTGGGTGTTTAATGAGGGATGGGAACACATTTCTTTTTCAGTTTAAAAAATGTCACAAAAAAAACTAACAAAGGAGGGTCAAGGAAATTTTTTTTAAATAGAAGCTTACGGTAGTGTCTCCCGCCAAGAGAAAAGCAAAATATGTTTAAAATTAGTGTTGCCGAGGTGCCGGGGCCGGCACCGGTACCGGCACCGATGTTTTTTGAAAATCGGCAACACTGTTTAAAATGTGTTTCCGGAAAAAAAAGTTTGTAATATCAGCGAAAAAATGTAAACATTTATTAATTTAAATAAAATTAACTCAAAAAAGACGAAAACCAAGCTTAAAAAAGAGGATGGGTACTTTTCA
The DNA here is from genome assembly GCA_963922195.1 of Panagrolaimus sp. PS1159. NCBI lineage: Eukaryota > Metazoa > Nematoda > Chromadorea > Rhabditida > Panagrolaimidae > Panagrolaimus > Panagrolaimus sp. PS1159. Next base: position 629,041 of record CAWUHW010000006.1, read on the forward strand.
TTTTAACGTTCTTTTTCGAACTTGCATAAACCTGGGGATCAGGGTCTTTTTGTATTGTTTTTTTGCCTGATTTTCAGGTTTTTGTCATTTCAAAAAATACGTTAAAATAAAAAATGTATTAAATCGTTTGCTCTCTTTAAATCCTATAAACCTTTTTTTTAACTATAAATTAGTTTTTTCGTTACAATAACTATGAAAAATGAATTAAAGCAACATGGAAAAGCAATTTTTGGCAAAGTAGTTTTATTTTCATTTTTCAGTAAAGTAAAGTAACTGAAAAAAAAATTTGCAAAAAAAAATAAGTATTCTGCTTTTTTATATAAAAAATAAATGTTTTAAAATGAACACTTTTCTTAAAAACTACAAAACCCTCAAAAATCCCTTACTTATCCTATAAAGTATTTTAATAAAAAAAAGATTTAAAACAAAAAAGTAAAATGCCAAAGACTTGTTTTTCTTTTCCGTTTGAATGGCATTCTAAAAGTTGATTAACAATTTTTTTGTCTCTTTTTTTGAGAATGGCAAAAGTGAAAAAAAAAATATGCAAACGTGGCAGCAGTCACTTCGTGGCACATATTCATTATGAATTCATTTTTTACTGCTGCTGCCACAGGCAAGTCTGGAAAAAAAATAGAGCGAAAAAGTTTTTTATGGATTCACGCGAAAAAAAAACAGACATATTTATTTTTGGAGAAAAAATGTGAAATGAAAATAATTGCAAAAAAGCAAAACACAAACGCAATTAAAAATGAAACTTATTAAAAAAGAACTTTGAGTTTTGAGACTTTAAAAAATTGACATAAAACATTTTTTTTTTAAAAAATACAAATATTTTTGGATTTGAATAATCCAGATTTTCTAAAGTAGTTTATAGAAAGTGCTTAATCCTTCCAAATATTTGAAACAGCTGATAACTACAGAATTAGAAAAAATTTAAAAACATTTGACAAATCTGCAAAAATCCATGTATTTTTTATTATTTTTAAATCTAAGGGGCTGTACACATGTTACGTAATGCAGTTTAATTAAGGGAGGGGTTCATGAATTATTACGCCGCTTTGACTTTATCGGCAAAAAACTTTGATCATTCATTACCTAAAGAGTGGGGGTGGTAAAAAATGACAATTTTTGTATTACGTAACATCTGGAAGCCACTAATTAAAACTTTCTAAAATAAAAACTAGCAGCCGATAGCATTGATTTTAACAAAAACTGAAAGGAAAAAGAAAGAGGATGAAAAAAAATGACCTTCACGCAACCCAAATTGCTTTAAATTTTTTTTCAAGATTTTGAAAAAATCGAAGTCAAACATGTTAGCCTCTGATTTTTTGTTTTGATTTTCGTAAATCTCATAAATTTTCATTTTTTGAGATCACTGGAATCCTTGACCTTAAATTTCTAAGATCCCAATTTCAACAAAACGTTTATTGGTGAATTTTCACATTTAAATTAATTTTTTCATTAATTTCGTTTTGATCAACAAAAACAAAAAATTTAATAACAAACAGCATTTTCGTTTTTGTGTTTTCACTTTTGGATTAGAGAGTTTTTTGGATTCCACATTGTTTGTTTTCGAATTCAAGAATTAGAAGGAACCAAAACACAGTGTTAATTTATGTTTTAAAGGATTTAAAAAAGATGTAATGCCGCCATTTAATGAAAAAAAAATTGAATTTTTTGTGTCAAAAAAAGTTATTGTTCTTAACGAATTATTGGAAGAATGAATAATTATTTAAAATTCAATTCTATAATTATGTTTCCAAAATAAAAAACCTTAAACAAAATTTGTTTGAGGTTTTTAACACACAAAGCAATAATTTGATTATCGTGATTTCAACATCTTGTTAATTATCCAAAAAGTTAATTTTTTGCTATTGATATAAATAAATTCATTTTTATTCATTCATTTGTTTTAATAGTTTTAAAGCTCAAAACAGGACACAAAGTCAAAAAACAAAAGAACAACAAAAGAATCAAGAAAGTTTCACTGATAAAACTTTTTAATTCCGTGAAAAAGCAAAAAACAGCTTTACACATTTTTAGTTCTTGTTTTGAACTTTTTGGTTGTTTACATTAAAATAAAAAATTTTAAAAGTGCATAATCTCAAACTATATTTTTTGTTTCGTTAAAGTACAAAGAATGTATGTATAATTGAAATAAAACATAGCTACCGAAACAAAAAGCAATGATAAATCTTTTTTGTTGTTATCTCCAATTCAAAGTCCATTTTCTACAATCACTGAAACAATAGTTAACTCTCTGTTGCTTTTGGTTGCAGGAATAGGGAGGAAAACAAAAGAAAGTTGTATTCATCATGTTTCTCATTTGACGCGTTTTTTACACTTTATCAACACACATTTTTTACCAAAAAAGAAGAAAAAACATTGGACACAGATATAGTGTGCATGTATGCATTCAATATTTACACACATTCATTGAAAAGAAAATGTTGTATTTTTGCACTCTTTTTATCTTTTAAAAGTTTTTTCTCTTCGATTTTTGATGCAACTATTTTTGTTGGTTGCAATTTTATTGTAGTCAGTTTCGATGAATAATGTTGGATTTGAATAATAAAACCCAGGAGCTTTAGAAATTTATTACTCTAAAGCATTTCTTTAGTTTCAAAAAATTTTAGAAACTAAAAAAATGCTGAAAATCAAAAACTTTTTTCCGAAAAATAAACAAACTTTGTTGTTTGCGTTTTTCCCAAAACGCCAAAATTGGTTTACTTTTTAAAATTTTAAAAAAGTAAAACTTTTTTTTGCAATGTTTTTTTTAAATTTTTCAAAGTCAAACAAGAAACTTTTTATTTACTTTAAAAACGTCATTTTTTGCTTGCGTGAATTATTTTTTTATAGCTTGCTTTTAAATTTTTTACACATTTTATTTGTTTATTAACCAATTCTAAAACTAAATTTTTAGAGGATGAACCGTCGACGAAATGTTCCACCATCGTCGAACAAATCTGAAACTTCACAAAAAATTTATACTGCAATAACTTCAAAGACAAAACATGCTTCAACGCAACTTTCACCATTTCATTGGCTAGGATTTATTTTTATTATTATTGTATCCTTTGTATTTGCACATTTATGTCATACATATTTGCCAAAACCTTTGGATCCAAATTATGGTAAGGACTTTTTCTATGGACTTTTTTTAATCGATTTTTTTCAGACAATACACAATTCTCTGAAAATCGTGCAACACCTATTTTGCATAAATTATCAAATTTGGGACCAAAACCGTTTGGCTCCGCTGGCGCAGATGCTGCAGTTGAAATGTTACAAGATGAAGTTCGATCGTTGAAAAAAATTGTTGATAAAGGAAAGAATAAATTGGATATTGAGATGCAATATCCATCTTCGTGTTTCTCTGTTCCAAAGTTTGATGTTGATGGTTTTGGAATGTGCTATAAAAATGTTTCAAATTTAATTGTTCGGCTGACACCAAAAGAAAAGTAAGATTTATCTCTTGGATTTCATATATCCGTTTTTTAGATTACCGGCAAAAACAAAAGATGAAGGAGCTTTGTTACTCAATTGCCACTTTGATTCATGGCCAACAAGTCCAGCTGGAAGTGATGACCTTGCTTCATGTGCCATTCTTCTTGAACTTATTCAAATTCTTGGTGATCCAAATGCGCCTCCTCTTAAACATGATTTAATATTTTTATTTAATGGTGCTGAAGAAGCTGGTCTTTTAGCTTCCCATGGATTTATTACCCAACATAATGAAAGACATCGAATTAAAGGTTTTATAAATCTTGAAGCATCCGGTTCTGGTGGAAGAGAAGTTCTTTTTCAATCTGGTCCTTTTTCACAATGGATGTTAGATGCATATATTAATGCGGCACCATATCCACATTGTTCGGTTATTGGACAAGAAGTTTTTCAATCTGGAATTGTCCCAAGTGATACTGACTTTAGAATTTTTCGTGATCATGGAAAAATTTCTGGTATGTTTTTTTGTTGGATATATCAGGGCAGAAAATAGGAAAAACATGGTATTTGGCTAGCAGATAAGGGGATTAGTTGGGGGTTGGTTCTATGGAGGCTGGCTTAGTTACAGCAAATAATAAATAAAACGGCAAAACAAACTTTTTTAATGCCGAAAATGTTTAGCTGTTTTGCCCAGTGTCAATTAAGATTTGAAAATCATCCATATTGATTAATCTCCAACTCCTTATATGCTAGCCATATAGCCTGTATTTCTTATTATCATCCCTGGGATATATAAAATCTCATATAACGTTTTTAGGTTTGGATTTTGCATTCGCTCAAAATGCATATTGGTGGCACACAGAATTTGATGAAGCACGTCGAATAACAAAAGGTTCAATTCAGCGAGCTGGTGAAAATGTTCTTGCAACTTTGAGATATCTTCTTTCTCAAGATTCTTTTGATGCTGCAGAGAGTACAAAATCTTCAATTTTTGTATTCTTTGATTTCCTTGGAATAACTACAGTATCATATTCATATTTAACGGCATGGATTTTTAATATTATTGCAGGTGCAGCAGTTTTTATTACAATTAAAAGAAGAAAGGCAGATTTTGATACATACAAATCTGTTAACAAGAGTTTGTTTTTTTTGTTTTTAAAAAATACAGTATCGTTTTTAGATAATTATTTAACACAATTGGGAAAATCATTTGGTATTTATCTTGTAATTTATTTAATTATTGGAATATTTATGAAATTTTTTATTTCATTTGTTGGTGAATATTTTGGTGCAAAATTGCTATGGTTAACAAGGCATTCAGCAGTTTTTCCTTTAATGGTTATTCCAATTGCATTTCTTAGTTTTGCAATGTTTAGCTTTTTCATTAATTATTCAAATGATGTAAGTTTAATGGCATTTTTTTATGTTTGAGACAATAGTTCTGCCAAATCGAAATCAACATTTTCGAAATAATTTATTTCTTCCGTAATTAAAAAACCTGAATATCGATTTTGAACTTTTCGAAACTGAAATTTGAAAGTTTTCGATAAAAATTTTCGATTAGCGAAATCAAAATTTCTGGTTTCAATAAAACAAAAATTTTGCTGAATTTTGTTTAGAATTTTAGCAAAAATAAAACTACAGTATCTTTTGTGTTAAACAACTTTAATTTTTTAGCTCCAAAAATCAATTCTTCTTGGATGGTCTTTCTTTGATGTCCATAATATAATTTTTCTTATTATTCTTTGGATTATTACTGCTTTTAAATCTGCTTCTGGATTTCTATTCTTTGTTATGCTTATTCCAACAATTTTTGATGCAATTATTCGAACTGTTTTTCCATCTTCTTGTAAGTTTTTTTATAGCTTCAATAGATTACTGTAGCTTTTCTATTGACCCGATAATTAAAAATCTTCTATTTTAGCTCAAACATTTTCTTCTATCCATCATGCATATATAATTTTGCCAACATTTTTACCAGGAATTTTAACAATTTATTATATGCTTGAAGTAACACTTTCAACATTTATTCCAATACTTGGAAGATCAAAAGGTGATACAGATTTTTTGGTGCTAATTATTTCATTTTATTCCATTTTTTCAACAATGTTTTCAATTGTATGTTTTTGTGTTATTTACCGTTTTGTTTTAACTAATTTTTTAGATTCCGCTTTTGGCATTTACAAATAAGAAAGGGTTACATTATATGAGAATTCTTGGTGCTGTGATTACTGTAATATTTTTATTGGACACAATAATTTTTGTAAAGCCATATAATTATAATGATGAATATCCAACTACAAGAAGAACACAATTTTATGTAAGTTTTTTTTTGGGATTTTGGGGATTTGCAGCATGATTTTACGAAATCGAAATCCATAAAGCCGAGATCGAAATTACCAAAATAATTTTTTGTGTCCCAAATCGAAAAATTGATTTTTTTCAAACATTTTTGTACAAAAATAAAAGTTTTCATTTTCAAATTTTGGAAGGCCGAAATTATTTTTACGTTTGAAATCGAAGTTTCGGTATTATGTCTAATCTAAAAATCGAAATTTCCGCGAAATCGAAAATAAAAGTTTTTAAACTTTAAAAATAAAAGTTTGCTGAATTGGTTTTGTTGAATATTAAATGAAGCTTATTTTTTCTGCTAAAATCAAACTTTCGATATTTTGGATTTTTCGAATTGCATTTTCGATTTTGCAGTACCATGAATAACTTAATCTTTTGGCATTTTTAGCATGTTCGAAATCGTGTTCTTACTGAAAATAATGCCCTTAAAGAAGAATATCAACAGCTATTAGCAATTGCACAAGATAATCGAAAAGTATATGATATTCCATTTGTTGGAGATGATTCAGAATTTAAAGAAATTGATTGTGAAGGAAAAGGTCGATATTGCAATTTACCATTCTTCTTTCCAACTCCTGATCGTTTGGGACCAAAGTGAGGGTTTAAAATTTTTTGTTTGTAAATAGCAAAAATTAAATTATAGTATGATTCGAGCAAAAACAATCAATGATAACAGTTTGGATTTTTATGAAGCTAAAATTGAACTAAAAAGTAAAGTATTGAAAAATGGAAGATTACGGTATGAATTTTTGTTTAGAGGTTTGTTAAAACTTTTTTGGTGATGTTTGAAAATTTTTATTTTTCAGGAAGTGATCAAATGAGTGTTATTTATGAACATCCAACAACAGCAAAGCCAATTGGTTGGAGGCTTATCGATTCTCCATCAAAAGATTTTGTAAGCAATTCGTCTTTCATATTTTTAAGTTGTGGTGGAGAAAATTGTGGTGCATGGAATATTGAAATTATTTTTGAAAATATGAAAGAAAATGAAAGAATTGATGTTATGGTTTCAAGTCATACCCTACATGGACCAAAAATGTATTCAAATACGCTAAAGAAAATGCATGAAAATATTCAAAAAAATCGTGAAAAAGGTGATTGGAAATGGGCAATGACGGCAAGTTCATGGACAGTAGATTTATTAAGGCAACAATTTTAAGTTATAGTAATAATTTTATGTTTTTAAATGTAGTAAGAATTAAAATAAAAGTTAATAATTTTAAACAGTAATTTATTCCTGTTTGACAATACAAGCTATTAATTGTTGTTGAGAAAAAAAGTTTTTCTATGGATTACATCTAATTGATGTTATATCTGTTACCATTGCTGCAGTATATCTACCAGATGGTGTACATATAATATCCCTCATTGGCATCCCTGTTACAGTATCCATGCCATTACTTGATGAAAATTCAACATGACATATAGGTGGAATACATTGAACTGTAATCCTATTATTCATTGTACATCCCATAAATGCCACTGTACATGCCATGGCTGAATTTATACTGTCATAAGGTGGTGCAGGACATGAGTTACAGGAAACTAAAAATTGGCACTTTAAAAATAAGGACTTTTTAATTTTTTCACAAAAATAGTTTTAAAGAAAACAAAAAAAGAAATTTTAAATGAGAAACTCCGCTTTAGACACTTTTTTTGGCCATGAAAATCAGGCAAAAATACATTTTTCTTTTTTTGGTAAATAAAAAAGAATAATGCTTTTTTGCCTGAATTTAAAGTTCAGTTTTTACTAAAAGTGTGTTTGTGTGTACATATTTTGGACGACTATTTTCTAAAATATTATTTTAAAATATTACCAGTTGGATCAAGACCTTAAAAATATAATTCATTTTATTCAATATTTTTCAATATTAAAAAAGCCTACCCGGATCCATCATTGGCCCTGTAACCATTGTTGGACCTGAACCCGTTGAAGGATTTGGAAAACATCCATAACAAAATAATGCTGTAATTAGAAAAAAGAAACAAAATCTTAATTCCATTTGAATATTGAATAAAAACAAAAATCTATAGCTCTGCAATGACTTGACTCCATTAAAGATAAAAACTAATAAAAAAAAGAATTTTACCCCATAAAAAAATCTTTCCGTTTCTTTGCACTTTAAATTCTTCTTTTTTCATTAATGTTTTTAAATCTAAAGTAAAAAAAATGACGTGTTTTATTTCGCCAAATTTTTATGCGAAAAAAGGTTGCAAAAAGTGTTCCGTTTTTTCACTTTTCCATTAAAAATATGACGATTAAAGATTACAAATTTTTGTAGCTCTCGGTTTTCTTTATTCTATTATAACTGGATTATAACAGGAAGCAAAAATTTTTCGTAATATTCAAATTTTTGCTTTTATCAAATGTCCAAATTTAAACTATCAAACACAAATGAATATTTAATCCTCCCTCACTTAATTCCTTCATGTAAAAAAAGGTTAAAAACTATTAATTCCATTCTCATTTGACTAACAAAACGCGGAAGTATTTGTTTTTTTTTTCTAAATTTTATTTTAAGCCATTTGCAAAGTGATCAGATCATTTTTTTTATTATTAGAAACAAATGACAATGTCAACCTCGAAAATAAAAAAAAAGAGAAAAACATTTAGCCATTAAAAAAACCAAAGAGAAGCGGTGACAATTGCAAATTGCTTGACTACGTCTCTATTAAAAATTTGCTAGTTATTTGATGGCGTTGTCAAATATTCACTTAATCTTTGGAACATCGATGGAAGTTTTATTCGTGTAATTCAACATGCTTCTGATGAATTTAAACCAATGTGGAAATCTGTAACAGTTAAAATGTCGTTCAACATTTAACAAAGGATAAAAATTTGCTTTTACAAAAATGTAAAAGCGTTCCAAAATTTATTAAAATTTTTTTCACAACTGCTAAAAGCAATAGGAAAAGTTTTTATTTATTACCTTAAACTAAGTACAAATAGTACAACGAAATGAAAACTGGAAAGTTTTTATATGCGAAATAAGAATAACCTATCAGCGCACGTTCAAGGCGGGCGGCAGACAACGAAAGAACTGCACTTTTTTCATTGCATAATTTTTTTGTCTTTCTTTCTTCGAAAAAGTGTTACAAATTTAACACAAATTTTTGCGTTTTGGTTTTTTTCTCGTTCCTTTTTTTTTCATTTTCATTTAACTTTAGAGCTTATTGCTTTTCGTCGTTCTCAAAAATGGTTGGCTCCAATTCTTCTTCTGCAACAAATAAAAATATCCAAAATGCTCAAACTTTGATTGAAGAAGGAAATAAATGTGTAAAAGCTTCAAAGTTCAATGATGCAATCGAAAAATACAATCAAGCAATTGAATTAAATCGTAAACCTTCTTATTTTTGTAATCGTGCTGCTGTTTATTGTTATCTCCAACAATATGATCTTGCAATTCAAGTTTGTTTTGCTTCTTTGTGTTTAAATATATAATCGTTTATCATTTTTTAGGACTGCCGTTCTGCACTTGAAATTGATGATAAATGTGCAAAAGCATATGGTCGAATGGGATTAGCATATTATTATCAAAATCGTTTGGATGCTTCACTTGAAGCTCATGAAACTGCTCTTGCAATTGATCCATTTTATATGCTTGATGACGAATATAAAGATCAACTTGATGTTCTTGAAGAAAAGATAAATGAAGCTAAAACTTTTTGTTCTGTAAGTTTTTTCTGTTTGCCCTATTATCCATGAACTTTTATACAAGATTTATCCACTTTAAAGCTTGAAGTTGATAGAGCTTTTTTTATTCTTTCTTTGACATTTCTGTACATACTATTTTATAGACCCTTTTTGGTGGTACTGGTGGAATTGCAGATTTCAGTGATTTTATGAATAATGAATATAATATGGAAGCTGCAATCGAAATGATGAATGATCCAAATATTCAACAACGATTAGAATCAATGATGGAAAAATTTATGGGAGGAACAGCTGAAGGTGGTTCTTTCAATGATCTTGTAACTGCTGGACAAGATGTAAGATTTTGTTTATATTTTTTTTGGAACTACATTCTGGAGCTTCAAAGGTAGCACTAACCCTTGTGTTTCTTCCTTCTGACGTCTAGAACCTTTATAATGATAATATTACTGTAACTATCTCATTTTTTTTAGATCGCTTATCAGATGCAACAAGCAAATCTTCAGTTACTTGAACAACTTCGTCATCGTTTTGCTGATAGTCCAATTGGATATGAAAATGTAAAAATTGGAAATACTTCTTCAAGTGAAGAAGAAAGTAGTCAAACATCTGGATCAAATGAATCTCTCTAAAAAAAGAATATTATTCTGTTTATTTATCATTAATTTATTCATATTTGTACTATAGATAGATAAAGATTATGTGCTTTATTTAGTTGGATTTATTTATGCAAATAGTTTTTATTCTTTAAAGTTATTTATCAGACGAGCTTTCAAATTGTACATATTAGGATATTAAAATAAATAAAACACAGCCTGTTCGTTAACGGAGTAATAAAAGATCTGCTTCCCATATGTAAACTATGTTATTTATAGTCGTTTTGACAAGTGATTTAGCTTGACAAATAAGAAATCTAACATATCTACGAAAAATATTGGCAATTTAAGCTTTTAAAAAAATTTGAGAGTGTTAATAAAAATTCCAGAGCTAAAAAACCTAATATATTTCTGCTTCCCATATGTGTATTTCGTTATCTTCTAAGCTTTTGACAGGTGATAATGGTTCATAATAATCTATTCTAAACTTCTGCCGAGAGACATTTGTTATTTTTGTTGTCAAAAGTGTTTTACAATTTAGCACTAATGCGTCGTTTTCACTTTGCTGAACATGCTGTGAAAACCAAAGGTATTGTATTAATTGCAACCGAAAAAGGCTGAATTTTTACCGAATAATTTTTAAGCGCCGAAAAAAGGCTGAATTTTTACCGAAAAAAAAAATTTGTAATTAGATATCTTAAACTTTTTGTTTTAGATCCGTTAATTATGACACCTCAACCTACCGCTTTTCAAAAATTTGTTCAAGATTCTTTGAAACAATGGTTTTATTCGTCTTACTTGGATAGAAATTTTATTGATTGGAAGGTTGTAGCTGAATTATATGAACAGCTGCCCGAAATGAAAGAATTTTTAAAATGCTTCTTTAAGGGTCAAGAATATTTCAAAGGATGGGAATATGATTATGATGCAGCATTTTATGATTTAATGGATGATTTAGAACTTGCTGTCGTTTGTTGTGCTGATGGATTTGGTGAACTTTATCAAATTGTTGAAAAATAGACTGTTACATATTGTTTCGTTATTTGGGACTGTCCAGATCTGACGTCGGGAAAAAATCGGAAATTCTGCACCCCCCCCCACCCCCGAAATCGGATAGCGTCAGATTCAGGTAAAACCCCCCACCCCCCTGCGTCAGGAAAATCGTCAGATTCTTTAAAAATGTGATAAATACTAAGTTTTAAAAAATAAATCATTTAACATATATTTTTTTTGCATTTGTTGATAATGCCCGGGGTTAGTTTAAACTCTATTTGTTGATTGTTTGAAACGACTTTTTTAAAAGGGGAATCGCATTTCTAACTATTTTTTAATTATGCTCAATACTGAAAATCGGGAAAAATGCATTGTTCTTTTTCTATTCATATTTTGTTGTGGGCGGCAAAGCAAATGAAAAAAAGGTGCAAAAAATTTAATAATATTTTTCTGTACCTTTAATACCAGTTTATGCCGACGTCAGATTTTGGAAAAACCCCCCACCCCTGTCCGTCAGATTTCGTCAGATTTAGCTTAAACCCCTCCCCCCTAAAAACACCGACGTCAGATCTGGACAGCCCCTTTGTTCATTAGCTGTTGTTTTTGTTCAACATTTCCAATTCTTTTTGTTTTGTTACTAAAAATCTATTTATTTGTCTTCACAAATAAATGTTTTAAATCTTATTACTGTTTTCATTTATACAAATTAATTACTCAATTATTAATAACTAAAAAGCAAAAAAATTAAAGGGTTTATCCTTTTTTCAGCGCTTAAAAATTATTCGGTAAAAATTCAGCCTTTTTTCAGTGACTTTTTTTCTCCTTTTTTTTCGGTAAAAATTCAGCCTTTTTTCGGTAGAAATTAATATATTACCAAAACCAAACATCATAAGTAGTTTGTGCAAATTAAAGCACACTTTGTTGAATTAGTATCAGAAATATTTGTAATTAAGAATCTGAAAGCAAATCTGGCAAAAGCTAAATCCAATGAAACATACAAAACTTTTTTTGTTTTTTATTTTACAAATTATATTTTTGATCAATACAAATATGATTTTGCATTTGCAAATATTTCTTATACTAATTCAACAAAGTGTGCTTTAATTTGCACAAATTACTTATGATGTTTGGTTTTATTTATTTTAATATCCTAATATGTACAATTTGAAAGCTCGTCTGATAAATAAAAAAAAGAATTGGGGCCAACCATTTTTGAGAACAACGACAAGCAATAAGCTTGAAAGTTGAATGAAAATGAAAAAAAAGGAACGAGAAAAAAACCAAAACGCAAAAAAATCTATGTTAAATTTTTGTACGCTTTTTTTAAGACAAAAAAATTATGCAATGAAAAAAGTGCAGTTCTTTCGTTGTCTGCCGCCAGCCTTGAACGTGCGCTGATAGGTTATTCCTTTTTCGCATATAAAAACTTTCCAATTTTCATTTCGTTGTACTATTTGTACCTAGTTTAAGGTAATAAATAAAAACTTTTCCTACTGCTTTTAGCAGTTGTGAAAAATTTTAATAAATTTTGGAACGCTTTTACATTTTTGTAAAAGCAAATTTTTATCCTTTGTTAAATGTTGAACGACATTTTAACTGTTACAGATTTCCACATTGGTTTAAATTCATCTGAAGCATATCGAATTACTCGAATAAAATGTTGTTTTGTCATTTTTTGTTTTGTAAGAGGTTAAATTCTTTACGCTGCTTAATATGTACCTTTATTACTTCTACCTTTTTTGTTATGTCCCTTTTTATTTTCTCCTAGCAATTTTATTCCCCAGTCTCTAAATCAGAGATCGGCAACAAAACAAACTTCCTCTTCGCATACATATCTGTTAACTACGCCATCAAATAACTAACAATTTTTTAATAGCGACGTAGTCAAGCAATTTGCAATTGTCACCGCTTCTCTTTGGTTTTTTAAAGGCCAAATGTTTTTCTCTTTATTTTTGTTTCCCGAGGTTGACATTGTCATTTGTTTCTAATAATAAAAAAATGATCTGATCACTTTGCAAATGGCTTAAAATAAAATTTAGAAAAAAAAAACAAATACTTCCGCGTTTTGTTAGTCAAATGAGAATGGAATTAATAGTTTTTAACCTTTTTAAATCAGGGAATTAAGTGAGGGAGGATTAAATATTCATTTGTGTTTGATAGTATAAATTTGGACATTTGATAAATTATAAAATTTCATAATTTGTAACGACAAAACAAAAAGGGATTAAATGAAATCTACAGTATCTGCAAATCCAGATACTGTAGATTTCAACATTATGAATTTTGGTGAATTTTTAAATTTGTAAATTTTTTTCAAAGGTTTGATTTTTTGACCATTCAAATTCGGATCTTTGTTTTAACCCAATTTTTAAAATGTATTTTGTAGTGCACTGTCTTATTTAAATTTTATCAAAAGAGAAATAAAGATAAAGTTTGATCCCATTTTTCACTGAATCAAATGGTTCAAGAAAAAAGGTAAAAAAGAAGAAGAGAAAATGCAATTGCATGAAATGTTTTTTCTTTTCTTGACATGTATATTTTATCATGTTCTCTTTCTGACCGCTATCTAAAAATATAGATTTTTATCGCAGATATAAAAAAGTTCAGGTGTACAAAAACAAAAAAAAAGGATTTTTCTTGGCAATCATGTTATAATCGCAATAGTTCATGGACGTTGGATTCTTTTATAAATTATAACCGATGATCATGGTCAAAATTGTTATGAATGAAAACGCGGAAAAATTACAAACGGTTTGACACATTTTTTATTTTAACATTTTTTTTCGAAATGGCATGAACATGGCCATTTTCTATTGTTTTTTTGAAGATTTTCAAGCTAGTGCCATTTATAAAAACGTTAAAATAAAAATGTATCAAATCTTCCGCCTTCTTTAAACTGAAATTTGTTTGCTATGTATCACTTCCTTTATTGCTTTTTTAAAAAACTTTGTTACTGTACAATACAACTTTTGGCAATTTTATAAATACTATTGTTAAAAAACATTTCCAGTTTATTTCAACTTTTTTCGTTTTTATCATCGGAATTGATCCATTTCAAACGTTTAATTATTTCTTTAAACAAAAAAATGATAAGGTTTTGAATCAATTTGAATGCATAGACACAAATTATTTTTGTCTTGTAATATTTGCAACACAGAAATAAATTATTTGCATTTTTTGGCTCTAATAAGTTTGCATTTATTTCGTATTTTATTTTACATTTGTTCTTATTCAATGTTTTTACCGTAATAAAAACAAATGCTTGTTTATAAGATTTTTTGGTTCTTTAAAGGAGGCGGACCCTTTGATCCATTTTTTAAAAAAAGGGATTTCGAAATATTTCTTTTTTTTTCCAAACCATCGATATTCGTGATCAGGGTGACTCTTGAAACGAAAAAATATTTCCTTTGTTAAAAAAATAAAAACAATGGAAGCTGCATTTTCGTTTCAAGAGTCACCCTGATCACGAATATCGATGGTTTGGAAAAAAAAAAGAAATATTTCGAAATCCTTTTTTTCAAAAAATGGATCAAAGGGTCCGCCTCCTTTAAGGAAAAATTTTAACAGAAACTATAAAATACCTTCTTCCACTCAAATTTTTTTCATTTTTAGGACACCCTCAATTTTGCTTTTTGAATGTTCTTTCCTTTTCTTTTTATCATTCATTGTTTTCCTGTCAGACATTTTTGAGGACGATCAAACACGTGGAAAATATTATTTTTTTTGTCAACCCTTGAATGACTTATAATCCAAAAAGAATGTCTCCGCCTTCTTTTTTTTCCAAAAAATATTATATTTAAAAATCAACAAAATTGAATGAATTATTTTTTTTCGTTTTTTGCTTTTTTCTACATTTTTTGATTTTTTGATGTCCGACAAAGTTTATGATTCAAATCCGATATTAATTTTAATTCAATCGTTTTTAAAATGGTTTAAAGCAATTGCAACTGTGATAAGTTTATGGATAATTGGGATATTTCAAAAAAAGCCAAATGTGATCCATGTTCAAGGATTTATTGAACCTGGATTTGAAGCAGTAAAGAAAGCATTTGAGTAAGTTTTGGGGGTATCACAGTTTTTATAGATGAAATAAAAAAATTGTTTTGGATAAACTTTGATTGTTCGGATCTCATATATCCCTTTTTAGTTGGGTTTCATAGGCTTATTTTCGAAAATGAATTTTCTTTTTGATTGACTTTAAAAATTGTTTTGTACAAAAAAAAGATTGGATTTCATATATCTCATTCGAGCTGGATTTGATATATCCTCGATTATCTCAATTAAAGATATCAATATTTTTAGACAAAACCTAGAATCAAATTGGGAGCATCAAGGTGCTTCTTTAACCGTTTATCACAAAAATAAACTTGTTGTTGATATATGGGGTGGATATGCAGATAAAGAATGCCGACGATTATGGCAAAAAGATACAATCTCTATTGCATTTTCTTCAACAAAAGCAATTGCTTCACTTTGTATTGCATCTTTAGTTGATAAAAAGCTTCTAAGTTATGACGATAAAATTACAAGCTTTTGGCCAGAATTTGCCAAACATGGAAAAGGATCAATAACCGTTCAATGGATTCTATCACATTTATCTGGATTAGCATATTTTGATTTGCCCATTACAGAAGATGATGCAAGAGATTGGAAAAAAATGTCAAAATTAATTGAAAATGAAAAACCTAAATGGGAGCCCGGAAGTGCCGTTGGATATCATGCAATAACATTTGGATGGATTTGTGATCAAATTATTCGAAGGATTGATCCAAAGCAGAGATCTTTAACAGAATTTTTTAATAATGAAATTCGAGGAAATTCTGGTAAGCAAAAAAACCAGTGCAAAGAATGCACACAATGAAAGTGAAAAAAATTGCAAAAAAATTTTTGAAAAAAAAAACAAAAAAATTATGCAATGAAAAAAGTGCAGTTCTTTCGTTGTCTGCCGCCAGCCGTCAACGTGCGCTGATAGGTTATTCTTATTTCGCATATAAAAACATTCCAATTTTCATTTCGTTGTACTATTTGTACCTAGTTTAAGGTAATAAATAAAAACTTTTCCTACTGCTTTTAGCAGTTGTGAAAAATTTTAATAAATTTTGGAACGCTTTTACATTTTTGTAAAAGCAAATTTTTATCCTTTGTTAAATGTTGAACGACATTTTAACTGTTACAGATTTCCACATTGGTTTAAATTCATCTGAAGCTTACCGAGTTGCTCGAATAAAACTTCCATCGATATCCCAAAGATTAAGTGAATATTTAACAAATCCAAATGCAGTTGATTATCCTCGATTTTTGTATGATTTTGCAACGGATGGAATTTTATCAAAAGTTGAAAAAAACCCTAATTGGTTGAGATTTGTTAAAGTTTGTTTAACATTTTTTATCTTTTAAACTATAACTTTTTTCATAGGAAATGACTTTAAACAACCCTTACTTTTATACCCTTGAACAATCGGCAGTTATGGGAATTGGAAATGCTCGATCTTTGGCAGAAATATTTAATCGAGCAATTTTTGAAAAGAGAATTTTCAAAGATTCCGAAACCATTAAAAAGCTTACAACTCCGTTCATCAAAAAAGAAGATATTGTTACCGGAGCATTGGTGGCACGAGGGCAGGGGCTAATGTTTTCTCCATTTATACATTTGCCAACTGGAAAGTTATGTCAAATGATCGGACATGCTGGATATGGTGGACAAAATATTAAATTTGATTTAGAGAATGAACTTTGTTTTGGATATGTAAGTAATGGATTGAAATCTGGATTTGGAGATTCTGCAAGGACTTTCGTGAAACTTCGAGATTCTATTTATTCATGTATTTTGTCGGATAAAAATTAATTTAAATTTATATTTATTTGTGTTTTTTTTATTAAAAAAAAGCTGTTTATTGGCTGAAGCTTAAACAAATAAAAATAATACTAAAATTACGAAAAAAATAAATATCGACAAATAAAAATATTAAACATCAAAAAACGTAAACACACACAATAAATCGAAATATCATTTTTTTTTCTTTTTGAGACCAAAAATTTTTTATTTTTCCAATAAAAAATGCTAAACTTTTTTTAAAAAATAAATCCCAAAATTTCCCCGTGTTTTTTTCTTCTTATACTTCGCCATTTGTAATTGGAACAGATTTTGTTTTAATCAATTTTCCATGTTCAGCTTCGACAACACAATTTGTGCCATCTTCATGCCATACCAAATTTGTTGATTTTGGAATAAGGGGTTTTGCTTGGGGTTGGGCAATGAAAAGCGTTTTAAGGGTTCGACGAAAAGATTCACCAAAAATTGTATATACGAAGAAATTTAGTGTACAATTAATTACAACCAAAAGATTTGACATATCCACAAGATAAATAATTGTTTGTTTAAGTTGTTCATAGAGTGTAAGTTCAAGGAAATTGATAAGCAGTGCAGTAAAATTACAAAAGATGAAGAAAAATACGACAAGGATTAAACTGACGGTATCAGAATCTTCTAAAAATGAAGAGAGAAATTAAATTAGCATAAAATTGATAAAAATTTAAATTTTAGAAGACCCCATAAAACGTTTACAACTGAACCTGAAAATCATGCAAAATTTTTTGGTTTTTCAAAAAAATTAAAAAAAACATTTTTTGCTAGATTTTTAAATTCAGCTTTATTTTCAAGCACAATAATGAGATGGCTTAAAATTTCATCATTTCCATAAAAAATTTTAAGTGGTGGATTTATTAAATCCGTTTAAATTCCGTTGATGTTTAAAAATAGATAAACAAAAACCCCTGGGGCGCTTTTAAAAAAAGTCCAAAAAAACACAAAAGCTTGTCTGTGAATTCCCAGAAGCGTCTAAAGATAAAAAAAAAATAAACAAAAACAAACCTCCTGCAGCTGTTTTTGTAACAACTTTAATAACAACAATAATATTTAAAACAACAAGCAATAATAAAGGTCCAACAGCCAAAAATGTGGTGTACATATATGTGTAATAAACCTAAAAAATTTGCATATTACTGATTTAAAATATCCAAATTAAGCTTACAGTATAATAAATTGGATCCATTCGAATATCAGTTGGACAAATTTGTAGGGATTCTTCTCCGCGATTATCAATACATGGTACAGATTTAATTTCAAAAAAGTGTGGAATATTATAGAGAAGGCAGCCGCAAGTCATAATAATTACAACAATTTTTGCCTTTTTTGCTGTACAACATAAATCCTTGCATGCTTTTGGAAGTGCAACGGAAATGAAACAATCAACAGCTGCCCCAACACAAAAATATACTGAAGTTGTTTGAAATATTGCACCAAATGGAAAAATTAATGGGGCACCTAAAAATTTAATTTTTAGAAAAAAATAAACTTTTCGAAATTTAAATTTTTAAGCTTTTTTTAAGTTAAGACAATGATAGTAACAAAAATATAAATTTTTTCAAAATTTTGATTACTATCATTCGTCTCAAGACTTTCAACTCCGTTCACATTCAAAATTGTATTTAAAAAAGGCAAAAGTTATGTTTTTGAAGTTAAAACTTTTTTTAATTGTTCTAAGGTAATTTTAGGGAAAAATGATAGTAACAAAAAAAATAAATTTTTTTATTTTGATTACTATCATTCTTCGAGACCACTCTCATTTTTCATACCTGTTCCATAAATATACGCTAACATAGGATAGCCATGATGCCGCCAAGCTTCAATAACAAATAAAAACATTGCTGTACAAATCATACAAAAATCTGAGCATCCAAGTGCCATTAAATAAATCGATAATGAATGTATCCGCTGTTCTTTTGATGAATAAACTGAAACAACTAAAAAATTTCCAAATAGACCAGTTATTGCAACAAAGGGTAATATTATTCCAGAGACAATCATATTATACATTTGATATTTTGGATCTGTTGAACCTAAACATATATTACAGAATGGCATTGGTTCAGTAGTTGAATTTAATAAATTTGGAAATTCTGTGGGAAATAATGTTTCAGACATATTTGAGAATGAAGAAAATTGGGAATCTGTTTTATTTTCCATTTTTAGCAGGATTTTATTAGAAGGAAGCTAAAAAAATTTACTGTAGTTTTTTGGAAAAATTTTTTCGAGGAAAACAAAAAATTTAAAAAACGCACGCATTTTGGCAAAACGTCACTCAATGTAAACACGCTTTTTTTTCAATGTTGAACTTTTTCAACTTTTTTTAAAATTCTTCGACACTTTTTTAACACTATTATATATTATATTATTTAAAATGTTAAAAGAATAATGTCAGAATTAATTCCATCTTCTATTACATCATCACGAAAACGACCAGAAGTAAGCTTAACTTTTTTACTAGGTGCAAAAAAAATTTTTATTTATTTAACTTATTTTTTAGCAATCTGAAGAACATCAAATTGTAACAAAGAAAGCTAAAAAAGATAAAGAAGAAGCAGAAGATATGACAGCACAATGTCTTAATTATACTGTGAAAGATGGTAAGTGCCGAATATAAGTTTTTTTTGGGAGTCATAAACTTTTTGTCTATATACTTTTTTATTGATGAAAAAAAAAATTATTAGTTTTTATTTTAGGAATACGCCATCTGTCACCGTATTGGACATCCTATAATACATGGACAAAGCGACGATGGCTTGGACGAACATTTGAAGAAGTTTTTTCAAAGGAGTTTTTATCTGTTGATAAAAATTATGCAGTAAGTATGATTTTGGGCTAGAGTTTATCTACTTGAAAGTTATTTTTAGCGGGTAGCATGTAAATTTGGTCGAATATTTATTAATGGTAAACAAATGACTAATCCTGGACATGTATTGAATGATAATGAAAAGATTGTACATGTTGGACATCGACATGAGCTTCCGATTCTTGATATACCAATTGAAATTATTGCAAATACTGATGATTATCTTGTAGTGAATAAACCTCCAAGTTTACCAGTACATGCATGTGGACAATATAAGGCAAATACAGTTTTGGCAAGGCTGATAGCAGAACATGGAATGAAAGATTTAAGAGGTAAGGCTTTTTTTAAATTTTGGGAGGATATAAAACTGGGCTTTAATAATGCTATAATAAAAGTGATGGCATGTAGACGGAGGAGAGTTATAAACAACGACAATTTTTCATAGGCTCGAAGCCGAAAGTATAGGAGATAAATCAAATTTTATGCAAAGAAGCAATGCTTGAAAAAAAAAATTTTAAATGAAAAGTTCATTTATCATATTTCTTCTTCAATTAATCTTATGAGTAAGCGGGCTTTATACTTTAGCACTACACCTCTTAACAATTTTCTCAAGCTTGATTAAAAAAAAGAAGAAAAAGTTCCAATAAAAAAGGGGGTGTTTAAAAAAGTGTTTTTCTCAAGCTTACCCTTTTTTTGATATTAAAAATTATTAAAACATGCCTTTCATCTCTTTTACCTAAAAAGCGACAGCGGAAAAAAGTGGCACTTAAAAAGAAAATACGTTTTTATTTCTCGAAGTAGAGCTCTTGACGTTTTGAATTTTAAATGCGGAAGCTTTAGAAATCTTAACAATTTTTTTTCTTCTTTTTATATGATTATGTGAATGAATAGGATACAAAATAAAATAACAAAGAAGTGTCTTAAAGAAACTGAGTAAGCATTGAAGTAAAACTACATGAAAAACATTTTTTTTGGTTTTTTGTTAAAGCAAAAACATGAGCTGTGATTATATTTTGAGGGTGGCCGATGAAATATGACTTTTCAACATGCAAGTTTTTTTTAACGGCTGGTGCACATCATTTTGAAGATAATGCTTCCCTAGAGTTTTAATAGACAAGGAAAGAGGAACAATAGTTAAGAATCAATGACTCATTGCTGAATCTAGAACTTCAACTTCGACTTCCACCAATATTTAAAAGCTAAATATGAAAATAGAGAATTAAAAGATCAAAAAGCCGCCATCTTCGATTCATTTGTATGGTGTTTGACAGCATAGAAAAAATTAACCGCAAAAAGGAAATGAAAAAAAGTTTTTTTAATAACAATGTTTTTCTTCAACTCCGGCCTCCGAGAAAAAAAAATTTTTTTTGAAAAAAAAAAAGATTTTTATAATAATAGAGGTTGTTGACAGAAGCAATTAAATCTTGTTTAGAAATAAGGTCTAAAAAATTTTCACTGCAAAAAACGGCATTCAGTTTTTAGGCAAAGGTTTTTTTTGTGATCCCTTAAAATATTAAAATGAAGCGGCATAAATTGATGAAAAAAAAATGTGAACAGACATGATATATGTCACATCAGATTAGAAATTGATAACCATGCTTGAACGCCCTAAAAAATGCCATTTCATTTTTTCTTTTAGTTTTTTTTTTTCAAGAAAACAAGAAGAAGAATTAGATTTTGATAGAAAAAAAATAAATGGGGGTGGAAAAAGGGTTAGTTTTAAAAGCAGCAAAGAATCACAATGCCTTCAAGGCAAAATCAGAATGCATCTTTTTTTTGAGTAGTCAGGTTTTTTTACAGCAACCATAGAATTTCTTTTTAAAACAAAGATAGCAATTTAAAATGACGAAACTCGTCACCACCCATTTTTTTCTGTTTAACAAAATTTAAAAATATCATTTTAAAAAAGAAACAAAGCTATCGTTTAATTTCCGTTTTTGTAATCGAAAATGTTTTTTTTTCTTTTTGATAGAAAATTGAGTTAAAAAAAGATTTTTTTTCTTGGTAAATTAAAGTATGTCTGGGAATTTGGAAGTTTTAAACACTTTTCTATCAAAAATAGAGTTCAGTTTTTTAAAGTTTCTAAAAACGAAAACAAAAAATTCTTTTTTGGCACCTCATATTTGCCTAGAAAAATATTTTAAATAACAGTTACGGAGAAAATAGAAAAACTAAGAAACACAAAAATTTTCTTGACAGAAACAAAAAACAAAATGAAAAGGCTCATTAGTTTAAAGCCTACGGAAAAGAAAAAAAACCGAACGTCAGAGTGACTGACTTTTTTTTGGGTAAACGAAACATATTGAAACCCATACTAACTATTACAGGGAGGGGATATTGCCTCAAGGGACATGGGATTTAAGGGGTAAAAGGGGAGTTTTTCGCTTTTATTTTTAAATTCTCTTATTTCTTATTTTGTCAAACGAAATAGGAAAAAAATTTTTCGATAGCAAATGGGAAATGTCATGGAAAGGGGAGAAAAAAAACAAAAGAAGAGGGAAAATAACCCAAAAATGTAATGAACTTTTAATATTATAGCTTTTTTTTTTCAGTTTGTCATCGCTTGGATCGTGCCACAAGCGGAGTACTCATTTTTGCAAAGAATTACGAAACGGATATTGAGGTAAGAGAAATATTTGGCTTTTTTCGATGGATATTAATGGAAAATGGTTTTTGACCTTTTGAGTAAAAATATGTTGCAAAAAAACTAGGTTAAAAAAGGAAAAAGAAGAAGATTACAAAGAAAAGGAAATAGAATTTTAGCTCGTAGTAAGATGGGATCTATTACATTTTTTTGTAAACAAACATGTTTGTGTTATGATTGAGTAGAATAGGTTACGGTAGACAAACGAAAAAAGCATATTTCTCTTTTTGGCACTTTTTTATATGTTTTTAAAGTTGTAAAACGCTTATAAAAAAGTTATTTATGCAGCACTAAAGATTAATCTAAACAAAAAAATTGGCACCTCGTATTTTAAAAACTTAACCAACCAAAAATAATTCTACCCTTTTTTTCTTTGCCTAAATGTCTAATGCTAAAAATAAATAAAAGCAATAAAAAATATTAATATTAAAATAAACTTTTCCATTTTTAGTTTAAAAAGAATTTAATTGATTGTGATTGGAAGAAAGAATATATTTGTCGAGTTATTGGAGAATTTCCAGATGGAGAAATTTCTTGTAATCAACCAATTGGAAATCTTTCACCATCAATGGGAATTCAATGTATTCGAGAAGATGGAAAAGATGCACAAAGTATTTTTAAAAGGTTATGGACAAATGGAAAGGAATCAGTTGTTGTATGCAAAATTGCAACAGGTCGAACTCATCAAATTCGTGTTCATTTACAATATCTTGGTAAGAATTTTTTATTTTTTCTTAAAAATTATTATCTTTTTAGGACATCCAATCATTTCTGATCAAATTTACAACTCTGAAGTTTGGGGAAAAACAAAAGGAAAGAATGCAGATTATGGTAAACCACTTGAACAAGTTAGTTTAAATTTTAATTTTATTACTGTATAGAGATAAATTTTAGCTTCGAGAAGACGTTCAAAATTCTCATAAATCATCACTTTGGAGGGAATATACTTCACCGGATTATGTTGAAAAAATGTTAAAGTGGTCACAAGATGATACAGTAGGTTTTTTAGAACGTTTTGATAAAATTGTTTACGGCTTTTTTTTAGATTGTTCCAGAATCACCCGATTTGCTTGTCAATGATAGACCAAATTTTGATCCAATATGTTTGGGTTGTAATGTTACTTATAAACAACCTTCAATGGATCATTTTCGTATGCATTTACATTGTTGGAAATATGAAACTGCTCGTGGCCTTTTTGAAGCTTCAATTCCAGAATGGGCAAAAGAAGAAACAAAGGAAGAAATATAATTAATAATGGCACCATCAATTATTTTGGATCTGTTATTGTTTTTTTGTTGTTTATGTATTGTATTAAAATTGTTGTTAAATAAATTTTAAAAGTTAATTTCACGTAAAATTTTTTTAAATATTTACAAAATCTTCAAAAAGTTTTTTTTAAATATCATTTTTAAAAAAGCACTAAATTTTCTCATTTTACGGCAGATGTGTGAAGAAACTTTTGTTTTTTAGCAAATCTCGAAATTTAAAGAAGAAAGTGTTGTCTTTCTTTTATTACGTTGTAAAAAACATCTATAATTTAAAAATAATTTCAATAAATTTTGCAGAAAAGATAAGCAACTGATTTACTAGATTCCTCCAATTTTTAAAAGCGAATAGTAACAGACTTTTGATCCGATATGTTTGGGATGAAATGTTACTTATAAACAACCTTCAATGGATCATTCTCGTATGCATTTACATTGTTGGAAATATGAAACTACTCGAGGACTTTTTGAAGCTTCAATTCCAGAATGGGCAAAAGAAGAAGCAAAGGAAGAAATGTAATTAATAATGGTTTTTGAAATTTTCGACGATAGTAGACTTTTAATTTTTTGCTTTTGATTTAAATTATTGTTATATAGAATTAAAAATTAGTTTATAGCAAACAATATTTAATACTTTTAAAATATTCAAAACGCTTTTTTGTGAAAGCACAAAATTGCTTGACTTTTTCCTTGCGAATGTGTGAAAATAACCTTTTTATAGAAATCGTAAAGATGCAAAAAAATAAAATGATGACTTTCCTTCAGGGATTGAAAATCGGGCCGAAAAAGTCGGCCGGCCCGGCCCGGGGCCTAAAAATTGACGGCCGGCCCGGCCCGTCGTCGGAATTTTCTCGGCCCGGCCGGCCCTAAAATATTTCAAGTTTTTTTAAAAGTTTTTTAGAATATTTTTCGAAACCTGCAGCTTGCAAAAAATAGTTTTTTGCATCTTTTCTCATCAATATGAATTAATATAACAATGATTCATAGTGACGAGAAAAGAAAAAGTGCGTACTGCGCACACCACAAACATATAAACTACCAAAAAACAAAATTTGAAAAATATGCCGGGCCGGCCCGCGGGCCAGAATTACTAAGGCCCGCCCGGCCCGAGGCCGGGCCGGCCTCATTTTCAATCCCTGCTTTCCTTTTCATCGTCGCCGAAAACCGAAAAAAAATCATCATTTTCCAGCTGCAGCTAGTTCATTTTTTTTGTTCTTCCATTCATTTTTAGTGACTAAAAAATGCTTTAGGAAAGAATTAAAAAATGCTTTTTTGCTTTAATATTTTGTAAATGTTCCAGTATAATTTTTTGTTTTAAGATTGATTTATTTATTGTAATTTTAAAAAAAATTGTGTTGTATTTTTAAACCTTGATGGTTATTTTGAACTACCGAAAATATGTGATGGGCACAGTAAAAATTTAAGTTTTGTAATTTATTTGATACTTTGAAATCAATAAATGTAATAAAAAAACACATTAAATAAGTGATAAAGAAATGTTTTAATGATAAATTTCCATTGTAAATTTCTCATTTAAATTGTTAAAAAATCTTTGACCACCTTTTTTAAAAGTCACATAATTTTACTGAGGATTTTTAGCATCAATAATTATTTGTAAACCAAGTTTCGAAGCAGCATTGAATTTATGATTGATAAATATAGCAATAGTAGCAGAAAATTTATAATCAACTTTTCAAAATCAAAACGACTATAGTGATGATTTTATTTTTATCAGAAATGCAAATATGTGGCTTATTTCCGTTGACATATATATTTAAGTGTGCCGCTTTCTATAAGAAAAAATATTTATTAAATCTATCTTATAAATCCGTAAAAGTTAAACAAATTTAATTTTTGCACTGAAAAAGGTTTCTAACAAATGTTTAAAAAAATGAATTCAAACGAAGAAAAGGTAGAAACATATTGAATAATGGTTTTTGGAAATCGTTTTTGTCTTTAATATTTTCTTAAATAAATAGTTATAATAAATTTTTAAATTTAATTTGAACAAATAATATTTCAATATTTACAAAATCTTCAAAGAAATTGTTTTTATTAGATTTTTTGGAAGAGCAAAAGTGTGAGAAAGAACCTTTACATATTTTTTTTGTAAATGCTTTTGCACAATCGCAGCAGTTTTGTGCAAAGCAATCACTTTTTTGCAGTTTTATCTAACACAGAATGAGTCGCTTTTTGCAGCTGTAAAAGTTTGTTATTCACATTTAAAGAGCTGCTTTAAAAAAGGAGACAAAAAATTATTTCGTTTTTTTTTGCAATAAATTTGTATTGTTATGGATGTTTTTCGAAGACGGAAATTTTGTTAACACAATTTTCTTATTTTATTTTTTAGTATTAAAAATGTTACAGCAATAAAATAAACTTAAATTTTTAAACATTAAAAATATTAATTTGAAATAATACTTTATTAATTATAAAAACAAAATTAAAAAATTAAACAACATTTTTAGCAAAATTTATTAAACTTTGTATTCCTGGAATTAATTCAATTTCATTTCTTTGACTTTCAAAAAATACAGAATCAGAAAAAATTTCAAAAATTTTAACAGCTATTTTAAAATATTTGTTTAAAATTGGTAAAATAAAAGATAACGAAAAATTGTCAATTTCAGATGAGCAACTTGCAAAAATATCATTTACAACAATATTTCCATTATCCGTTAATGGTGCAAATATTCCAATTTCTTGAATTGTTTCAATTTTTGAAATTTTTGTCAGCAAAAATTTTTTGGTTTTATTATTTCTGGATAAAAAGCAATCAGATATTTGAACATTTTCTGCTAAAACTGGCTTTGATGAATGTAATAGTGTTTCATTAGCTAAAAAATAAATTTTAGGCATAAATAAATTTTTAACTACTGTATTTTGGCGTTAAGGGCATATCGCCAAAATTTTAATTTTTAAAACAACATTTACCTGAACAATCAAATTTATAAATAAAATGTTTTTTTGTTATTTTTAAAGATTTTCCATTTTCTAAAGTAAGTTTTAAAAATTCAAATCTAACATTAGGCATTCGATGAAGCCATGAAACAATTTTACTAAAACCCATTTTTCCTTCTCCACCAGATAAAACCCAATCACCAATTTTTAATTCATCCATTCGCTTTTCTTTACCATTTAAAATTTTAACAATTGTATCACCAGAAAAACATGCACTATAAAAAAATATGTAAATTTAAAGGGAGCGGAGATATTTTTCATTTTAACATTAATTTTTTGAAATGGCATCAACCTGATGATCAAGCAAAAGAAAAATAGAAAAATATCCTGATCGTCAGGTTCATGACTTTTTGAAAAAACATGTTGAAATGAAAAGTGTGTTAAATCGTCCGCTTTCTTTAAGTTGGGAGGAAAACAAACCCTGCACCAGCACCAACTGCTGCACCGAGGCCATTTTGGGTACCTGCAAACATGCTTGTTAAAGGTGATATTGGGGGTTGAAATTGTGGAACATTTGGTATTGGCATTATTATAGGATTCACAGGGTTTTGAGATTGTGGGGATTGTGCTGGACTGTTACTTGGAGCATTTGAGTTTGAGTTGGAATTAGAATTAGAATTAGAATTACTATTTGAATTGGAGTTCGAATTACTGTTTGAATTCGAGTTAGAGTTGGAATTGGAATTACTATTGGAGTTTGAGTTACTATTTGAATTAGAATTACTATTTGAATTGGAATTGCTATTTGAATTAGAA
Organism: Panagrolaimus sp. PS1159; assembly: GCA_963922195.1. Taxonomy (NCBI): domain Eukaryota; kingdom Metazoa; phylum Nematoda; class Chromadorea; order Rhabditida; family Panagrolaimidae; genus Panagrolaimus; species Panagrolaimus sp. PS1159. Next base: position 656,377 of record CAWUHW010000006.1, read on the forward strand.
TTACTATTAGAATTTGCATTGCTGTTTGGTGCTTCTCCTTCTTCTCCTTCCACTTCTGAATCAAAATCACATTCACCCCCGAAATCTACTGAATGATCTTCGGTATCAATTTCTTCATCTACATCATTTTCAATTGGTAAAGGTTCAGTTGAAGATGGCATTATGTCTTCAGTTGTTGGAGCTTCAGTTTCTGGAGGTAATGTAGTTGAAATCTTTTTTCTATTAAATTCTGTTCCAAATTCAATTGAATGATCTTCTTTTTTTTCTTCTTCAGAAGAAGAAGATTCATTTTTAGAAGCTTTAAATTTCATTTTCGAAGAAAGCTTTTTTTGTTGTAAACGTTTAAATCGATCTTCTTTTTTAGTTTTAGTTTTATTTTTAAATGGAATTTCAATTCTTTTTAATGACTTTAATATTGGAGCTTGATAGAGTTTTTGTAAATTCGGTTGAGACAATGATAAAAATTGATTGTGTGAATTTTGAATCCTTTTATGAATCCATAATGGAGTTTTGGCACATGGTTTAACATCTGAATTTTGTTTGTCATCAATGTAATGATCACTTTTACAAACATCAAAATCGATTGTTGCATGATTATCATCGAAATTATTAACTTCTGAATCTGGTATTGTTTCTAAAGCGTTCAATTCCATCTTTGTCGAATATGATTTCATTCGAGATCTTGAATAATTTTCTGTTGTACATGATAATTTTTTCAAAAATACTTTAAAAATAACACTAAAACATTTTAATTAGCCTTTCAAAAATACCATTTTACAATTTTTACCTTTGATCATAATTAACAATTTTTACCACATTACTAATATACACAAATGCAATAAGTTTATTATTAATTTTAATTTCACCACCTTTAAGCTTTTGTCCTTTTTCAATATAATAAAAGTTTAAGGATTTTGCAGATTTTAGAGCTGAATTGTAGCAACAAGTTAAATTAAAATTGCTTGGATTTGATGTTGATAAATTTATTCCAGAAACCCATTCACCATTTTCTGCACATTTGTTTGAAGCAAAACTTTTGTTACAAAGCTAAAATTTAAGAAAAAAATTAAAAATTAGATTTTGAAAATATTTATGCACAAAAAATTTTTGTTTGTAACATTTCTCGTTTCTTGCTTTTTATTGTTCCAAATTTAATTTAATTTAATTAATTTTTAATATTTTTGAGAAAAAATATTAAAATTTTGCGTCCAAGTCCCTGTTCTTCCAGCTCATATTTCGATTTTATAAAAATAACTTACTTTAAAATTTACTGATTGAAAGTTTAATGTTTTATTATTATTACTATCCCCAAAAAATGGTCCATTTTGAATAATTGATTTTAAACATTTTAGTTTTGAACATTTTAAAATTGGGTTATTCGTTTCATCAATCTATTGAAAAACACATTTATTTTTTACAGAAACATCTAAATAAAATCAATCGCTTACTTCAATGCTATATGGCAATGTATTTCTTCCACAAAAAGTCGAAGAAGTTACTACAAAAAAATTAAAAATATACAATAAACACAAAATTATCACCGACATCGATATAAAATTAAAAGAATTTTAAAGACATTAATTAAAATTTTTCTCTTTCACCATTAAAATTAAACATTTTTTTTCTCTTTTTTTCCAATTAAGTTTTTTACTGTTCGCAAAAAATTTCGTTTAGAGTTTGAACGCATCATTGATAATTAAAATTTTGCACTTTCAGTTAAAAAATTTTATTGCCTCTATAAAAATTTACCTTTTTTTCCGATGCGATTCGAAGAAATTCTTGCATGTAATTTTTTCACGAACCCCACAAAAGAGGTAATTAAATTAAAAGAATGGAAAAAATGGAGCAGAAAAAAGAAAGAGAGGTTGCAGTTCTAAAATTTAATTTTTTCAAGTGTGTTAAAATTGTGTATCAAAAATACGGTAAAAATAAATGATATAAAAAATATTTTAAAAATTACTGTAGAAAACAACACTGAAAAAACAAAGTTTGGCGAAATGAAACTCAAAAAGTTTATTAATTTTTTTAAAAAAAATTTTGCAAAAAATTATAAAAGTTTATCATCGAAGATCAAATTTAACACTTTGTTGAATTAATTATGCAAATTAAAAAGTACATAAAAGAAAGTTTCACATATTTCGAATATGCAAATCACAAAAAAAGCTTATATGAACCCAAAAAATCACTTTCATTCTCTTCATTTTGACTCGTTTTGATCACCACTCATCAGTTGATTGATTTCTTTGGCTGTTCAACTGGCTTATGTGTTTACTAAACTAAACTAATCAATAATGGTAAGTCTTTATCATTCTTTTTTATACTCAACTTAATAATGTTATCATTTTTATAGTCTCAAAGATATATTGTTACTGTTCCAACTGGTCGGCAGTCACCATTATCTGCAGCAAATTCCTCTGCTTCTGATACATCTGTTTTGTCAACATCATCAAAGCGTCAACAACCATCATCATCAAACGTATCAATTCAACATCCACGAGGTCGTGTAAATCCATTCAAATTTTCTCTCGATCTTGTTGTAAATGTTCAACCTATGGATAACAATGGACGACAGCAACGTTTGAATGGAAATGTTACATCTACACCTGTTAGTTTTTTATGTTGATATTTACTTTTACGTTTAAATGATTATTTCATAGGCAACAAATGTTAAACAAAATACTCAACATTCTTCATTGAATGGTCCAGGAAGTACTGTATCTGCTTATCATCGTGATGATAATTATGGACCTGTATGTTTTACTTCAGTGTTTTTTATGTGCAATCTTTTTTAGTCTACTAGCTTTACTGGTCCTGGTACACCTGCTAATGTTTGTGCTGCTCAATCTGATTCTCGTTCATCTCAAGTTTCATCAAAAGATAAAAGAAAGATTCAAACAACTGGAAATCGTCGATACAAAAATAAGAAATCACTTCTTTCTTGTGCATCATTCAAAAAACCTCGAAGCAAAAGTACTGGAACTGCATTACCTGGTTTTAAACCTTATCCTCGTCCACAAGTATGTTTTTACTTTGTTGCTCTAAACTCTCATTGCTTTAGTCTTACTTTTAGCCTTTAAACTTTAATGAATCTGATAGAAGTGATGATGTATCTGAAAATGAAACTGTGAGATCTTATGCAGATGAAACATTTCCATTAGTTGAAGCAAAATCTCAAGATTCCTTTAATGATAAAAATGGCGCTGTTACGGATGCAAATAAATGTGTTGGAGCTTCAGTTACTTCTACTCCTGTTCCAGTTGAATCCAAAGCTCCAGTATATAATCATCAAAGACAAGTTCGTATTGGTTTTATTATGAATGGTGTACAAACTGCAGTGAACTGTATGGTTAATATTCGAAGCAATGATGAAATTCTATATGTTGAACCTGTTGAATTGCTATTTGAAGGTGAAAAAATGTGGAGACGTCCGGTTCGTCAAGTTGTAAAAGAAATGGAAGAAAAAATTGCTGCTGATAAAAAGAATCAATTGAAATAAATTTGGATTACTGTACTTATATTTTTATATGTGTTTTTGATTTTTTATGATTTATTTGGTATTAACAATAAAAAAACTTATGATATTTATCGTCTTGAAGGAGGTCATGGGGGTTTGAAGTTCTATTAGTTTTACTGTAATATCGGGAATACTGTGATTATTGAATAGTTGAATTTGAAGAACATCTTTTGATTATAAAATTAAAAAAAAACAATTGATTAAAAAATATAACATCTATTACAATAATACATAACTACATAACTACAAAAAGCAATTGTAATTATATTATTTGTAATAGATAACAAACATTTTTCGGCAAATTTTGCAACATATCTCAATAAATCTTGTAAAACAGATAAGCAACTAGCAAATCAGCGCAACTGATTTGCTTGATTCCTCCGATTTTTAAAAGCAAATAGTAACAGACGTTTGATCCAATATGTTTGGGATGAAATGTTACTTATAAACAACCTTCAATGGATCATTTTCGTATGCATTTACATTGTTGGAAATATGAAACTACTCGAGGACTTTTTGAAGCTTCAATTCCAGAATGGGCAAAAGAAGAAGCAAAGGAAGAAATATAATTTTTAATGTCAGCAAGTTTTTGAAAATGTTGTTGTATTTTTTTTAAACTGTTTTAAAAAAAATTTCATAAAAAACCTTTAAAGTAAAGAAAACATAATTTAAGATTTACAAAATATTAAAAAAAACTTTTTTATTTGATCTTTTTTGGGAAATAAAACACAAAATTGCCAGACTTTTTTTCTAAGAAAATGTGTGAAAATAACCTTTACGTTCTTTTTTTTGTAAAAAATCGTAAAGCGACGAAAAAAAGGAAAGAAAGGAAAGTGTTCACTTTTTTTTAGTGTAACAAATATTTTGCAGCAAATTTAGCAACACCCCCATCATCGTCGCCGAAAATGAAAGAAGCGTCATTCAACTTTTGCTAGTTCATTCTCCTTTTTTTGTTCTTCCATTTTTAGTGACTAAAGAATTAATAAATACTTTTTTGCTTTAATATTTTGTAAATATTACAGTATAATTTAATAAATTGTGTTTAGTTTAAAAAAATTACTGTTTTTATATTTTTATCGGGACGAACCGTTTCGTAATCCCTTTAAAGAATTTTCCTTTTGCTTGACTAAAAAATAAAGAATTAATAAATACTTTTTTGCTTTAATATTTTGTAAATATTACAGTATGATTTTTGGTTTCAAGGTTGATTTATTATATTGTAATTAAATAATATTGTGCGTGTTCTTTGATAGCTTCTTTTTAAAAAAACTATGAAGGATAAAATTATTAAAAAATATTTATTAATATAAAGATTTTTTCGTTTAATTTCAAATTTTAAAAAATCAATTTTTCATTAAAATTTTTTTTTTCAAGCTTGATGGTTCTTTGTCATAGAAACGCATTTCGCCAAAGCTAAAGCAACTTTTTTTGCCATAGAAAAAATAGCAGCAAATTTTTTTCGATAAATTAAAAAAACGTTGTAATATTTTATTTGTAAATACTTTTTGTAATTTTTTTTGCAATTTTTATACTTTTTAGATTGATTTACAAAACCTTTGGGAATTGAATGATTTAAAAATGGAATCTATTCATCCACAATATGGTTCAATGGGAGGAAGAAGAATTAAAGATGAATATATTGAAGAACGAAATGGCCAAGCAGAATTTATTAAACCTGAAGAAACTTATACATATGACGTAGATTTTGGTACAAATCCACTGGATCCAGTTATTACACAAAGACACGAAGAACCTTCAACAATTTATGATCCACAAATTCCTCCACCTACAATTCCAACTACTGCTGCAGGCTATGCATATCCAGGTATTCCTGTAACCCCAGATGATGAACTTCCAATTAGTCATAATATTGTTCCACCACCTTTACTATCATGTTATGCACATCCTGCAAATGTTCCGGTACAAGCTCCTTCCCATGCAATTGCAGATATATCTGATCAAGCGTATATGTTAAAAAAAGCTAAAATGGAATTATATAATCGTGATATAAAGAATCTTACTTCTCGGACACAACTTATTGAATATAGTAAGCTTTTTATCCTTATCCCTTATATACAGTCCATCTTTTTTAGTGTTGAAGCAAAGCAGTGATCCAATTCCTGATTCTGATCCAATGTTAATGTTTAATTGTATTCTTTCAACTCGAAAGGGTGTAATTGGAGCACAACATCTTGCACAAGTTTCTTGCTTTGCTAATCCAAATTTGGATACATACATATGCTTACAATGCCAACATTGGACAACCGAATCTGAAATGTTTAAACATTTAAAATCTGAAATTCATCGAATTAATTATATGGTTTGTTTTTTAGCTTATTTTAACTGCAGAAAATTACGATTACTATTTTAGCAAAGAAATAAAGAATATCAAACAATGCATGCAAAAATTCTTTGTCAGCCTGATTCTAAATCTCGTGCAAAAATGGTTGATGAATTTGCATATAAAATTGCTGCACAAGAAGGAATTAAAAAATGTGAAACACGAATGAGAGTTGTATTAAATGAAGCAGCAATTGCAAGAATTTGGCCAGATTATCTGGAGTATCTTGATGATTCATGGCAAACTGGAAGCTTTAATGATGATGAAATTAAAGATGTTAAAGAAGAAGAAGAAGCAGATACAAAAGTTGGAGTTAAAAATGGTAAGGGATCTAAGGCTTTTGAGTATCTTACAGTAACTATATTTTAGAAGATGAATATGGTGAAGCAACAGAATCAAAGCCATCTTTAGCAAAACTTAAAGCTCGTCTTGATCTTGAAGATGGTGAACTATCAGATTCTGATGAAGACGAAGAAGAACAAGATGAAGACGAATATGAAGAAAAATTCCAACCAACAACTTCAATAAATTTGCTATCAACAGCAGATATTAAACCAAAATTTGCAAAACTCGATGAAGATTCTCGAATTTTATCGGCGCTTATTTTAATTCGACAAGAAGTTTTTGATCAACGAACATTTAGCAGATCTTTAATTGATTTTATTTGTAAAGAATCTGGTATAACTGCTGCGGAAGCATTGAAATTTCGAAATATTACAGATGTTGGTGAAAGGATTGGGGATGAATCTTTTACTACCACGCTTGCGCCTGTAACAGAATATTATCATGATCGACAAATTAAAGAATTTGAAATTCCTGCTACTCCGCCTGCAATCCATCCTGCAGTATTATTAACACAAATGGGAATGTAAGTTTCATGACTACAGTAATTTTTTAATTATAAAACAATTTTTTAGTGAAAAGCAACAAGTTGCTGTACTTCTTCGATCACTTGCCGAATTTAAAATGAATCATATCCCATCCACTCCACAATCTTCTTCAACTCAAACATTAAATTCAATTGAACGTGATAAACATGGTTCAATTATTCATAAAAATTATCAATCTGAATTTCCATATAAAGATTTACCATTAAGTGTTCTTGCACCAAATCCTGAAAAAGATTCTGCTCATCATTCTCATCAACATGGACATCGTCGTTCACATTCCTCTGTTTCATCATCATCATCATCTCGTGCAGGACCTCCTTCAAAAAAAATTAAACTTGAAAAAGAACGTCTTAATTCTTCATTTAAAGATGAACCGGTTGATTGGGATTCTGCTTCAGATGTTGCAGAAAATATGTTGTGATAATTTTTCGTTTAAATTTTGCTTTATATTTTTGTTTATTTTTTGTAGTGTTTTATTTTGTTATATTTCAATTTTTTATACAGATAATAAAGTTTTAGATTTGTATTAACAGAGGAAATTTTTTTCGAATGCTGTTATTTTTGAAATAACACTAGAAAGGCCTTTTCAATAATAAAATTTGTTTTAATAAGTTTTATCTTGTCACAAAGATTCTTGTCAGTTGAAAGCAAGAAATAAGTATTTCATTTATAAAAGGCTTTTTGTTTCAAAAAAGTCAGACGTTAAAATATTTTGAGGAGCGACCTTGAAAAATAATCTCCGTTTTTAATTTCTGAGCTGAGACGTTAAAACTAAAAAATTAATTATTTTCCTCATTCCAAAAAAAAGGTGAAACGGGTGTCAGAGATCTTTGAATATTTCATTTATTTATTAAAATGACAAAAGCTGTGAGTTAATATTATGCACCGGTAAAATGGTCATAATATTAATTTCCAGTGTTTGTTTCAGATTTATCAAAAAGTTTTATTAATTGTATCAAAAGATACAATTAATAAAACAGAAAGAAAAACAAAAACAGGGATTTAAAATATTTTTTCCATAGAAATAAGGAAAGAACTGTGGAAAGATTCAACAAATATTGTGAGCAAAATGATTTACCGGATTACCCTTTTGGTGATTCTATGGATAAAGAAAAAATATAAAAAGCCAATTGTCTGCTCATTTGTTTTTGTAATTTGATTTGTCTTTTTTTGTTTTATAGGTTTACATTTTTTCATTTTTATGAGTCACAACTTTTTTTTCGTTTTAATTAAAATAAAACTCAACAAAAGTTTGAAGTGACGCTCCAAGGTCAAATACCTTTCCCTACCGAAAAAAGTATGCAAATAACGGAAAATTTTTCAAAGATCAAAATGACCATTTTACCGGTGCATAATTACTTCTGTGGAAAAAATTACTTGTAAAATAGGTTTTATAATATTTTAGCTAGCAATTTAACTTTTTGTTTATGTTTTTTTTATTGTATATATCTCATTTTCTTTATTTTATATCTATTGCCTCACTGGTCCACGGATTTTATCTACGGATCTGAGTGAGATTATTCGTCTCGTCTCGAATAAATTAAATTATAAAATTATTATTTTTTATTTTTAAATACATTCAAATGACAAAAATTAATTCCTAAAACTCAACGGTCATTCATCTTTTTTTAAAAAATTAATGAGTTATTTAGAGTCTGCAAAAAGAAAGAAATACTTTATATTTTCGCAATTTACTGCTATTTGTTTTTGCATTTTTGGCACTTTTGCAGTTTTGCACCCCCTCACATTATTGTTTTAAAATTAGCATAAAATCATTGAGTTTGTTATGTGATTTTAAAACGGTGGATGGGTAGTGCAAATGAGCGGTTGTGGTTGATTTTGTGAATGAAAAATTCGAGGGGGTGCAAAACAGCAGAAGTTTTTTTAAACGTAATAGTGGCTCATGCAGTTTCTTAGAAATGAAACTGCAACGTAAAATTATGTTTTAGTATGGTATTATTTGTGCCATAATAAGAGGAATTTTGCTATAACTACAGAGAGAGAAAAACATTAAAAACAGTTTTTAACAACCGCATTATTTTTTTTTTCGCTGTAATAACAACTTTTTCGAATAAAAGTTAATTTGTTTGCTTGTGAAAGTGTGTTAAAACGCTTTTTTTGTATGACAGCCATAAATGTTAAAAACAATTATTTTGTAATTTTTCGTTTTTTAATAAAATGAATAATACATGTAAAGTTTATAATTTAACCTCTGATAATCTAAATACTTATCAATGTGGATTAAGAAGACTTGCAGCAAATTTGTATTATTACGATTTTGGATACATTTGTATAATACCTTTATTATTGATTATTATCATTTCAATTTTTGGCAAATTTAAAGGAAATTATCGTTGGTTTATTCTTAATCAAGCAATTTGGGATATAATTATTTGTAGTTATTATTCATGCAACAATATTATGAGAAGTTGGGTTAAACCAGGGATTTCTTGTCCATACTTGGCTAAAACATATGTAACAAAATCTGCAAACTGGGATTTAAATTTGGATTGGTTTACAGCTGAATTAATCAGCAATAACATATATTCGGCACTTTTTTTACTTACTACATCGAGATTTATAGCAATATATTTTCCGTTGATGTATGACAGACTGACAAAAAGCAAAAGAATTCTTTCAACATTCATAATTTTCTATTTTATTACTTTATTTTTAAATATATATCCAATCTTTCGATTTTTTTTATTCGATAAAAAAGTGGAATGTATTATTGCCGGAAATTCATCGTATGAAATTTGTAATGCTCGAAATGAATTTGAAAAAAGTTCTATTTATATGGTTTACCAAACTTTATATGATGTATTTTATATAATTCAGCGTTTTAGAGCTTTTATTCTTTTTTTTCTGTCAATCATTGCTTCTGTAATGATTGTTTGGAAGATTGCAAAACAAGCAAAATTCCAATTAAAACATAATCGAAAGGATTTTATTGCTTCACTTCGAATTGCCATTGCTATTGGCCTTCAAATACTCATCAATTCTTTTAGCTTTATAATTGATAGCTATAACAGATTTTTACCTCAACTTATAATATCGCTAAATTTGAAGATAAGAATTGCAAGAGCAAATAACGCATATAATCGAAATTATGAAGGATACTTGGATTTACGACTTCTGCCTGAATGGTTTGATCATTTAGATGGCTTAACTGCAGATATCCCTCGGGAAATGATTGTACAATTGCGAATTTTATTTGAAGCTTTTATCGTTTTGGGAATTATGACTGGATATCGAGAAGCTATAATTGATTTTATTAAATTTATTTTAAAATTCACTCGCTATTCTTTCAAGTCAATCAATAATTTTATGTTCAGGCTAAACAAAGCGAAAGTTTCTGAAACTACTGTTTTTTGAAAACTTTGTATTAACTGTAAAAATAATATGGTGTTTAATTTTTTTTTGTAAACTGTAACAATATTATTACACACTGTTCTTTAATAAATAAAAATCGTTTTGTTTATTTTATTTCATGTTTCATATTTTAAAAATTTTTCAAGCTTTTTTATAAATAATCTCTGCATTCTTTTTTCGAATTCCATCTTTTTTACAAAACATTTTTGTTCTCAAAAATCATTATGTAAAAAACATTCGCACTACTTTTGCTAATAATAAGCCACAAAAATTCATCCCTCCCTATCAGGAATTGCAGAAGCAACTTTTTTGCTCAATATTCTAAATTTTATTTATTTTATTTTATTTATTTTTTTTTAATACGTGCCCAAAGCACATTGATAATAATACGATACAAAATTATAATACAAGTTAAAGTAAATTAAAATACAAAAAAAGACTAATTAGCCTTTAAAGTGTGAACTCCAAAAATGGTCCAGAACCAGTTCCTTGAAGTTTCTTTGCTTAAATTTAAGTTTTAAATTTTTGGGTAATGAATTAAAGGTATCAGCTGCTTGAATAAGGAAAGATTTTCTTCTAACTTCACTTTTGCAATTCGGTATATAAAATCGAGTTCTTTCATGGCGGGGAGAATAAAATTGCATTTTTGGATATCCTGGGGTTTCATAACTTATACGGGCTTGATTGAAATAGATTTTATGAAGCAATGCTATATCAGTTCCTGCCCTTCTGCCTTTTAGGGATACTAAATTCAGAGTGTTTAATCTTTCTTCATAAGAAGAAGCTTTTAGGTTAGGTTTGCGATTACAGATTAATCTTGTTGCTAATCTTTGAACTCTTTCAAATTCGTTTTTTAGATAATTTAATGATGGATTGAAGATGGGGGAGCAAAATTCTAAATGTGGCCTAACATATACGGTATAAAGTTGATATATCAAAGGATCAGTGGTATTTAGAGTTTTTAAGAGTAAATATAGTTTTTGTTTTGCTTTATTAGATATTAATTTTATATGATAATTATATCAAAATTGTTATACTGGTAAGAAACTTTTTCATTTTTAGGTTCGAAATGGAAACTATTGCATTTATCAGTAGACATTTTAAGAAAATTTTCCGTTGTCCAGTTAAACTCAATGATTTTATGCTAATTCTAGAACAAAAATGTGAGGGGGTACAAAACTGCAGAAGTGCCGGTTTTTTATAAAAAAATCATAAATTTATTTTCAAAAAGCCCTTTCTAGTGTTATTTAAAAAAATTTGAAACGGCTGACGATTTGATACATTTTTTAATCAAATTTCATTTTAAATAATGGCATGGCAGCCCTGAACCTGATAGTCACGAGCAATAAAAAATACCTGAATTTCAGGTTCATGCCATTTCAAAAAAAACACGTTAAAATGAAAAATTCTTTCAACCATCTGCTTCCATAAAGATGTGTTAAAATTACGAGGTGGAGGAAGGAATTTGCATATTAGAAATTTGATTTATAAATCCAGAATTGTTGGAAGCAATATAATTTTTGAAAGACAGCAAATTTGCGGCTTTGAGTTTGTAAAGCCATTTTAAGTGATAAAATTCTAGGAATTGTTTTCTTAGTTGTCTCCTAAAAACATTTTTCATATCGAACTAACTTTTTTATAAATACCCCTGAAAAACAGGCAAAAAAGCTTTTTTATCACTAGTTTACAAACTAAAAAAAACGTCATTTAACAAATATGCTTTCAGCGCGGGACCAACTTTTTTGTCTTTTTTTTGCAAAAGCAATTTTTTCGCCGAAAAAGTGATAATCTTTATCATTTTTTTTCGGTGTTGATTATTTTTTAGTGTTTTTTTTTATCAATAATCGTTTTCAGAATATTGAAGAACATATATAGCATCAAATCATGAGATGACGTTTAACATATATTTTTTACAAAAAAAACGATAAAGATTATCACTTTTTCGATGAAAAAATTGCTTTCGCAAGAAAAGACAAAAAAGTTGGTCCCGCGCTGAAAACATATTTGTTAGATGGCGTTTTTTTTAGTATGTCGACTCGTGATATCAAACTCGGAAAAAATAAATGAGAAACGTTTTTTGCCTGATTTTCAAGTTTTAGGAAAAAACTTACGAAAAAACAAAGAGAAAGAAGAATGCCGAAAAATGATATCCCGGATATGCAGTAAATCGAATAAAATTTATAATTACATAAATCAAATCATATTTATATTCATCATTTTCTTTTTTATATGATTCATATTTCATTGCAATTGCATAAAAGACATAATGAATTATGCAAATGAATGATGCAATACCGGCTTGTGAAATAAGTCGAACATCTGGAGATAAATTTGTTCCATTATTCTTTTTATGCCGTTTTCGATACGTAATTCCAGTAATTAATGAAATGACAAATGCCATAATAGAAAGTGTGCCATTTCCTGCAGCAGAAATTGTACCAAAAAATGCCCAATAATTTTTATTGTTACAATTAATACTTGCAAAGCATTTAAAATCCACAAAAATTGGATAACCAATAATTAAAAATGGTGACAAAAATAAAAATGTCACAGATGGCTTAAAAAATTTTGTCCAAAGGGAATTGTAATTTGCATAATAGAATACAGATGTCAGTCGATTCAAAGATAATAAAAGCATCCAAAAACTGCTAAATGAATTATTGTAATGTGCATATGGAACAAAAATTATATCAATTGGTTTACAATCAATTGTGGCATTTTTACTATAATCATAACAAAATCCATTTATTATCACTAAAATCCATGCAAAAATATCAACAACAAATCCAATAAAAAGTAAATAAAAAAATACATTACAAATATTTAAAGTTTTTTTCCAAAAATGATATGAAAAAAATATTATTACAAATGGTTTAAATATAAATGTTATATAAACTGTCACATCATAAATTGAATTAGTTGTTTTTGCAATATTTTCGATTTTTTCATTTACATACATTGAGGATGACATTTTTAACTACAAAAAAGAATTTTCGAGAAAAATATTCCAAATAATACTATTTGTAATAAATTATTTTCATAAATGTCAGAGGCGGTTTTAGCATTCGTAAAAATTTCTGAAAAAAACAGATGTGCATTAATTTTAATTTTTAATATTCCTATTTTTTGCTGAACATTTCTGTTTTTTTTTTCGCAGCAGCTGAAACTTATATTTAAATTCTGGAGATTCCTTAAAAGTTGAATAACATATTTATGCTCTGTAAATTCTGTTTCATTACGCTTCTTTTTATATTTAAAAAAAAATATTAAAAGAAGCAGCTGCTTTTAAATTGTATTTCCACTGTTGAAATTTTTTATAAACATGTTTATATTACACATACTAAGTTTTTTAAGTTGTTTAAAAAAGTTGCCAAAAACATTTTTAAAGAAAAATCTTTTCATACAAAAATTTAGTCTTTAAAATTGTTGTTGTAAGAGTTTTTTTGCTTCTGAAGTTTGCTTCCTTTTTGAAAAACATGCTTTACGATAAAATATCAAATAGTTGTTTATTAGTACAATGTATCAATTAAAAATATTTAAGGTAATATAATTTTTTTGGCAGCTTATATTTTTCATGTTCCAATAATCCAAAATCTATGGTTGTTGTCCACGCAATATTAACCAACATTTTTTTTACTAAAATCGCTAATAAAATTAAATTTGGAGGAAATTAAAAATTTTTGTTTAATTTTTTTTGTATAGAAACATCAAGTTGTTTTTTTTCCTAATACCAAAAAATGTTATGTCAACACAAAAAAGAATGAATGCTTTTTTAAGCAACGAAAAAATCGATGTGAAAACAAGAACTTTATTGGTGTCTGAATTTTGAATATTTTGTTTTGAAATTATATTTTTCATGTTAATGACAGAAACAAAAACGTACACTTTCTTTTAAATTATAATAGAGTTAAATAATATTTATGCTTAAATTTATGCAATTAATTTTAAATTTTCAAAAAAATAAAACTATAGTTTTAGCCAAATAAAAATATCAAAAATGAAAGGACACATTTTTGAATGTTTCGCAGAATGCTATTTCGAAATGTGTTTTCGATGTTTTTTTTGGAACCAAAAAATGGTTGGTTCTTTTTACGACTCAGTTGTAAAGGATAGATTTTCTAAAAGTTGTGTTTTTGTATATATCATTTTGATTTTTTTTTGAAGATTTTATTTTTAACTCTGGTTTTTCACATTTAAATTACAGAAACATGAAGAATTATGTGACACTGGTTAGTCTACCACGATGTTGTAGATACAGCTTTAGCCAATAAATATAAAAATTATGAATCAACATTTCTACATTTAGTCACATTTGTGTGCTGCTTTTCTCCATAGTCACAATATTCATAGCAATAACATTCAAATTTTATCAAGCAAAGGTTTTTTTTTTATTAAAATTAAAAAAATAAAATTATATGTGCATTAATTTTAATTTTTAAATTTCATATTTTTGGCTGAAAATTTTTGTTTTTTCTAAGAAAAATGGCATGTAATTATTTTTACCCTATATTTTTAATGAATTTCCCTATAATTTTTTCATTACCTATATTTTTAATGAATTTCCCTATAATTTTTTCATTACCTATATTTTTAATGAATTTCCCTATAATTTTTAAAATAGCTATATTTTATCGAATTTTTAAAATTTTGTAAATTTATTGAAAAAAATCAAAGAAATAAGAAACAACAACAAAGTAAAAAAAATTATTTAAGTTCTTGATAATGCTGGAGTATGATTTCTGGGACGTCCTGGTCGATTTCTTGCAGTTCCATTGATTGTTTGACGAAGTGCAGGCATGTTTGGCCATTGTCGACGATTGCAAATTGTTTGAAGAAGAAGAACATGCTTGCAACGTATACGTAATGCTCCGACTGGACAATTGCATGTAAATTCATTGTCATATAATAGTGATCGAGTAACAGCTACAATATTTTGTTGAAACAATTTAATATCTTCAGCATCCAAATCATTATTTTCATCATTCCATTCAGATTTTGATCTTCGAAGATACCATGTTCCACCAGAAAAAATAACTTTTGTGACATGCTTTAGATCATGCGCAGCAATCCATTCATTAGTTTTGACAGAAATATCAGGATCTCCATAATTCTTATGAGCGCAAACATAAAGTCATTTCTTTAAAGCTGCAATAGCTTCCATCAATGGAAGGCGACGATTAATAAAATCACGTTTGATCCATTTGTTTGATCCTTCCATTCCATTATTTTGACGAATTCCTTGGCCATTTGCAGCAAACCAAAATTTATTCTTTTTAATATATTGACGATCAAAATAATCAGCAAAATCAACAATTCCAAGATGATCAGATTCTTTCCATTTTTCTATTAATGCAGCAGCAGCTAAATCAAAATGATTTTCAAAAGCACGATTTGCTAATTCGAGAATTTCATTTTTCATTATTTCTCCATCCGTTTTTTTATCAATTTCGAATTCGCCAAATTTAACATCAAAAATATGTCGAATAATATGAGCGATACAATTTCTTCGGTGAACATCAGGAAAAATTTGCTGAAGAGCAGTTGTAATACATTGAGCATTTTAAAAATCCGATAATATATAGGTAATGAAAAAATTATAGGGAAATTCATTAAAAATATAGGGTAAAAATAATTATTTTCCAAGAAAAATTTTCGGCAGCATTGGAAAAATTGAGGTATTTCCTCAAATCTAAATAATATATCCCCATGTGCTCAAACTCTGTTTTTTTAAAAAAAAAAATAAAAAAAAAGCAGCTGCAATATAACAATATTGCGGCTGCTTTTTTATAATGTGTTTTTGGCATAAAAGAATTTTGCAAACTAAAAGGTTACCAAAATATTTGTAACATAATTTTTTTTCTTAGAAAATTGCTTTCATTCAAGATTTACAAAATATTAAAAAAAACTTTTAAAACACAAAATTGCCAGCAGGGATTGAAAATGAGGCCGGCCCGGCCCCGGGCCGGGCGGGCCTTAGTAATTCTGGCCCGCGGGCCGGCCGGGCATATTTTTCAAATTTTGTTTTTTGGTAGTTTTTATGTTTGTGGTGTGCGCAGTACGCACTTTTTCTTTTCTCATCACTATGAATCATTGTTATATTAATTCATATTGATGAGAAAAGATGCAAAAACTATTTTTTGCAAGCTGCAGGTTTCGAAAAATATTCTAAAAAACTTATAAAAAAACTTGAAATATTTTAGGGCCGGCCGGGCCGAGAAAATTCCGACGACGGGCCGGGCCGGCCGACTTTTTCGGCCCGATTTTCAATCCCTGATTGCCAGACTTTTTTTCTAAGAAAATGTGTGAAAATAACCTTTACGTTCTTTTTTTTGTAAAAAATCGTAAAGCGGCGAAAAAAAGGAAAAGAAAGTGTTTAATTTTTTTTCAGTGTAACAAATATTTTGCAACAAATATTTTGCAGCATTTTTTGTTCTTCCATTTTTAGTGACTAAAGAATTAATAAATACTTTTTTGCTTTAATATTTTGTAAATATTACAGTATAATTTAATAAATTGTGTTTAGTTTAAAAAAATTACTGTTTTTATATTTTTATCGGGACGAACCGTTTCATAATCCCTTTAAAAAATGTTCTTTTTGCCTAATATCTTGCGTAAGTTGTACAAAAAATGTTCAACAAAAATGCTGAATTTTTTTTGTCGGCAATAAAATATTCAAAAAGCAAAAAGTGGTTGCGAAAAAAGCTTTGTTTTTGTTGTTCTTTCTCAACAGCAAAAATCTATTTTCGAAACAAAAATGGAAAAAATGCTTTTCGCAAAGAAAAGAATTGAAGTGCAAATGAATAAAGGTTTTTTATGTCAAAATAAATCGATTTTTTGAATATTTTATTTTGAAATTATATTTTTCTTGTTTATGACAAAAACAAAAAAGTAAACTTTTGCAAAATTATATTTCACATTTAGGTCATCTCAATTTAAACCTGGAAATATATGCTTTTCCTTTCATTTTTAATAATCAGAATGTTATCAAATTTCAGAAGCGTTTCAACTTTAAAAAAAGCTAGGAAAAAACACTTGTGTGTTAATTTTAACTTTTAATATTCATATTTTTTACTGAACATTTTTGTTTGTTTGGAAATAAGTTTATTGGCAGCAGCTGAAAACTATATTTAAATTTTAAAAGAAAAAAATTCTTTTTCATTACGTTTCTTTTTATATTTGAAAAAACGATATTGCAGCCGCTTTTAAATTGTTTTTTCATCGTTGAAATTTTTTTGTAAACTTGTTTAAAAAAGCCAAAACATTTCTAAAGAAAAAAAAATTTGTAGAAAAATTTAGTCTTTAAATTGTTGTAAAAGTTTTTTTTTGCTTCTGAAGTTTGTTTCGTTTTCGAAAAACATGCTTTACGATAAAATATTAACTAAAAAAGAAATGAGAGATTTAGGACAATACAAAATAAAACAGAAATTCAATAAAAAATAATTCAATAATAAATTTAGAAATGTTGTTAAATTAAACGTTATATATTATGACAATTATCGTATTTTCTTTAATTTTTTTTTTGAATAAGGTTTTAATGATTCAACAAGAATATCATCCTTAATAAATTTTTATAATATTGAAAATTGTAATAGGATGGATTCCGACTTTGAGGATTTCAATCATAAGCCACCAGACGTAAATTTATGCAGAAAATTTTAAATATTCAAAAATGTAAAAATAAAATTTTAGTCGATTAAAAATACTAAAAATGAAAGGGGCCATTTTTGCATTTTTTTGCAAAATATTATTTCGAAATGTATTTACGCTGTTTTTGGAACAAAAATAGAAATGAGAAAAATGAAACTGGTTGGCTTTTTTAACATCTGTTATTTTTAAAACTGATTTGTAAAGGATAGATTTCCAAAGAATGTTTGTTTATTTAATTATGATTTTTTTTTGAAAATTTTATTTTCAACTATGAACTTTTACATTTTGATTACAGAAAAATGGAAAAATTTATAATGATGTTATATCGATTAGTACATTGCAATAACAAAGCTTTGAACAATAATTAGAAAAATTATGAATTCACCAAAGAACACATTTCTACATTTAATCCCTTTTTTTGCGCTGCTTTTCTCGATTATCAAAAATGTTCATAAGAATTACATTTGTATTTAATGAAACGGAGGTTAAGGCTATCATTTGCTGCTACTTTTGAGAAATTAATTTTGACAAATTTTATTAATAAAAATTTCACACTGAAAAAATAGATTTTTATTTGGCTTCAAACTTATGAAAGAAGCAATTCACTGAACTTTAAATTTTCAAAAATATTTTAGTGAAGTAAAATAAATAGACATTATTCTAAACACTTTGAAGCATTATTGCAAATAGTTGTAGTATTAGAGATTTTATAAACTGCGAATAATTTCAAACAACCATTCTTATCATTTTTAACGGAAAATTGTCGATTTGATTATTTATTATATTCTAAATTGTAATTCAGTTAAAAAATCTCACGTTTTTTAAATGAAAATGCCATATTTTTTTGAGTAAAAAAATTAATAGGCTATAATTAAAAAAAAAATTTAAAATATCGTATTATTAAAAGACAAATTCTTACAAACGAAAATAAGAATATCATTTAAAATTTTCAAGTCTTTTTGAGTTTTCGACATATTGTATATTTGTCAAAAGTATTGTGCACTGTTAATTAGAATATTTTTATAAAATGTAATTTTTAATTAATGGATATAGAAATGGAGGATGAAAGTTAAATTTCTTATTTCAAAAAAACATGGCAAGTTACATTTGAATAAAATCAGTAATAAAAATATATTCCAATTACAAATATTTTTAAAATATAAAAAAAAATTAAACTGAAAAAATTCAGTTGTGCAAAAACAACAATTTTTTTTTGAAATGGAGTGCAACCACATTTCTTTTTTAATACTGAAAATGTGTGAAAGCGATATTTTGTTTGCATTTGGTTTTTTTCATCGCAAAAACATCCTCCTTTTTATGGTTTTTTGTATTTAAAAATTGAGATGATTTGGGCACTGCTCTTTTTGTTAAAAAATTTTAGTTTTGTGATTTTTATTGTAATAAAAAATATGTATAAATTTTACATTTCACATTTTTTTTGAAATGCATATTTATTTTGACTTTTTTTATGTATTAATTTTGATGTATTATTTTTCCAGAAGTGATAATTTGTGTAGAATTTTTCTCGAATGGATTTTTTTTGCATGTTTGTGTTTTCGTAATATTTTTTTAGAAGTGCTTTTTTGCGTAGAATTCAGGAAAATTAAATGAAATTCTACTCAAATTAGCACTTCTGAAAAAATAATACAAAAAATTTCTCCTGAAAAAATCCATTTAAGAAAAATTCTACACAAATTATCACATCTGAAAAAAATAATACATCAAAATTAACACATAAAAAAAGTCAAAAGAAATATGCATTTCATAAAAAATGTGAAATGTAAAATTTATACATATTTTTTATTACAATAAAAATCACAAAACTAAAATTTTTTAACAAAAAAAGCAGTGCCGATTATTTATTTCTTTTAAATATTTTTTTTAATACTTTTGACTCAATGCAATATTTTTCAAAATTAATTAATGCAAGTGAATTTGTTTCTTGAAAAATATGTCATACCTTGCATTAATAAAGTTGTAGTTAAAAGCAAAACGAGAATGAACAATTAATATTTATTCTTGTTTTTATGAAAATTTAGGAAACGTTAAGTCCTGTCGTAGAAACGCAATTAAAAAGTAATAATTAACAACTGAAACATTTTTACTAAATTACTTGCTGAAATTGAAGAAACTGTAAATAAATATTTTTTTTCTGTTTTTGCATTTTATAAATTTTTTGTGACAATTGGAGAACATTATTTTGAATATTAAAAGGAAATTTTATTTTATGAGAAAAAATTTTGAAAATCGAAATGGTTGCTTTTGCAACTGTTTTTTTACGATTCATCAAAAAAACGGAACCTTATAAGAGATGATTATGGTAGGCAGGTTGTGAAATAATTTTTATCTGGAAATTTCGTTTTCCAAAATAAAATTTTTTGAATTCTTTCCGAGTTGTAGCGCTAAAACAAATATTTTCAACTTAACGCTTTAAATCAGAAAATTTGCTACCTTAAAACAAGTAATGTCACACTTCCAGATAAAGCATAAATATCACCAAGATAAAATATTGCAGATGTAAAAAAGGAGTCAATTTCAGTGTTTGATGGAAAAAGTAATCGACTAGCATTGTAAGATGAGCGAAGAAGCTGTGCAATCATTATAACAAATGACATGACTAAAAATTAAAAAAGATATTATTTATTCAAAAATATAAGACGCGGATATGAAAAAGTTTTTCCAACAGTTGTAAAAATCTCACTTTTCGCAACTGTTGGGAAAATCTCACTTTTTTTGTATGGAAAAAATGAGATTTTTTTTAACAAAACGCGTTTTTTTTGGCAAAATGGCTTTTTTTGTCTTTTTCGAACCTTTTTTGAATGGGGTAAAAAAACATTTTTCATATCCGCGTCTTATATGTATAAACAGCAAATTTCATTCATAAACATGGATGAATGAATTTGTTTGTTTACGAAAATGTCTCACAAAGCAATGCTCTTTCATTTACATTTACGCTTGAATCTGTATTTTTGAGAAAATAAAATTTAAAAAAAGATAAAACATTGAAAATTGCAGCAAAAAATGTTGTTGAAAGATAAAATGTTGTAACCGTTGTTGCGATTATTGCCCTAATTGTTGGAATCGGAATTGTTAATGTAACTTGAGTATCTGATAAATATACAAATAATGCAGGAAAATGATATCTCCAACAAACAAACAAGATTGGCACACCAATTAGCATAAAAATATACCATTGCCGATTCCAAAGCGAATTATGTTGAAGAGGAAACCAGATCAAAGTGAAACGATTAAAAGATAAAAATACATGCCCAAGATATTGAATGGCAGCAAAAAATGTGGGTGTATGATAACAAATTGATGCAAGAACGGCGCTTTCTTTGTAAAAAGGAATAAAAGCTGGGATAATAGATATTTTTCGAGATACTACCATCTGTAAATTTTTTTGTAATTATATTTGCTAAAAAATTTTAATAGTATTAACAATCAGAAACCATAACAAGTCGGCAATAAATACTATTCTTAAAATAGAATAAAACGGGCCATTAAATGCTACTTTTCTTCGGGCAATCATCAAAATTAAAACAGATAAATGAAACAAATAAAACAAAATTTCAGCAACAAAATAAATAATGGCGCCAATTGTCAGTCCCATTTTTCAAATAAAAAAAAATTTAGTACACAAAGTCCAAGTAATTCAAAAAGTTCACAGAGTCTTTAATTTAGAAATAACTTTCTACATTTGAAATACAAAACCTTAAAAGGAAGTCTCTTAGTTTTTTAGAAATGGAAATTATATTAATAATTTTTTTTATTAAAAACACAATTTTTTAAAAGGACAATTGTTCTGCATAATTGCTTTTGAAGGCAAATTATTTGAGAAAGACGCTTAATTACTTTTAAGTTCCATATTAACTAATTAATAATTGTTAATTGTGAGAGTTTTAAAATTAAAAAAAAACCTTTAATGATCCCTAGCCACGTTGTTAAGACTTTGTCTTACTTTCTTTTTTTTTTGAAGCAAAAAAAATTAATGTGTAAACAAAAAAAAATGTTTTTAAGCGTCTAACTTTATGAATATTTATTTTAAAATTATATGTTTCTTTTTAATAACAGAAACAAAAAAAGTACACTTTTGCAAGAATGAAGTTTAACATTTAACACATTTTGGGTAAAAAAACCATGAAGATGAAAAAATCATTTAAAAAAAATTAAAACTTTTAATTTTGTTGTTAAACTTTTTACAAGAAATATATAAATGAAAAAAAAGAAACACATATTTTTTTAAAAATGTATTTTTAAATTTCCCTTCGAAGGATGTGTTTATTAAAAGATACCATTTTTGTTTTTATTATTTGAATGAATTAATTTACAAATAAAACTAAAATATTAAAAAAGTCAAAACCAGCTTTAAAATGCGCTTCACCGAAATAACAAAAAAGAAG
The DNA here is from genome assembly GCA_963922195.1 of Panagrolaimus sp. PS1159. Classification (NCBI taxonomy): domain Eukaryota; kingdom Metazoa; phylum Nematoda; class Chromadorea; order Rhabditida; family Panagrolaimidae; genus Panagrolaimus; species Panagrolaimus sp. PS1159. Next base: position 678,544 of record CAWUHW010000006.1, read on the forward strand.
AAAAAAGACAAATAAATGGATTTCGTCATCATTTTTTTTTCAGTTGTAAAGCCTTGTTTTTTTTGCAAGTCCAGATGGTCTAAAATTTTAAAAACATTAATGCTTTAAATTTTTTTACATTTCAAAAAAACTACTTTTTGGAACAAATTTGTTTAATGACGAAACAGTGATAGTTAATTTAACGTTATTTTTGCTTTTTTTTCATCGGTAAAATTTTGTTCGAAGAGAAAGCTTTTGCAAATGTCCCTCCCGAATCTAGTTTGCATAAAACAAAAATTAAACAGAAGACGCTATCACATCTCACATTTATTATAACTTTATGTTACACTTTTTTTAATAAAATCAAAAAAATTTTAAAAGACAAGTTTCAAATAAATTTTTTTATTTAATGGTTTTATGATTTTGCATCATATAAGTGAAGCAGTTTGTTGAGTTTCAAATTTTATTGTAATTATTTAAAAAAAAGAAAAAAGTTGATTTGAAAATAGAGAAAAATATTTTTTGTGCACAGTTATTAATTAGAATAATTTAAAAAAATATACTTTTTTATTAATGGATTTGTGGACAATGACCATGGAAGTTTAATTTCTTATTTCAAAAAAAAAACATGGCAGCTTATATTTTGAAAAAAACCAGTAATAAAAATATATCCCAATTACAAATATCTTTAAAATATTGAAAAGAAATTAAATAGGAAAAATTCTGTTGTGCAAAAACAACGATTTTTATTTGTAGTTTTCATTTTACTTTTGTTTTTATGCGTTTGTTAATGCGAAGAAAGCTTTATTGCTTAAATAATTTATCATAATAAACAGTGATTAAACTTTTGGTTATTATTACAAGGTTTAAAACACATATAGTTTTTACAAAATTTCAGGAGAATAAATGTATATTACGAGAAACCACATTCGTTTTATAAATACGGTGTAAGAGCTTGATAGGTCATGTTACAGAAATTTTGTCCTCGCTTGAAACGAAGAAATCCATCTTCACCCCACCATTGTCCCCAACTATTCTTTGCAATCCAATATTCTGGAGTATATCCAACAACAAGAATAACATGTCCGCCGAGTCTTTGTTTAAAACATTCTTCTGCTGGAATATCTAAGACTCCAGAGCTATAAGACATAAGAGCTGGTGGAACATCCAATACCATTGTAAATGGACCAAAATTATGTAACTGTTGAGCATATGCAGATTCATTGTTATCAAACCAATAATATCCGGATATTTTATATCTTCCAGAATTACAGGTATTGTCACAAGTTCCATTTTGAGCTGTATATGTTGAACAACTTTCCAATGGAATTCCAGCATCTTTGGCATAATCAAAAGCATAATCGGGCCATCCTCCCTTGCATTGGTGGGAATTAGTATCGCAGTTAACCAATGTCTGTTCTGAAAGATCCAATAAAAGCTTATTTTGTCGAATAAGATATTGAGATTCAATTGCCGCAGCAGCGGCAAAAGCCCAACAGGAACCACATTGTCCTTGATCTTTTACAGGTGAAACATATCCGTCACTTCTATAATCCCTGTATGCTGGAACCAACGCGGCACTATCATTTTTGCCATCAAAAACACTTCGTTTTACACGAAAAGTTGAAGATTTTGAATGGTGGGGAAGACCGCCGAGATACTGCAAAAACGTAAAATTTATTTACAGTGTAACACAAAGTCTCCATCATTTAAGATACTATTCCAGGGCCTGGGCAATCAGTTAAAAACTATCCGAAAACCCCCATCTTTTTTATCAATAACTATTGATTTTACGGCACTACTTCAGTTCATCGCCCCCTTCCATTTTTAATACCAAATTTGCATGATTCTAGTGAGTTTGTAATTTAAAAGGGTTGGTGGGTGGAACTATTGAACGGTTGATATGTGAATGAAAATGGAAGGGGGCGACGAATTGAAGAAGTACCGATTTTACAAAACAATCAAACTTACATGTTTTTGTTCATCTTCTGACATCAAAGAAAACTTGTTTAATGCAAATTTGGCACCTTTAAATTTTCCATGAAATTCTGCCAACTTTTGTTTTGCATTTCGAAAATTTCCAAGACGTTGAATAAAATCAGTAGCATTCCCAAGATTGAACTTATGCTTATTGATAAGTGCGGTATATTCCTGAATTTCAGGATCAGCAAAGTTAATCCCTGTAACTCGGAATTTGTTGAAACTTGTTGCTGCTGCAGCTCCCCCAATGGTGACTAGAATGATGAAGAAGAAGAAAATGGAAAGGAAATGCATGTTTACAGATTCAATACAAAATTTAATTAATTTCATTCATCCTTTTATAGCAGAATTTTTTATGTAATCAAATGTCAACAAATAGTTAAATTACAGTAGTTAAACAAAGCTTTGAAAAATTATAGGTTTGTTTGCTTTTTTTAGGTCAATAATTCTTGTCAAGTGTCACACCCAAAAGTGTAGGATTGTTACTAAAATTATATTTGCGTTATGTTTTATGCATTTTTTTTTTGTAATTATTCGAAAGAATGTCCCACACAAAGCTTTTGCTGAATGAGTTTGTACAAACATTAAACATGTATGCTGAAAGCTTCAATATTCATTTTTAGCAGAAATTTTTAAAACAAAATTCACACCCAAAGGTGTGGCTACATAAATTGAACTAAAAAAATAGAATTTAAGATTTAATGACTTCACATAAAATTTATAAATTGATAAAAAATATTGAAATGATAAGATACCGTATTCTTTAAGAAGCGTTTTACCAATTTTTTGCTGTAAAATTTTCTGTCAAAAACATTTTTTATTAACGGAAAAATCAAAAGGTGGCACCTAAAAGGCGGCGGTGTGAAATGTTAAACGTGGCACCACGGCAGAACATGGAAAAAAAAATAGCAAAATTTTGTTTTTTGATAAAAAATATTTACAGCTATCAAGTTAGAAAAAATGACTGTATAAAATTTAGGTAAAACTTTGCTTCACTGTTTTCATAAAACTTTTAGGGTCATTTTTATTCAGAAAAATATGGTGGCTGCTGATTAGGAAACCGTTTTTCCTCTTCAGCAAATATGGTATATTTTTTTCATTCGAATGCCATCAACTATAAATATCAAATAAGCCGTAATTGATGAAGACGAAGATAAAAGACACGATAATTTTAAGGGGAATACTTGAAAATCAACATTAATGAAGTTCTTTTTGCAAATATGGTAATATTTCTTTTGTTCAACCAAAATACCACCTAAGCAAGGAAAAAAACAATCTTTTTTATTACCAATTTTTTAAACCAAAAAATGAACAACAAAAAAAATGGCGCAAAAAAAGAATGAAATTTTTAAAAAGAGTATCGAAAAAAATCTGTTCTCAATAAATGTGAAAGGAATTTTAATTTTATTAAGATCAGTTTATTTTTGTGAGCTCTTTTCATTTTGTAACTTGATTTTGTATTTGATATTTTCTTTGATTAATCTTACTTTTCTTTTTTAGATACATTCAATTATGGATGATCAGCAAACATTACCACCTCATTTTCAAAATGAATTAGATTTATTGAAAAATGAAAATGATAAATTGAAAAAATTAAATGATGATCAAAAGGATATGATTTATGATCAAGCTATGACCGTATGTTTTTTAAATATTGTAAATTTCTTAACAAATTTTATAACTTACCTTAGATCCGAGAATTAAAAAAAGAAGGTGCTTCAAATAAAGAGGAAATAAAAAAATTGCAATCAATATGTGATAAATCTGAAAAGAAAATTAACGATTTGGAAGCTAAAATAGTTGACACAGAAAATCAAAATGTTAATCAAGGAAAAATTTATCAAACAAAAATTGAAAAACTAAAAGCAATTATTGAAGCTCGAAATAAACTACTAAAAGCAATTATTGAAGCTAGAAATAAAAAAATTACAGAATTAAATACAACAATTAAAAATCATGAAAAAGTTGAATACAATTTTCGATCAAAGATTACTGAATTGGAAGAAAATTATAAAGCAACTTTGGAACGGGTAAGTATTTACTTTTTTTTTAAAAATTAAAATTTTAAAATACTGATTTTTAGAAAATGGAACCCAAAAACCGTGAAATTAATAAGGTTAAAGAAAAGATGGCAGATGAAATAAAAAAATGCAAATCAAAACCAGTTTCTGTAATTCAAGAACAATCTGTACACATTTTCCCAACACATGGAAAAAGAGGACGTCCAAGAAAAATTACAAAAAGAGGAGGCCATCCACCAAAAGCTATTCTTCCAACACCTCCATCATCAAATGAAAATGTTGCACCAACTGCAACAGTTTCCGTTAAACGTGGTCGTCCAAAGAAGGTTTTTCCGTTGCCATCAATAAAAAACAAAGAAAATGAACCATCAGAAAAATCTCCAGGAAAACGTGGACGTCCAAAAACGTGTTGTTTTCTTTTCACCTTAAATTTTATTTGTTTTTGCATGTTTCTTTTTTTTGTTATTAAAAAATAAATCATTTTTAAAATATCTATTTAGTTTTTTTTGTAATTAGTTTTATAGAAATTCAATCAACGTTTTTTTTGAGAAATTTTTAAATAAGATGTTTTTTTTTTGTTTCAACATTTTTTGAGGGGATTTTTTTTCCTCAAGTTTGGCCCTCATGGGATTCGAACCGGCGACAAAAAATGTGTTTTTGAACAATACTAACAACAATTTGAGTATTTTTGGAAGTAATTTAGGTTTTAACGATTCGTCCAATTTCGAGTAATTTCAGACAACCATTCTTATCATTTTTAACGGAGCAACCAAGTATAGACTTCATTTAATAAATAAAAGTTTACAAGGTTTTTTTTCAGTGTAAATATTACAATTTCTTGAATTGCTCTAAAATATTAAAAACAACTGTAAGGACGTGCGCAGCAATGTGGGACGCCAGTGTTCCCCGCATTTTTTTATCCAAAAGAAAATGAAAGAGAGGTATACTGTAGAAATTTAAACTTTTTTTTAAATTACAATTTTTATCCTAATATATGTAGAAAAAGGCGCTGATTCCGAAAATCAAACTTTTAAATATTATTTATTTACAAAAAAATGTAAAATATCAGAGAAAACCGTATTTTTTTTCCGTTTTTTTGATGAGGTTGTACTACGACCAAAAATGCCCCAATTTGGGATTATGTCTATCGGATACAGAATTTTTTTCTGCATCGAATAGTATTTTTAAAAATTTCCCCGGAGGCCCCCCTCAAAAATTTGCGTCTATGGCGCAGTGGCGGAAGCGCTGCGTAACGACCAAACGGTCACTGGTTCGACTCCAACAATCGTAAACTTTATTTTAAAAAAAAACTGCTTTTATTTTTGGATTCACCATAGTCAAAAGCATATATATGCCAAAAATCAGCTCAATTAGAGACATTTTTGTGTTTTTGGTGAGGTTTGAACCGGTGAAAAACAAATTTTTTTTTGCAGCAAAAAAAGTGTTGTTTGTCACGTCTAACGATACCAAATTTATTGCATTTAGAGAACTTTGAAAAAACTGCGCACATCCTTAAACAACTGCAGAAAAAATAAAAGTGTTCGCAGTTTTCTGTCATTGGCAAAAATGAAATGTCAAAACAAAAAAAGGATGAATGATGTTTCAACGAAGAAAAAATTGACGTGACAACAAAAAAAAATTTTAAAGTCTGGCTTTATCCGCTTTTTTTTTTGAACATTTTATTTTGAAAATGTATTTTTTTATTAATACTAGAAATAAAAGACAGTATTAAATTTACCAAAGTAGATTTTTACTCATTTTTTTATCAGGTTCAAAAATTAATATTTTTCCTAATTTTGTGTTTTACGTTATACACATTTAAAATAAATTTATTGAAAATGCTACATTTCAAAAAAATTGCATTTTCTTAACCGATCTTCATTAAATAATAACAAAATTTATCAGCATTTTACCATAAATTTTTTTATCTCTTTTTTGTATTTTATGTTTGGACAAACACTTTTTTAATCGAAATTAATTTTATGCATTTAATAAACCTATAATTTATCACTGATGAATTCGACACTTTTTTGTCAGTTTCAGTCGCAAAGTCATCATCATTTGAAGTTTTTTGATTACTGCTGTTTCACTGTATGCAAGCAAAAAGTTTTTAAAAATTTTTAATTTTTTGTTTTTAACTTTTTTACAAGAAATATTCAAATGAAAAAAACGAAACACATATTTTTTTAAAAATGTTGTTTCTCTTGTTATTTGATTTTCTTTTAACGAATATGTTTATTAAAAGAAATCAAAACCATTTTTGTTTTTATTATTCGAAAATAAAATGAATTAATTTACAAATAAAACTAAAATATTAAAAAAGTCAAAACCAGCATCGATCGGTTTTTTAGGATTGAACCAAAAAAAATTCAATGCAAACTGCAACGCTTGAAAAGAATTTTTACGCTGTTCAACAAAATTAAATGCTAAAAAAATATGTCTGCTGTTTTTTTTTTCATCAGAAAAAATGAAATGTTGAAATAAAACGCGTTTTTTAGAAAAAAGAAAAAAGGTCATTTTCACATAATAAAGGAAAATATTTTGGCGAATACGGCTTTCCTTTTTTGAATTTTTTATTCTGATATTATATTTTCCATGTAAACGGGAAACACGTGTCTGCAAAAATTTAATGCAACATTCAAGGCATTTTGAGTAAAAAAAGGGACAATGTGGGAGCATATCCATTTTTAAAAATTCAAATTTTCTTAACAGGCTTACATATAAAAATAATAAATTTCATCTGCATTTTTCTACAAATATTATAAATTGTAATTAACATTAAATTTCTTATTAAACTCTTTTTTTATTAAGTTTTTCATCACTTTTTTGCCACTTTTGGTCAAAAATTCAACAATGGTGAAATTTTTTTCGTAAAGGGTTTTTTAGTGTTTACAGTAAATAAAAATGTTTTCAAAAATAATAATTTAGTATTCCTTTTTGATAGAAGAATAAAGATGAAAAATGCAATAAGCAAAAAATATTTTAATGTTTTAATTTTTTAAATAATCCAAAGCGAAAACCTATTTATAAATAACGAATCCGTTTTCAAATTTTATATCCTAATTTATCTAAAAAAATGAATTTACTGCCAAAACAGATTTACAAAATATTTTGAAAAACACGTCAAAATGCATTTTGCTCAAAAGCATTTTAGATTTATTTATTCCTAAAAAACACAGACAAATACTTTTTTATTTATACCGAAAATGTGTTGCGACGAAAAAAGCGATATTTCTTTGGCGTCGTTTTTGATTTTCACATCTTTCATCTGACATTTTATGGTCCGTTTCTTTTTGTTTCACAAAAACCCCGTCTTTTTTGAATATTTTGTTTTAATATTTTAGAGAAAACGAAAATTTGATAAAGTCAATTGAGAAAATTATTTGTGTTATTTTTGATAAAAAATTACACCTTTAAAGTTCATGAAACAATATTTATTTTTTCTGGTTTAATTTAAAACCGTTTTGCTTTTAAGAAAAAAAAGATGCAATAACGTAATGCCGTAAATGAATAATGCAGTGAAAAACTTGTTCAACAATAAAGTTTTGAAAATTTATTAATTCATCGAGTTCAAAATGTAAAAAAAGAATACATTTTTGAGTAAATTTACTTTGCTGCTTTCTCAATTTTTCGAATTTGATATTATATTTCCATATAAATGACAGAAAAAAAAAAGGTTTTTGCGATTTTTAAAATTAACATTTTACACATCATTGGCTTAGCCAAATTAAAAAGCTTCCTTCAGATTTATGAAATGATTAAAATATCGTTAACAGATATATCTTGAAATTGAAAAATATTTTGTACGTTTTGTATCGCAATTTTCAGAATTGTTTTCATTAATAAAAATTATATTTTCTATTTTGTTGTGACATTGGGTCTCTCTCACACTTATGTCGAACCGACATTGTCGGTTCGGTTAAAAATTGAAAAAATGCGGTCAGTCGGTTGATTTTCGCGATGAGAATTTTGCAAATGCAGTCGGTCGGTTGTTTTTTTGGAATTTTTGTTTTGTGAAACGATTTGTTTTTTTACTATTTTTTAACTAAATCATATTTAATTATTTTTTAAAATAATTTTTACATTAATTTTCTAAGTTAAAATTTTAACTTTTTGGTTATTTGATATTGTTCTCATTGCTCTTATTGGTTTCTCTCAAGCAATTCCACTAGTTCTTCGATCTGAATCTGAAACAGAATCAGTTGCTTCAGCACCGTATACTAAAAAATGTGCACGGTTTATAAAAATAGCTCACACTATTTTTATAAAAAAAATTGTTTGAGCTGTTTTGATTGTTTTTCTACTTTTTTTTACGTAATTTGTTATTATGAGCAGAAAAATTTTTTTTATATTACATTCATAATGTAAAAAAAATTTTTCTGCCCTCTTTTTGGGTAGATTATTTTTGACGGGATCACGGGAATCCCGTGATCCCGTCCCGTGGCTATTTTTAAAAACACGGGAATTCCCGTTCCCGTGATTTTCCGAAAACGGGACGGAACTGGAATACTACTCTGAACTGTTTATTTTTCCGATGGAAAAAACTCAACTGTTTTTTCTAATTAAAAACTAATCCACAGTTTTATTTAATGATTTTGCCATTTAAATAAACATGGCATTATAAAATCCAAAAATTAATATTACTCAGCATTTATTAATTTTATTATATTAAATAAAGTTTGTTCCCGGTAGAAATCACATTTAAATATTCAAAAAATGAATGTTTTTCAAAAATGTAAAAATTAAGGCAGTTTTATGCAATTTTTTTACGACTAACATAAAAAAATGGATTTTTTTTAAAAATTATTTCGTAATGCGTTTACGCTGTTTTGAAAAGAAGAAAAAGAAAAAAGACGATTATTTACATACTGAAAGTTTTGTTGATCTTTTTGAAACAGCCACAGAGACTTCGTTTTTTTTTGCGTTTGAATATTGTGTGTGAATGTTTTTTTAAGCAAAAAAATTACAAATTTTTTAATAAATTTTTTGAATGCGTTTTATTTATGAAACAGTATTACATAAAATAAATCGAAGGATATACTTCAAGTAAACATTATTTATTAAATGTTTAAAAAAGTATAGCATATTTTTGCGCAGAAAAGAAGTATGTTATTGTATTATGGATATTACATTTCTCTTGTTTTTACAAAGAGTTTATTGAAAATTTCAATTTCTTTTGAAGCAAAATTCCACCAATTTTTTGTGTTTAAAAATTAATCCATATTTTTATTTATTGTTTGGTTGAATTTATGCTGGAGCAAATAACATAATATTTAACTTGATTTTATTGCTTTTCACCCTCTTTTTGTATTTAAAAGTAACAAATTGTTAAAGTAAAAAGCGTTTTTGAATATTCAAAAAAATTGAATTGAAAGAAATCAAAACTGTTTTTTGCACCTTTTTTTTACGACTGAAGAAGATGAAAATCAGTTTGAAACATTTCGAAGTGTGGTTACGTAATAAAAAAATATATTAGATTATATTTTTTTTGCAAATGTAACAAATGAAACATCGCAATGAATTGTTAGTTGCAGAAAATTTTTTTGTTAAAATTTGTCGTTTGAAGTTTTAATATCTTTTATTGAACAAATACTATTACAAAATTCTTTAAAAAAAAGCAAAAAGATTGAATCCTCTGTGACAATTTTATAAATTATTTATGCTTCAAAAATGATAGAAAAATAAACGTGTAAAAACCTTACATAAACATTAAAATATAGGGTATAAATGCATAATAAAATTGTAAAGCAAAAATGTTTTTAAACAGGAAAAGAATTTTAAAAACAAAGATTGTGACAAAAAGTACCCAATTATTTTACAAATAATTACATAACCTATACTTTGATAGGTGCTTTGTAAGATGGTGGAAACCCGGATAAAATGATATCACCATTTTCATCAAATGTTGCATTATCATTTGAAATATCAACACCAAATTGTTGAGCTTTTTCCATTTCAATATCTGATAAACCCATATTATCTTTTGCAATCCAAATAACAGGTTTTTCATCACTTACAACAGGATCATAATATGCTGTATCAATAAATGCAGGGAAATATTCAATATATTTAAAATATGCCCGTGGCATCATACTTCTTATCAATTCAAATGTTTCTTTTTTAGGATTAAAAAATTTTATTAGCCAATTTATAGGTGATAATCTTTGTGGGGCATTTATGTCAATATCTGCTGAATTTGGCAAATCAATTAAAGCTTGATCCGAATAGCTAACATTAAATCGATTATCAGCTTTCCAATAATTTTGTCCAACAAATTTTATTTCACTACTTCCATGATCATGATATGGATATAAATATGATGAATCACCCGAGGCATATTTAATTGCCGAAAGTGGAACAGCATCAAATAATGGCACATATTTCCATGTTAAATAAATGTGAACTGCAGCAGTTACAACAATCCAAACAATCTCCAAAACAACTGTTGCCCAATTCTTTTTAAATACAAATAATGCAACAAGACACAATTCACCCAAATAAATACCAGCAAAAAGTTGCATTAAAGCTCTTGGATAAAATTTTCCTCTATTATCTGTTATATTTGGTTCTTGAACATAAACTAAGAAATATAGATATGCAAAATATAGTAATATAAAAGCAATTGCAGCAAAACCCAAAATTAATGGTGCAATAATGGCATAGACAAGTGCAATAACACTTATTAATTGATATGGTGGATATATGACAGACCAAACAGGTTGATTTAAATTATTGTATCTCGTCCATTTAGCTCTAGGAGTATCATCAAAAATTTTGCTCATTACTTGTGGTAAAATTAAATCAACAATTTGTAAAAGTAGCCCAGAAGATAGCGCCAAACTTTGATAACATGTATTTGCAATATAAAAATTTGATGCAGGTGGAACTTTTTCACCCAAAATTGTTAAGGCACTTTCGGGTTTATTAATTACACTTGTAATTGCTGAAGTTGCAGCAGATGCAATTGTTACGACAAGAAAAGTTTGAATTACTTGAAAGGCATAATACCATGAATGGCAAAAAGCTTCAAGGTCTTGAAATGTTACAAATCCAGCAAGATTGCCAATTAATCGAATAAAAACTGGAACTAGTGCCATTAAAATTGCCAATGCCACAACAGGCAAAAGACCAGTAATAAGACCAAGAAGAACATCTGGCATATTATTAATAAATTGTAAGAATTTCACTTTATCAGTTAACATATTAATATTGGTGATAATACCAACAATTGCAACAGGAATGGACCAAAAAATTATCATTAATGTTAAAACTGCAGTAGCAATTAGCTTTTTGATTCTTCTTGTTGTAGCTGATAATCTCAAATTATCCCATATTACATCATCTGGTGAAATTCCTGTTCTTCGAGTTACACCTTTTAAATCAGGATTATATGGAATTGCTTGAAAAGCTCGTTGAAGCTCAAATTGAGTTGAAAATTCAATGAATACTGCAGGAATTGGTGGATAGCAAGTATGCTCACTTTGATCACTTTCAATTTCGGCATTTAAATCCCCCAATCTTTCAGGACAATAATTTAAAGTATCAACTTTTTTACCGATCAAAAATTTTAATTTATGTGTTGGTCGATTTTTTCCATCTTTTAAATATTTATCCAAATCATTTGCAGGCGTTGGTGGTTGTTTATCCTTTTTTATAGCTTTATTTCGCTTTTTTACGGCATTTTTTAAAACCCCATTCAAGGCATTTTCATATTTATTTGCCAAATTTGATCTTTCTTCAACCTTTTCTTTTAGCTTTGAATAATCTCTTGCATACCAAATCTTTGAAGCAGCTGGAAATAAATCTTTTATCACATTTTCATGAAATAAATTTACAGGAATTTCAGTTAAAAATAGCGTTTTTGATGATAGCAATGAATCATACAAGGGTGTAGTTTGAAGCACGTGCCGAAATGTTGTATAATAACGAATTTCACGATAAATAAAAAATGTTACTGAACCAAAAAATATCCATGATAAAAAAACATGTGCAAAAATTCTTGATTCATGTTTGACATTTGCATATGATAAAATATCTAAACCTTTCATATTATTGGAATTTGTGGCATTTATTGGAAATAAAATTGGCCATAGTAGAAAACAACCAAGAATACAAATGCATGCAAATCCGAATAAAAATCGAATAAAAAAATATCCATCAGCGCTTGTTTGTTGAATAATAAAACTTTGAGGTTTATGTAAAAGATGGATTAACCAGCCAAAGATCCCTCTTGGAGCTTCATCCGGTTTTAAATCTTTTGGAACTGATTCAACAACATATCTCGGTTCATAAACTCTTCGCTGCCTTTTTCTTAATAAAAGAAATACGGCAACAAATGCAATAAATAGCGCAAAATTAGTAATTAAAACAGTTAAAAATTGCTGCAAAGATGTTGTTTGTGGAGGACCAGCCATTTAAAATAACAAATAAAAATATTTTAAAAACGAAAAAATAAAATTTTACAATATTGTTCCAATTTTTTTGTATTACATAAGAAATTTATTTTTTGTTGCTGCTTGAAAAAAAATAGAATGAATCAAACAATTTTGTTGCATTGATTGAAGGAAGCGGGAAAAAAACAGGGCCTCACCCTCAAGTGTGTACATGACAGACGGCAAAAGGGAAGGAACAAAAAAGTAAGAAAAAAAAGTTATTTACGTAGCTGTGGCTGCAATCACTTTTATTTTTTTTAGTGTGTTGTCAAGGCGCAACTAGAAAAAAATGTGTTATTTGATTGCGTTTTTTTGTTAGTCAGAAAGTAAACAAAAAAGTTGGAAAAAAAGTAAAAACAGGTAAAAGTGAATAAAAAGAGGGAACGGAAAAGTTTAGTTTTTTTGGGAACAAAATTCATACAAAAATATCAACAACAAAAAATCCAATATAAAAAGTAAATAATAAAAATAAGAATGACAAATATGAAAAAGGCCAAAAAACAGGTGTTTGTAGAGAGTTGAAAAAAAGTAGGAAAGAAAACCTTTTTCAATACAAATTTCGTTAAAAATTAATAAAATCCATGCAAAAATATCAACAACAAATTCGAATAAAAAGTAAATAAAAAAATACATAAAAAATGTTAAAAAATTTTTTCCAAAAATGATATGAAAAAAAAATATTATTACAAATGGTTTTATTTTATATAACATTTGCAAATGTTATACAAACTGTTTCATCATAAATTTAATGGATAATTTTTGCAAAGCTTTTGGCATACACGAATGATTAAAAATTTAGAAATTTTAAACCAAAATTGAAAAAAAAAATTATGGGTAATTTGTTTTCAAAAAGTTTCAAGTGAAGTTTCTTTTCTTCCTTAAAACCGAGAAACACACATTTGTATTTTATTAATTTTTAACTTTCTATCTTCCAATTTTTGGTTTACATTTTTGTTTGTATGGAAAATGGTTTTTTGCACCAGCTATAAAGTAAATAATATAAAATTAATAGAAAAAAACATTCCATTAAACTTGAAAACATATTTTTATGCGCTGTAAATAATTCACTAATTTGTGCTTCTTTGCGTTTCTTTACAATTTTTATAAAAAAGTGAAGAATAAATATTGACCTCGGAGTTTTCTGTTTTCTGTGAACAAATGTAAAAATAACAAATTTGATAAAAAAAATTTTTGTTCTGCTTTTAAAATTAATACAATACGAATTTGAGAATTCTGTTGAAGTGATATCAACTATGGAAATTTGACAAATTGTTAGCAATTTTTAAAAAACATTTTTCTTTTCGTTTTTAACGATCGGAAAGCATAAAATATTTTATTGCAATCAAAAAAAGATTTGATTTTTTGTTGGAACATTTTTTGGAAAAAAAATGTGGCAATACAATTTATTAAAATAAATTTGGAAACTTTTTAATGACTTTTTCTACTTAAATTCATTTTCAATCGATCCTTAAATTTCGTTGTTGTATCTATTTTAAAAACTCCAAACACAAAAAACAAAAATTCATGTTTTGAAAAAACTTTTTCGATAAGAATTCGAGAGGAATTTAAATTTTTTTTTCTTTTTCTGTGCAAAATACTGTTTCGTAGTTTTTCAAACTTTCAAAAAAGTTTAGTAAATTTCACTGAAAATATATTTTGGTATAAAATGTTCTGATGTTAATTTTTCAATTTTTAATAAAAAAATGGAAGACAAAAAAGAAAAGAAAATTTAATTATTAACGGATGTATCTGCACCCTGATTCATTATCATCGGCATTTATTCTCTAATTTTGTATTTCACATTTTTTAAACCCTGTTTTTTATCATCATTTTTAAAATAGCATTATAAAAAAATAAATTCAAACAACCAATCTTAACATAAAACTTTGTCGAAACTAAAAGCGTTTTGCATTGTTTCATTTTATCGTTTGCAAAAAAGTGTAAACACATTTCGAAATAATTCAAAAAGAAAGCCGATTTTTGTTATTTTTTGTCGTAAAACACGTCTCCAGAATTCTGGAGCCAGGTATACAGTATCTCATATAATCCACCCGAAAAACATTGAATATTATGATGAAAATCGTGTTCCTGGGCCACAAAAACCCCTAGAAAAAAGTTTCAACCAATTCTGAGAAAAAAAATTTTGCTTGTGCCAACAAAAACTTGATTGTTAGAAAAAATGTCCTTTATTAAGATATTAAAATTTATGTAAATTACATATTTGCCAACTTTTAGTGTAAATAAATCAAGAAAAAAAGAGACGCGACCACTCAGTGAAACTAACAACTCTGGCGCTAAAAAATATCCGTCTTTAAATGTTTTGTCTCCCTTTTTTTTCTTCTTTTCTTTTTTTTGTAAAGAGATCAACAGCGACTGCATTACGACTGACAACAATGACCTCGTTTCTCTTCTTCAGACGCACAGCGGAAGGGTTATTTTGTTTCCATGTGTTTTTTTTCGTTGCCAATAAAGTTAACTTTACTTTTTTATATGCTCTTTTATTTGCGCGCGCATTTAAAGTTTAAGGAAGAAAAAAAATTGGCTTCTCCAAGCACCTTTGAGTAGTGCGATAGACCGTTTGTTCAGTTTTTGTTATCGCTCTAAATGGATTTTTTTGGTTTGCTCGCCCTCGCTTTTTTTTATTTTTTAAGGAATGGGTGGAGTTATTGATTTCCAAAGAAACCAATACATTTTTTAGTTTTGCTTTTTGTTTGTCATATTTTTTGTAAGAGAAAAAAAGTGTATTTGAATTTTTTAAAGATATTAAAAATATCGTGATAAAACTATTTTTATGACGATCGGCTTCATATTGAAAATATTGAGCGCAGAAAAAAATTTAATTAATCATGCCTTGGTTAATTGAATTAATTGAGAGAATAAAAAAAAGGTTTCTGAACTTGAAAAATCATCACAATCTGAAGCTAATAATTATTGGAAAGATAAATATGATATGGTTTTCAAAGAAAATTCTGAACATTTATCTCAATTAAATGATTGTCCTATAAAGATTGATGAACATTTATCTCAAGTAAATGATTTTCGTAAAAATAATGAAGATCTTCAACAACTTAATTCAAAATTGATGGAAAATCATTAAAATAAAAAAATTTCACAAAACCCTGAAAGTGCATCGAAAGTATATCCAAAATCTTTTTTTCGTTATGTTTATGCATAATGTTAATTATAAAAAAGTACTGGTTTGAGTTTTTCCAGAAAAAGTAATTTTTTTTTATGTTGTAAATAATTGTAAAATTCAAGCTGATGGCAAATTGGGAAAAAAAGTTTCTCTTTTGTTCAAATAATTCTCTCGATTTTTTTTTGCGGTTTTCTTCAAATTTTGTAAACATAATGTCTGACGCGATTAAAGAACATAAAAAAGGTCTAAGTTTTTTTTTTCCAATTTTTCGTCACAGTTTTTGAGCAATAAAAAGCTTTAGCTAAATTTTAATAAGTTTTTTAATTCCTGCAAAAAAATAAATTTTGGATTTTTTATAAAAATTTTTAATCAATAATAACAAAACAGAATAACGAATCTTTTATCATTGAATAGTAATTGAAAATTCATTCACAAATTTAATGTTGATGTTTTGAGGCAAAAGCATTAAATATTCGTTTTTGTAAATTTTTATAGTTTTACAAAAGAAAGAATTGTTTTTCGACACTTTTGTTTAAAAAAAAGTTTTCTTCGTTTAATATTAACTGCTGATGATATCCATACTACTAGACCCTACTATATGGCATAAAATCATAAATGACGTCCAGCATTCACAACTTCGAAAAATGAGTTGTAAAAAATCAAATTTAAAAAAATGAAAAAATGGGGGAGGGGGAGGGGGAGGGGGAGGGGGGGAGTAAACTGAATAAGTACCTAATCAAACATTCAAAAACAAAGAAATCATTGTTTTTAAAGAAATTATTTCATATTTAAAATTTTAGCGTCTGTGTTAAAAGAAAAACAAAAAAGACACTATAGATTTTTTTGCAAAATGTTGCTTTTAAATTTAAATAATTCTACAAGTGTTCTTTTTTCTTAAGACGTTTTTCTTCTGCAATATTTTTTTATTTCCAACAAAGTTCGTAAACATAATGTCTGACGCGAAAAAGCAAAAAACAACAAAAAATAAAAAGATTCAAAGTTTAAGAAAACAAAATTCAATATTCTTAAAATGTGTTGACACACTAATTGTAATAAAAACAATCAGAAAAATGTCAGTTTTGATAAGAAAAAATAAATGTATAAAACTTAAAATTAAGGTTTTTATGTTACAAATAATGGTAATGTATTGTTTAGAAAAAATTGGGAAGGAATACGTACAAATAAACAATTTTCATGTATTATTTGTTTGTTTACAAAAATTAAAACTGGATCACCAACAAAAGATCCTTCACGATTCGCAAATTTAAAGTATTAATTAACGTTATTTCCTGAGATAAGTTTATCCCAGAAATGACCATAAACATTTACAAGATTTCAAAAATGAGGAAAAATTCCGCGACAGTTTTTTGAGAGGATTACATTTCCCGGGAAATCAAAAAAATCGGCTTTTTTGTAAATTTTTTCATTTCATTGAAAATTTAGAAAATCAAAACAAAAGCGGATTTGTTCAATTTTAATAGTTTTACCATCCAAAAATAAAAATATGATTCTTTGATTCAGTTACATTTTTTTTAAAAGCTTTAATAAAATTATTAAAACAGTAATCAATCATCAAAATGCTGTGTAATATATATTATTAAGCAAAATTTTTGATGTTAAACGAGAACATTAAATAAAAATGAGAATTGGTTTTTATTAAACAAATAAATAATTTGATTTTTGCGTTAATAAAAATGGGCCTGATATTTTTAGAAAACTGTTTAAAACTAAAACAATGGTGAAAAACAAAATACACTAATATGCTTAGTTTTTTTTATGAAAATATGTTTAACTTCACAAACATTAAATATATTATATATAATGAACTTTTCTTTTTAACACATTTCATTTTGCTCACGACCGTCTCAGAAAATAAAATGCATTGAACTATTTACTTTTAATTAATTTTGTCAAATTTAGAAGCGTTCAAAAAAATTAAATATACAGAAAGCAGTGTTTTCCCGATTCCGATTCCGATTCTCGATTCCGATTCCGATTCCTCATAAGGGGATCGGAAAGAATCGGAATCGGAACGAGAATCGATGGAATCGGATCGGAATCGGAAAAAATGGAATCGATTCCCACTGTTGTAATTACATTTAAATGTGATTTTAAAAAACATCACATGTGCTGAAATATTTTTTTTCCATTTGATCATACTACCTTTTTCGTGAAAAAATTTAGTCTTTTTAGCAAATACAGTTAAATGTTTTGGACCACGATGGAAATGTTTTATTAACCAGTAACATCGATGTTTCGTCCTTTTTTAGAAAAATGCATGGTACTTTTATAGATTCCCCCCCCTTTTTTTAAAATTTTTCAAAGTCTTTTTTCTCGGGATTTTTACAAGTCCGAATTTCTTTTCGAACTTGTAAAAATCCCGAGAAAAAAGACTTTGAAAATTTTTTGAAGTTGGAGAGAGTGATGAATGAAGCAACCGTTCAGCAAACCGATGAAGATTGAAAAAAAGCCAGTTTTGTGTGCTTTCTTTCCTTTTATAGCAATTTCGTTGATTTTGCTTGATTTCATGTAAATTTTTTCTTTGTGAATGAAAAAACATAATCGATGAGAATGCGGGGGGAATACTATAAAAGATGGCAACTGCCTTCTTTTATAGTATTCCCCCCCGCATTTTGCAGTTTAAAAACACGGCAGAAAAAGTACACGGTAGTATTTGTAAGAAAAAAATGTCGGTTATCTAAGCTTCAGGGTGTTTTGAGAAATAATTTTTTGCAAAAATGGGGGGGGGGGGAATACTACAAAAGATGGCGATTGACATCTTTTATAGTATTCCCCCCCCCCCATTTTCAAAAATATTTTTCAAAGAATCCATAAATTCATTTTCCGGTTTATTAATAATTTCATAAAAATCACGATTTGTTAAATTTCGAAGTTCATTCATAATTTGGAAAATGGGGAAAAAAAGTGAAAATTTTAGAAAGGGAAAAGTCATTTATGTTGATGCGACTTATGCAAATTTTAAAGAAAAAGTGTAATTTTTTTTCAAAATTTGTAAAAAAAATTTGAAAATGGGGGGGGGGGGGAATACTATAAAAGTGCCAAATGCATTTTCGGTCATGTGAAAACTTGTCTAAGGATTTTTTATTCCCTAATTTATTTTAAAACATAATTTTTATAGTTTTTGATCAATTTTGGACAGTTTTAACGCAAAAATCAAAAAAATATTTTTTTAAGTTATATCGTACAGGGGGGACCACGTGAAAAAGCTGATAAATCGAAAAAAAATTTTTTCAGTTTTTTGACTGCAGATGATAGAAATATGTCTATTATTACTTAATTATGCGTGTTTCTGCCAAAAAACATTATAAAACATCATTTTTGAAGCATTTTGAGCAAAAAAATTTTTTGAGGAATCGGAATCGATGGAATCGGAATCGGAACGAGAATCGATGGAATCGGAATCGGAATCGGGATCGGAAAAGCAAAATGGAATCGATTCCGGATCGGAATCGGAAAAAATGGAATCGGGAAAACACTGTCAGAAAGAACGAGGTTTTAGATTTTCGTAAATCCAAAAAAATCTTAAAGCAACAAAATGACTTTTTTTTAAACAAACAAATATAAGTGATGAAAGATCAAAAAGCAAAAGCAGCGTTAATATCTTTTTTTCTTTTTTCGCCATTACATTTTTTTAATGAAAAAAAGTGTCTGTGTTTTTCATAAGAAACAAATCTTTCTTAAAGCTTTTGAGCAATTGCATTCATATTTTTTACGTTTTTGGGGGGGTTTTTAATATTTTAAGAACATTTGCAATCCAATTTCTTTTTATGTCAGAACGAGCACAAATATTTATGGAGAAAAACTCAGAAAGCATTCAAAACTTAATTTAGTAAATTTTAATTCATTTTAAACGCGATTATGAAAGACAATATTATCATTTGTTTAGTCAAAAAAGCGGTTCAACAACAGTGAATTAAATCATGAGTACTGTAAAAGAAAAATTCCCACAAGCTAATTCTAACAAAACATACAAAACTTTTTTTGTTTTTCATTATACACATCTATTTTTTGATCAATACAAATATGGTTTTGCAATTGATATTAAGGTGCTGGCTACGAAGTGAATGATGGGAGTTGGATAATTAGATAATCAAGACGGCTTTATTGGATAACATAATTCACATACAGTTAATAAACACAAGAGCAATAGAAAAAGGCGACCAGAATGAACACGAAAAAGTGATCAAGCGATCCTTTTATACCAAATTAGGGGAGACATTAAGAAACATAATGCCAAGCTTAAACAATGGAAAAGAAAAGGAACGAGAGACGAACAATAAAAAGAAGGGGAACTAACAATATACGTAACTTGCCCCACCCCGATGAAATAATGTCCCCATTATTGAGATTTGTTTCCACGAGCATTTCTTCCAAGAGATATCTTTACACGAGCATTCCATACACGAGCAACAAGAGCATTTGTTTACACGAGCATTCTATATCTTCATTGATGTGCAACAGCTTCAAAACCACGAACATATTGTATCATGACCATATTATCAGCTTCAGAACATCCAAATCAACCGACGAGACATCGTGACAGTATACTGCTACCATTAAAAGGACATCCATAAAATAAGATGAGCAGCCGGACTACGGTAATCCAGATCATCCACCAAAAATATTCCATAATCACAATAAGCCAACATTATTTTCACCATTAACGGCATCGACTCCACGACCCAGTGAATAATAATAATCCTCCAAGTTTTAAGGGATAACTAGCAACCCAACCATAAAATATCTAATAGCCATCACTATTGATACACCCAAACAATATCTACGAGCAATCCAAGCTCTTAATACACCAGCAACATCAATCCATCGATAAAAGAATCCATCCTGGGTTTGTGGATTACCCGCAACCAAACAAATACATATATTCAGCATCATCCAATGATGTGCAACAGTAAACAAGTGAAAATATAACTCACATATTACCGTCCAAGAGAGACTTCAGCTTTCAGCATATATCCAAAGAAATACGAGCATTATTGCTTTTCCCATCAACTTGATCATCCCATAAAACATATCCGCCGCGCCTTGATGGTGATTCTGGTCCACATCCATCCATACATACCACTCATTGATAAAATAAAATACAATACAACATCACGTGAAAATCCAAAGATCAAAAACCAATCATTCCATGCTGCGTCTGCATCCACAAGCATCTTCGCTCCATCCATTTCTTACTTAACATCCATAAGATGATTCGTCGCAGACAAATGAAGAGAAATATAGGAATCCAGCTTGATTCAATCGTTGATCGTGCAATACCAAACAGCAGAGGATAACGACGGGTAAGGAGCCCTCCATATTAAGGTGCTGGCTACGAAGTGAATGATGGGAGTTGGATAATTAGATAATCAAGACGGCTTTATTGGATAACATAATTCACATACAGTTAATAAACACAAGAGCAATAGAAAAAGGCGACCAGAATGAACACGAAAAAGTGATCAAGCGATCCTTTTATACCAAATTAGGGGAGACATTAAGAAACATAATGCCAAGCTTAAACAATGGAAAAGAAAAGGAACGAGAGACGAACAATAAAAAGAAGGGGAACTAACAATATACGTAACTTTGAAAATATTTTTTTATACTCCAGCAATTTATGTTATCGCAAATTCAACAAACTGTGCTTTAATTGGCACAAATTATTTATGATGTTTGGTTTTATTTTTTATAGTATCCGAATATGTACAATTTGAAAGCTCGTCTGATAAATAATTTTAAAGAATAAAATACTTTTTGAATAAATAAATCCAACAAAATAAAGCACATAATCTTTATCTACAGTACAAATATGTATAAATAAATGATTAATAAACAGAACAATAAAGCTTTTCATTTCATTCTTTTTTTAGAGAGATTCATATGATCCAGATATTTGACTACTTTCTTCTTCACTTGAAGAAGTATTTCCAATTTGTGCATTTTCATTTCCAATTGAAGTATCAGAAAAACGATTACGAAGTTGTTCAAGTAATTGAAGATTTGCTTGTTGCATTTGATAAGCGGTCTAAAAAAATGAGATAAGTAGTTACAATTCTATCATTTTAAAAGGTTCCAGACGTTAGAAGAAAGAAACACAAGGGGCACGTGCCACCTTTGAAGCTTCAGAATATAATTTTAGAAAAATTTAAACAAAATCTTACATCTTGTCCAGCAGATAAAAGATCATTGAAAGAACCACCTTCAGCTGTTCCTCCCATAAATTTTTCCATCATTGACTCTAATCGTTGTTGAATATTTGGATCATTCATCCTTTCCATGGCAGCTTCCATAATATATTCATTATTCATAAAACCAGTGAAATCTGCAATTCCACCAGTACCACCAAAAAGTGTCTATAAAATAGTATATACAGAAATGTCGAAGAAAGAATAAAAAAAGCTCTATCAACTTCAAGCTTTTATACAAGTTTTATCCATCTTAAAATCCAAGGATAATACTAACAACAGAAGAAGGAACTTACAGAACAAATAGTTTAAGCTTCATTAATCTTTTCTTCAAGTACATCAAGATGATCTTTATATTCTTCATCAAGCATATAAAATGGATCAATTGCAAGAGCAGTTTCATGAGCTTCAAGTGACGCATCCATATGATTTTGATAATAATATGCTAATCCCATTCGACCATATGCTTTTGCGCATTTATCATCAATTTCAAGTGCAGAACGGCAATCCTAAAAAATGGTAAACGATTTTATAACAAAGAAGCAAAACAAACTTGAATTGCAAGATCATATTGTTGGAGATAACAATAAACAGCAGCACGATTACAAAAATAAGAAGGTTTACGATTTAATTCAATTGCTTCATTGTATTTTTCGATTGCATCATTGAACTTTGAAGCTTTTACACATTTATTTCCTTCTTCAATCAAAGTTTGAGCATTTTGGATATTTTTATTTATTGCAGAAGAAGAATTGAAGCCAACCATTTTTGAGAACGACGACAAGCAATAACTTATATGTTACAGTCTGTAACATCAAGAAATCAAGTTTCAAATCACTTTTACAGAAATGGCAATTTTACAAGAATAACCGAACGGAATTTTATTCATCGTGCTCGACTCAATATGGTTCCTCTCAATGGTGGCACAAAACGACATATTCTCAAAGATCAAAGTTGTCGTAAATGCCGATATCCATGTGAAACTCTTTTGCATGTTCTGAACAGATGTGAACCAAATTTTCCAAAAATTACTGAAAGACATGATGCAATTATCAAAAGATTAATGGGTGGCCACAAAAAGAAAAGAACTCAAGAAATTCTCTTGGACAAAATTATTTCTGATACTGCTTCAACTCTTCGATCTGATATAACAATTATCGACAAAGAAAATAAAGAAGTGATTCTCATCGATGTTACTGTACCATTTGAAAATTTTCCAAAAGCTTTTATCAATGCTCGTGAAAGAAAAATAGAAAAATATTTGCCAATCAAACAAGAACTCGAAAAAAGATATGATTTTCCTGATTTTCAGTAACGGTCATTTCAAAAAAAGTTGTATTAACAAAGGACCGTTTTCAGATGTAAACCCCAGATTTCTTAGGTCATATGTGGAATCGATAGTACCCCTATAGGTATGAAAAACCCCTAAGGCTTTTGTGCCCTTTCGGGGTTTTACAGAAGTTACAGGATTCTAAAGTCAAAAATCCACGACCCGGGGGTCGTGAGTTAAGGAAAAAAACGCAGGTGTCACCTGAAAAGGTTCCCTTGTAAGTGAGAATTCCCCTTTTTTTAAATTCTCTACTTCTCTCTTTTTTTTTAAATTATATTATCATTTTTTTGATGAATACATTTTTCTATATTAATTTTAATCAGAAATTTACAGAAAAAACAACGAAAACTAACAATTTTTATTACAATTTTAGTAATATTTTCACATTAAAAGTTGTTGTCGTAAAAACGTGAAAAAGAATATTTATGGTATCTCTCCACAAAAGCAGTAATTTTCTTCATATAACCAGAACCCCTTTAGGGTTCTTTGATATGCAACAGGTATGTCACAGGGGTTAGAAAAAACTGAAAAAAGCGAATCTTCTATGCTGTCACTTTATGCCAGCTTCGAAGATTCGAAGCTGTCTCCAGGGCTTTTTGGCAGTATTTAATGTGTTACGATAATATAGTATTTAAGCGTTTTTACTGTATTCTTGAAATGAGTAGGAGAACTTGTATGGTATTAATGGTTACCTTTAATTTTTAAACGCTTATAAAAAAAATAAACTTTTTCCCCTTTTGTTAGCTTTTTTTCGCCGTAAAAAAATAAGTCCCGTTAACTCTGAAAGCAAATTTGTAAATTGCATTAAATTCTAAAAATCGAACAATTATTACTGCATTTAAAATTGATGCCGCAATTTCTTTCCTAAAACTTTGTTCAATGACGCCACTTTGAGCTCACTGTATTCAATTTTTTGCTGGCCATATTATCAAAATTTTTGTCAAATGACACACGCCCAATATTTGCAGCAGCAATACTGCCCTTTTTGATCTTTTAATCCTACACTTTTTTGATTTATTTGAACAAAAATGATAAAAGTTTTTCTTTTCAAAAAAAAGTGTAGGCTTTTATCTTATCTCAGAAAAAAACCAAAGACAATTTTTTCTCACGCCCTAAGTTTAAAGAATTTTCATGATGTCATATTGTCTCACATTACCATATAGATTGATAGATTAAAGAATGGGCCCAACGCCCATTAATAGACATTTTTGATCTCAAAAAAAGTAATATTTAAGAAAAATAATTGAGACGAATTTTTTCATATCATTTGCTAGAAACTCGCTAGTAAACAATAATGTTTTCGTTTATCGGTGTCGTTCTTTTTTGTGCATCATTATTATTTACTGCTGGTGCAGCACCACCACAAAGTTGTATTGCAATAAATGCAGTAAAAGATGATGATTATTTTGGAGAATCTCCTGATCGGGTCATTAATTCATTTATGAATTTAAAGCTTTTTAAATTTGGAGATGCAACTTGGATTCACGTTGGAAAAGTTGATTATAAATCTACAGATTTTCGATATCCTGATTACATTTGTGCAAATGTTCTTTTTGATATTTCTGTTCCAGATCCACAAAAATGCAGTACATCTTTGAATACAACATTTTCATTTGCCCTTCAAGAGCCATCTTTTAATCTTCATGCACATTTTTTAAATGGTTCATGGTCAAGAATTTTTAGTGGTTATGCTGATGATGGCACTTTTACTTTTATCGATGGCACATTTTTCAATTCTTCTCAACCAAGACTTTCAACAAATTTTTCAAATAAAACTACAGATATTTATGAAGAACAAACTTGTACTTCTTTTGTTTCTGCTCCGGAAGCACCGAAAAAAGCTCCAAAATGTAAAAAGTTTGAAAGTCAAACTTTAATTATAAATTTAAGCGATAATAGCACTTTTGCAAGCTCATTTGGAAGCTATAAATTTCATAATGGAAATGAGATGACCGCATATGCAAATTTTACTGGACCTTCTAATTTATCTGTTCTTTTTTGGATTAATGGACATCTTTGTGAAGGGTAAGTACTACCTTTGAAATTTCGATTGATCGAAAGTTCGGTGGTAGAGATTTTTAAATAATTTTGATAAATTATTTGAACCTGAAATCTTTGCTCAAAAAGTTTAGAGAAAGATTTTTAAAAATTTTATTTTTAATTTTTTGAAATCTGTTTAAAAATTAAAAGTTTTTATTTCAGAAAAAAAGATTGCAAAATTCCAATTTTTGTCGGTGATGGAAAAATTATAATAAATTCTGCAATTGTTAAAAAAGTTGGTTCCGAAGATATTGGAAACTCAATTCCATTGGTTGGAAGGATTATTATTCGAGGAAAGGAAACTTTAATGGCCGAAGGGATTCCGTTTACACATTCAAATGCATGTTTAAAAACCAGCTTCAAATTTGGAAGCTCAAAAGTTTCAGAGAATCAATTTTGTTGTACTGAATTTGAACATGTTTAATTTTAATTTTAATTCAAAAATGTTTGTTATTAAAATTTATTTGAAACCAAAATTCTTAGTTTTTTCGAACAATCTTTTTATAACGACATTTCTTTCAATTTCGTGGAAAAATTTAAAAAAAAGGAGAGAAAAAAAAGCTAAATTTTAAGCAACAGACATGAAACTTACAAGATAGGCTACAATCAGGTAGAAAAAAAACAAAAGTCAAATCCGTTTTCGTTCAAAGTGCCTCAGGGGCTTTTTGCGAATTTTCTAAAACTAAAATTTGCATAATTCGAAAAATAACCGGAACATTTTTGAGATATTGGTGATAAATTAATTTCGGCAAATTTCGATTTGATGTCATTTCACTATTTCTAAACCGATTCTAAAATTTGATGTTTAAACGATAGGACTAAGCTAAGGGAACATTTTGCAACCATAAAAATTTTTTTTTCAAAATTATGCAAATTTTTGTTTTAGAATACTTGCATAAAGCCCCTGAGGCACTTTGAACGAAAACGGATTTGACTTATGTTTTTTTCTACCTGATTGTAGCCTATCTTGTAAGTTTCATTTTTGTAGCTTAAAATTAAACTTTTTTCCTTTTTTTAATGAAAAAAAAGTCGTTTTATTTATTTTGCAGCTTTTTCTTCATTGGTAACTTACAGTAACCAAATTTAAAATGCGTTTATGCTATTTTTATCTCTTTTACCATTTCACAAAAAAACTTATGTTAATTTTTAAAAATTTTAAGAAATAAAATTTCTTTAAAAACACGGAAAAATAATAAAAAATCAATTAAGTATTATTAGTATTACATGCAAACAATCAACTTTAAGTAATTAAAGCTTAATTAACTTTAGCAAATTTCCGAGTTGAATAATAATTTTTTAGTTGTGAAACATTTTGAATACGTTGAATGTATTCTTTTAAATCTGAATAGTTTTCGTCAAGAATTGTTGGTTCAAGTTTAACAAGGGTTATCAAAAATTCTGATAAAACAAAATCTGCCCATGTTAAACCACTTTCAACCAAAAATCCGGAATTACTTTCTTTTAAAAAGTTTGAAAAAATTGGAAGAAATATTTCAATACTTTCATATAAATGTTGTTGTTTTAATTCAACCTAAAATTAAAAATTTGCATAAAAATTTTAATTTCTAAAGGCTTGCATGATTTCCAGGTACATATCCAAGCAAGGCATACATCCATGGTGCAACAGATTTATAAAAATCTTTTGCAATATCTGCAATACCATCAACTTTTGCTTGCTCAAATTCATCTTTTCCTGCCTGAAAAACGGATTTTTATGCAAATTTCCTGTTTTTGAGATAAAACATACTAAACCATATTTTCGAGCCAAGAATCGATGCATTGCATATGATTCAACAATTAAATGACCATCAAATTCCAAATATGGAATTTTGCCAGTTTTTGTTGCTATAAATTTTATTTTTAAGGGTAATATCAAATTAGTCAAGGTATACGAAATCAGGGATGAAAAATCTGGCCGCCCGCGGCCGCGGCCAGGCCGGCCATAATTTTTTCGGCCGCCGCCGGCCGAGGCCGAGGTCTTCCGGCCGCAGTATTTTAACAGGAAAAAACAGCAAAGGGGGGACCCTTTGAAAAAACAAAAAAAAAGAACCAAAAAAATTTTAAAGGAAAAAAACGGAAAAAAATGAGTAAAAATTTCCTCAATAAGTTAATATAACATTGAAAAACCCTATATTTCGGGCTTATATTCAAACGTACGCAGTGTACGCAACGTACGCAATGTACGCACTAGCGTTGGCATTGCGTTTTTTTTTGCCAGACGTACGCACTTTTTTCTTTTCCTTTTTTTGACAGATTTTTGAAAAGTTTGTTTATTAATAAATAAATTTTTTTAAACTTTATTGTGATAAATAAATAAAAATAATACCATAAATGCAATATTGATTTTCTCTAAACCACTTTAATCCAAAAAAAGATTACAGGATATCAATTTCTTTATTTTTTGTGCTTATGGTTTATTTTTAGTAAAGAAACAAATTTTAACGTTAATAAAGTAATAAAGTATTTTTGTGGTAAAATTTTTTTTCACAGTAATATTAGTTTGTTGTAAAATGTCGACCATTTTCATTTTTTTCAAATAATTAGCATTTTAGAAACAAAATCAAACAAATAAATGTGTATTAATTTTCCAGAACTTGTTTTTGGGTAAAAACTTAACAAAAATATATTCATATCCCTTTTATTTTTACGCCCTTTTGTTAAAAAGAGTTTTGCATAAAGTTACTGTTATCTTTCTTTGCTTGTAGTTGATAAAAGAAAATAAGTGTTACATTTATGATATACCTAATTAATTTATTTTTAAAAAACTTTTTGCCAGCTTGCATTTTAAAATAGTGCTAAAAACTAAAACTTTATTCTTCTTTGTAACTTTTTAAATAACAATCAAAGTTTAATAAATAAGAAATTGACTTTAACATATAACTTCAATAAAAAGTTAAGTTAAAATTACAGTGATGTTGAAAAGTATATTTCCTATATAAAAGAATAAACAAGTAAAACAATAAGAAGAAGAAGAAGAAGAAGAAGAAGAAGAAGAAGAAGAAGAAGAAGAAGAAGAAGAAGAAGAAGAAGGAGAAGGAGCTAATGCAAAGAAATCAAGATTTATATTTTAAAGAATAAAATTGAAGATGATTATAAGTTCGAAATATGAGTTTAATAAAAAGTTGTGTCAACAATAATATTTTAATCATTACTTTTAACAATTCAAATCAGTCTTTTTATATCAAAGAATTCACCAAACATATTTAAACTTTAAATTCCTGTTATCTATTTAATAAAGACTAGCATTATCTTTTACAAATTAGTTCAAATTAATTTACAATAACAGTCTCTATATAACTGATTATTAAGCAAAGTGGATTATAGTAAAAAAAGATATCGATATATATTTTAGTTACATTATTTTTATTTATTTATCACAATAAAGTTTAAAAAAATTTATTTATTAATAAACAAACTTTTCAAAAATCTGTCAAAAAAAAGGAAAAGAAAAAAGTGCGTACGTCTGGCAAAAAAAAAACGCAATGCCAACGCTAGTGCGTACATTGCGTACGTTGCGTACACTGCGTACGTTTGAATATAAGCCATATTTCGAATGTTAGAAAAAAAATTTTAGTGTTGAAAAATTTTTTAAAATTTATCGAGGTCGGCCGGATTTTTCATCCCTGTACGAAATCCTCAAAATTATAAAATATTGAGAATTAAGTTATTCTTATTTTTGACAAAGGCTTAAATTTCGATTTTTTGCAACAAACAATTTTTAAATTTCTAAAAACTCGCTTTTTAATTTTTATTAAAATTATTCAAGGCTTTATGAAATCCCAAAATAAAAAAAATTTTTTCATAAATTTTTTGACAAAAACTAAAATTTTTAACGAAATCGATACTTTGATTTTTTACGCCAAATTTTTTTATAACCCAAAAAACATACTGGATTTAATTGCCGGCCATTCTTCGTTATTAATTCGAATATCTTCAAACTCAATATTTGCAAAATGTAAAATTAATCTTGAAGGTTCAGCAAGTCCTCGAGCATCAAAATAAAATATTTTAACTTTTGACATCTCAGTTTTTTTCAATGTTTAAATTATAACAAAAATGGAATATACAAATTGAACTTTGATAATAATAAAAAAAAATGTAATACTGGGGGTATTTACATATATGAACTGCAAAAAAAGGAAGGGAAAAATATTGTGCTCGCACAAAATAGAAAAAGAAAGTACACAAAAAAACATGTTTTATGCGTGTTATTTTTGATTTACTTTTTTTGGTAACAATGATGATTAAAAATAATTGATTTTTTGTACTTTCACATTTTTAAACAAACTGTTTTTTTGTCTGCAATATTTCGTACAATTAAATATAGCTGTTCGATTTAAAATATTAAAGTTTTAATGTCTTTTTTAAAAGTATTACTTTTTTTAGTATTCGACTTAAAAAATTAGCTTCAAATTTCTGCCACAATACGAGTATTTTACAAAAAAAACAAAATTCGTATAAAAACTTATTAATATTTATTTTCAAAAAAGTATAATAAAAGAATATACGTACAATTAAAGAAAGGCAATAAAATATAAAAACCCGTAAAATTCGAGCAAAAAAATGAACAGAGAAAACATTAAAAAGATAAATAAGATTGCAAAAAGCTCAAAGTAGAAGGTTAACGATATGGAATAAATTGTTTCATACTTTTAATATGATCATTTCGAAGATGTAATTTTTCTGCAACATTCAAATCTTTCAATGTAAACATATAACAGCAAAATTTCAAACTAATATGATCATTAAGAACAATATACATTTCAGGAAAGGTTGCTAAAAGAAAACAAAAGTTACAGTATCCCATTTTTATGAAAAAAACATACCTTTAGGTCGTGGAGATTGAAGCATAACCAAATCAGGACGATCATTCAAAAAATTACAAAGTTGACGATAAAATTCTGCTTTAGAGCAATCAGAAAATTCTTTTATTAAATCAGAAATAAGCCATTTTCTTTTATCTTTAAAAAGATACATAACTGCTGTTGGTAAACCACCAATCAATGGATACATTTGTAATTCAAGAAGTTCAGGATTAATTAAAATATATTCAGGATAATTATCATCAAAAATTAAAAATTTAAAGCGGCGCATTAATGGAATATTTGAAAAAAGTCCATGACGGGATTGAAAAATATGTTCACGACGAACAACAGCCTAAAATGTGAAAAATATATTAAAAAGTAAAGCAAAAAGAAAAACATACATCAACCAAATGTTCATAAGTTTTAAATGAAAGAGTATCAACACATCCAAGTCTTTCAACATGATAATAAAGATATTGGAAGAAAATAACAAAATCAGAAAAAGGAAAATCATTTTCTAACCAAAAATTGAGTAAATGATTAACTCGTGGTCTAAAAAAATAAATTAATAATATTAAATTAACAAAAACAAAAGGAAACATACGGTGGAATACTTTTAGCAATTCTATCTTTCATTTCATGAACAACAGCATAATTTGGAACATTAAGATATTGATCAAGTTTATATTCCAAAAATGTAAAAACGCGTGTTGAAATTTCAGGCGTTGATGAATCAGAACTATCAGAATCATAATTAACTCCAATTTCAGCAGCATTAATTAATTTTGTAATAGTAGAATCTTCAAAGAAATTTGCATTAGATGGTCTATGTGTAATAATTGGTTTAAATAATTTCTGACCTGGAACAATCACTGATGATTTTGTTGAAGATGCAGGTTCACCAAATTTAATACCATTTGAGCCACCAACTTGAGCCAAAAAATCATCTTCAGCTACAGGAATTGGAGTTATATTATTAGAAAATGATTCCAAAAGTTCATCACCAACGACTTGAACAGTATTCTTTGAAGAAGGTTTTTTGTCAGAAACAGAAGCCAAAAAATCATCACCGATAACTGGTACAGCAGCTGTTGTAGAAGATTTATTTTCAGATACTTCATCTAAGAAATTATCGTCAATCATAACAGGAACTTTTTTAGCAGATGGTTTACTATCAGAAACTTCATTTAAGAAATCATCGGAAGCCATAACAAAAACTTTTTGAGCAGATGATTTACTTTCAGATACTTGATTCAAAAAATCATCACTAATAACAGGTACAACTTTATTAGCAGAAGAATGATTTTCAGAAACTTGATCCAAAAAATCATCACCATCCAAAACATGACCAGCATTTTTCAAAGAAACATTACTACTATCACCAATTTGATTCAAGAAATCTTCTTCAATCATTGTAACATCGTTTTTAACAACATGTTTATTATCAACAGGTTTATCTAAAAATTTATAAATCATAAATGGTACATATACACAAATCCCTTTTCCCATAGATATAAAAAAGCTTACAAGAATCTTTTGCAAGAGTAATACCATTTGATCCACCAATTTGTTCCAAAAAATCTTCTTCAACAACAGGAACAGCAGGCTTAGCATCAAATGAATCCAAAAAATCATCTCCAACAAGTTGTACATTTGTATTAGTAGTGACTTTCATATCAGGTAATGTATCCAAAAAATCATCACCAATAACTGGTACATCAGCTTTTGTAGAAGATTTATTTTCAGATATTTCATCCAAGAAATTATCATCAATCATAATAGGAACATTTTTGTTAGAAGTTTTACTGTCAGAAACTTGACCCAAGAAATCACCACCATCCAAAACAGCAACAGATTTAGCAGGAGATCTACTTTCAGATACATCATTCAAGAAATCATCGGAAGATATAACAGGAATTTTTTTAGCAGAAGATTTAATATCAGAAACATGATTCAAAAAATCATCATCAGCAATTGGTGCAGCTTTGACAGATGTTTTACTTTCAGATACTTGATTTAAGAAATCATCAGAAGCCATAACAGGAGCTTTTTTAGCAGATAGCTTACTTTCAGAAACTTGATTCAAAAAATCATCACCATCCAAAAGAGATGTAGTATTTTTAGAACCAACATTACTATCACCAATTTGATTTAAGAAATCTTCTTCAACCATTTGAACTTCTTTTTGAGCACCAGGTTTATCATAACCACTTTTATCTAAAAATGCATTACAGATAATTTAAAAAGTATTAAAATTCATAGAATTATTTGCTGCACAAATCTTTTTCAAGAAAGAAATATAAAAAACTTACAATAAGTAGCTTTGTTATCGGATACTTGATTTAAGAAATTATCTTCATCAACAAGTGATACAGTTTCATTAGAAGGTTTTTCACCATTAATTTTATACAATTGATTCAATAATTCAAGAGAAACATTTGGTACAGTTTTATTAGTAGAAGATTTATTATCAGAAACTTGATTTAAAAAATCATCGGAAGACATAACAGGAGCTTTTTTAGCAGAAGATTTACAATCAGAAACTCGATCCAAGAAATCATCAACAATCATAACAGGATCAGATCGTTTTGAAGAAACTTCACCAATTTGATTTAAGAAATCTTCTTCAACCATTTGAACTTCTTTTTGAGCAACAAGTTTGGCATTTTTATCTAAAAATAGATCACCTTTAACAAAATAAAACAGTACTAACAGTCACAAAATTAATCTCTGTAGAAACTAATTCCACAGAAGTTACGAAAAAAACCTACAATCTTTATGACCAGATTTATTACGATCAACTGAACCCAATAATTCATCTTCCAAAAGTGGTACAGTTTTGTTAGAAGAAGATTTACTTTCAGATACTTCATTCAAGAAATTATCAACATCCAAAATTGGTACAGCTTCTTTTGGAGCAACATTTTCATCAGTTTTAACTTGTTCCAAGAAATTTTCTTCAACCATCATAACTTCATTTCGAGCAGCAGGTTTAACATTTTCATCTAAAAATACATCACCAATAACTGGAACATGATTATTTGCTGAAGGCTTAATTGCACTATCTTCAGCACGTGGTGCTGCCTTCTTAACAGTAATAACTTCCTCGGAACATATAAGTTGATCCAAAAAATCTTCACCAACAACTGGAATAGTTGGGTCATACTTACCAATAAGAGATTTTGGCTTTCCTGATTCCTTCTTTGTATCAGATACTTTTGATGGTAGTTTTGGAGCTTCAGCAACTTTTGGTTTTACAGGTTCAAACTTTGCAGGTGGTTTAGATTCTTCCTTCTTTGCTTCAACAACTTTTGATACATTTTCTTTTGAAGCTGGAGATTTTGATTTTTCTTTTGCAACATTCTTTGGTGTTTCAACTTCTTTAATAATTGGTTTATGTTCAACTTTTACTGGAGATTTTGATTTCTTTACTTCAGAAGGTTTTGGTAATTCTCCAGTTTTAGCTGGTTCAGAATCAATAATAAAATTATTCAAATAATTTTCCAAACGATAAACACCACTTTTTGTTGGACCTTCTTTTTGATATTCTGCTTGCTTTTTTGAAAAATTTTGAAGTTTTTCTTCAGTCTTTTTAGCTTCATCTTCTTTTGATTTCGCATCGTTTTCAAGAGATTTTTTTGAAAAATCTTCAGCAATTTGTTTATCAAGAACATCAAACATATCTTCTTCAAGATGCTTTGGTTCATCATTTTCAATATCTGAAGCTTCAAGAGAGCTAGGACCCTCTACATCAGAATTTTCAACTTCTTCAGATTCAGCAGAATTTTCACCACCTTCTTCATCACTATCAGATAAAAGACTTGGTTTATTCTTAATATCAAATACTTCATTCTTTTTATCAGCTGAAATTATAGCTTCTTTTTCCTTTGGATCAATACATACAAATTGTTCACTATCAGATTCACTATCACTTGGTTTGATATATTTTTCATCAAGTAAACGAAGATTTTTAACAGTTTCAATTGGTTTTGATTTAACTTTTTTGTTTGAAGATGAATCATTGCTTTGTTTTTCATCATCACTACTTTCATCACTTCCACCAGATTGAAGAATATGTGGAGCTAATGTTGATGCATCAGATTTTTTATCTTTTTCTTTCTGATCATTATCCTTTTTATTATCTTCATCACTTTCATCAAGAAGCACATTACGATCAATAATATATGTTTCTTCTTTGGAACCAGATTTTGCTGATTTCTTTTCATCAGATTTAACTTGAGTAAGTTTCTTCTTTTTTGTATCAAGATCATTCTTTTCTTCTTCTTCACTATCACAAAGAATTCCACTTTCCAAAAGTCGAGATGTATTTGCAATATTTTTAGAACATTTAACTTCAACATTCTTTTTAACAGAAGATGTTGTATTTTTCTTTTTTTCATTTACAGCAACTTTTGAAGATTCTTCTTCAACCTTTTCATCATCACTGCTACTATCAGTTGAAGAAAGTAAAGATTTACTTAACAAAGAAGAAGTTTGACTTGGTTTCTTTAAAGATTCATCAAAAGTTAAAGTTGGTTGTGATTTCTTTACAGCATCTTTATCCATTTGTGAAGGTTCAACATCACTTTCATCTTCACTTGCTTCAGCTTCACTTTCATCTTCGCTTGCTAGAGTTTCGCTTTCATCTGCACTTGAAAGATCAAGAAGATCATAATCAAGTTGCTTATTTTCAGCAGATGAAACTTCTTTCTGCTTAACATCTTTTTTAGCATCCAATTTTTTATCAGCAACTTCTTTAGCATTTGATGAAACAGCTTTAGCGGGAATTTCATTTCCTTCTTTAACAGATACATGTTGTTTTCCAGTTGGTTGTTTTTCTTCATCGTCAGATACAAGCAATGTAGGTTGAAGAAATTTATCAGATTTAGATTCTGCTTTTATTGGTGTTTTTTTATCATCTTCTTCATCATCAGATTTATCAAAAAGACATGAAGAACTAAGAACATTTACATGTTGACCATCTTTTAATGTTGCTACACCTTTAACTTCTTCAGCATTTGGTTGAACTTCTTCTTTATTATTTTGTTCTGCTTCTTTCTTCTTTTCTTCTTTTGATGATTCAGTAACATAATCAAGTATATCAGCTTCTAAATCTGGTACATTTTCTTCAGTTTCAGTTTTAACTTCAACTAAAGAAGCATGTGATGGAGCAGCAGATGCAACAGGAGTTGAAAGCATTTCATGCTCGTCTTCAACAACTTCATGATGAGCAGCTTCAACGCAATAAAGTTCAGCATCAGATTCAACAGGAGTTGTATAAGATTGAGAAGAAGACTAAAATTATATAGTTATACCCATTATAAAACAAAAATTGATTCAGCTTACATTAGATGGTGATTGAATATTAGATACTTGTTCTTCCTGTATTATTGGTGAAGAAGATGATGTAGATTGTGATACAGTATTAGATGAATGACTATTTTGTGTACTTGATGCTGAGGAAGAAGATGCTGGTGGATCAACATATGAATGTTCTATTGCTTTAACTGTTGGTGCTGCTGTTACAGCAACAGAAGGAGCTTGACTACAAAATTTATCAAATACTGATTGCAACGGTTTATCAACAACTTCAAGCCGTGCAAGTCCATGTGGATGACAATTTTTAAATGAATGTGAGAAATGATCATCAACAAATGCATTAAATGTCATATCAATTGTTTGGCAAGCATCCTGAAAAAAAGGTCTTTAAAGCCGTATAAAAGTTTAAACATACATTTAAAGAAACACCAGTAAACTTTTTAAAAAGTTCTTCAATAACTTCCTGTGTAATAAATCCAACACCTTTCTTTTCTTCATACAAAATGTAATCTATCGTTGTTCCAATCTAAAAAATAAATATTAAACATTATTTACAAAATAATAATAAACAACATACAACTCTAATTCGTAATCCAGGTGGCATACTTTCAAATGGCATTCCAGCAGCCATTTCATCTTCCATGATTAAAGGATTACCTAAAATTGTATATCATAAAAAAATGATGACACAATTGGTAAAAAAGCGTCGAATGAATTTGTAAATGTTTTTATGCGAGTCTTGTCGACAGCTTGTGTCAGAAAAAAAAGTAGATGGAAAAATGTGTTGGCTCAGTAACATTTTGCCAACACAAAGGATTTTGTAAACAAAAAAATGCAGCTGCAAAAAATGTTAATTTTTAAAACGTTCGAACGTTCTCGAATTGCTTTTTGCAACTTTCAGTGCCCGGCCTTGCATGTTAGGGTCAAAAAAGACAAAGAAAATATATAGAGAGAGAAAGAGTGCGTTATCCCTATTTTAACCCTAAGCGTTTGTGTTTTTGCAAGGCCGGGTGGATTAAATTCCCTAACAATTGTAATTCCAACAGCTAAAAAACACATACCCTTAGAACAATTTATAATTTCATCACGATTCCAGCCGCATGCATTTACAGTATATTCTTCTGTATCCTCATCTTTCTGTGGATCAACTAAATCTTCTATTTGTTCTGGTTCACTTTGTGTGCCTTCTGATGCCTCCATAGTTTCTGTTGCTGTTATACCTTCATATGATTCCTAAAAAATCTTTATATAATACCCCACTTCCACTTATATGTATAAGCAACTACCGTATCAATACTGTCACCATTTCCCTCAACGGTCTTTTCGGGATTCTTTAATGAAGGATTTATTAATTCAAAAAGATAATTTGAAAGATAGAAAACAATTACCATTACATTTGGTACACCATTAAATAATTGTTTGAATGCATTCCAACCTTTTCCAAATATGCTCTATAAATTTTAACATTAAAAAAACAATAGCAAATATGAATTTACAGTTTTTGATTTTGAACTTTTTGAAACAGAAACTTCTGAAGATTGAGATTTTTCTTCTTCATTTTCATCATCACTGCTGCTGCTTTCAAGAAAATTTTCACTTAAAAGTGATACAACATCTGCTGAATTTTTGCTTTTTGATTTCTTCTTTTCTGCAGAATTTGGCATTGTTTTTACCTAAAAATTATTATTTAATCAATACAGTGGAGTAATAAATTTTTATACTAAAAATATTTAAAAAACAAAAGAAAAACGCATAAACATTTTTATCAAAAAAAAAAACACGGAAAAAATATTGCTAAACTTTTGCAATTTAAAAAGCGCGGGTTTTTTTACGCTGACTTTTTTTCTTTGATGGTGATTACAAAAAATGAGAAGACTTTGGCTTGTGATATTTGTGTATAAAAAAAATAAGTGCCATAATTTAAACAAGTTTTATTAAATTTGATACATATTTTTCAATTTTAACGTTTTTTTCAAAATGGCATAAACTTGACGATCAGGCAAAAAAACAAAAGAAAATGACCCTGATCGACGCCAAGTTTATAAACTTGACGACAATCATAAAAAAATAAAATTCTGCATTTTTTGATACCAAAATTTTATTTTTTTTGAAAGTTTGAAAAAAACGAAGCACAATTAAAAATGAAAAATGTATCAAACTGTCCACTTCTTTTAAGTTTTTCTATTTTTTCCCACGTTGGATCGGTTGATCGCTGGAATAAAATATAAAAGCAAGAAAAAGCTTTTTCTTGTTTAAAAAAGATTAAGAGATAAGAACCAGTGTTTTCCCGATTCCATTTTTTCCGATTCCGATCCGGAATCGATTCCATTTTGCTTTTCCGATCCCGATTCCGATTCCATTGATTCTCGTTCCGATTCCGATTCCATCGATTCCGATTCCTCAAAAATTTTTTTGCTCAAAATGCTTCAAAAATGATGTTTTATAATGTTTTTTGGCTGAAACACACATAATTAAGTAGTAATAGACATATTTCTATCATCTGCAATCAAAAAACTGAAAAATTTTTTTTTCGATTTATCAGCTTTTTCCCTGTACGATATAACTTAAAAAAATATTTTTTTGATTTTTGCGTTAAAACTGTCCAAAATTGATCAAAAACTATAAAAATTATGTTTTAAAATAAATTAGGGAATAAAAAATCCTTAGACAAGTTTTCACATGACCGAAAATGCATTTTTCTAAAAAAGGACGAAACATCGATGTTACTGGTTAATAAAACATTTCCATCGTGGTCCAAAACATTTAACTGTATTTGCTAAAAAGACTAAATTTTTTCACGAAAAAAGTAGTATGATCAAATGGAAAAAAAATATTTCAGCACATGTGATGTTTTTTAAAATCACATTTAAATGTAATTACAACAGTGGGAATCGATTCCATTTTTTCCGATTCCGATCCGATTCCATCGATTCTCGTTCCGATTCCGATTCTTTCCGATCCCCTTATGAGGAATCGGAATCGGAATCGAGAATCGGAATCGGGATCGGGAAAACACTGATATTGACCATAAATTTCTTCTGTAAAAAAACAAGAGTTAAAATTATCCCATCATTGAAAAAATTTGTCTATTGGACCAATACTTTTTTTCAACAATAGTAAGACTTGAGGAAAAAAGATAGAGCTATTAGGGGAAAAATGGATTATTTGGTTACCTAAAATTTATGCAATAAAAGTTTTGGCCTTGGAAGAAAAAATTGATGAATGAAAAAAAAATTAAGGAACGGCACACTTTTCAAGATGCCATTTTAAGGCAAGGTTGTAACAATTAAAAGCGAGGATTAAATTGAAAAATTGTATTTTAACCAACAAAGAAAATGATTCATGGATATTTTATTACATGTTTTTTTAGGATGAAAAAAAATAACAATAAAAAGTGGAGATGAAAAAAGAACATAAATGTCATAGAAACAAACAGTGTTCTGCGGTGCTGGCGCGACGCGCCGCGCCGGCTACTAGAAATTAAGTTTAAACTTAAAGTAATAATTCCACGTGATAGCCTTTATAGCTGAA
This sequence comes from Panagrolaimus sp. PS1159, assembly GCA_963922195.1. Classification (NCBI taxonomy): domain Eukaryota; kingdom Metazoa; phylum Nematoda; class Chromadorea; order Rhabditida; family Panagrolaimidae; genus Panagrolaimus; species Panagrolaimus sp. PS1159. Next base: position 717,326 of record CAWUHW010000006.1, read on the forward strand.
TATCTTTTACCAAAGTTGTAGGAAAATCTGTAATCTAATAGAAGTTTAAATGTAGCCGGCGCGACTGCGGCGCGGCGCGTCGCGCCAGCACCGCAGAACACTGGAAACAAACAAACAAAAAATAAATTTCATCATTATTTAGGACATTTTAAAAAAATGGATACATTTGAAAAATCAGTGTTGGAATATTCTTATTTTAAGGATGGTTTGATACATTTTAAATTTTAATTTGATTTTCAAAATGGCATAAACCTTGCAATTAGAGATCTTTTTCTATTGTTTTTTTGCCTGATTTTCATGTTTATGCGATTTCGAAAAAAACGAAAAATGTATAAAACGATTCAATCCCTTTAATGAAAATCGCCATAAAAAAGGAAAAGGCAAAAAAGATAAGCCAAGTTAAAAAAGTTGTACAAATTTTTGATGCAAAAATTGGATCAATCAAAGACAATGTTTATAAAAGAAAACAATAAGAAAAAAAACAACTTTGAATAAAAAACAGATAAATGAAAATGTAAAGGATAAAAAAAAACAAAACACAAACACAAACATAAACATAAACAAAAAAATTGTCGCATTCAGGGTTGCCGTCCCCACCCCCCGAAAATCGAAAAAAACCCGGGGACGGGGACGTCCCTGAAATGTAAAATCTTTCGGGGACGGGGAAAACGGGGATCCCCGCAGGGAAATCGGGGAAACGGGGGGGGGGGACTAGTACTCCCCCCCCCCCCCCCCCGAAAATCGAAAAAAACCGGGGACGGGGATGTCCCCGAAATGTAAAATCTTTCGGGGACGGGGAAAACGGGGAAACGGGGGGGGGGGGGGGGACGGCAAACCTAGTCACATTTATTTTTTTGGCGATAAACTTTGACAGATTTCAACATTCTTTTCCTATTTATTTGAAACAAACCTTTCGTAAAATTAGCCTTTTTTTAAAGAGAAAAAGAACGTCAAAAAACGTAGGCAAAAAATGAACCCAATAAACGAAAGGAAAGAAAAGGAAAGGAAGGAAACAGTCTAAAAAGGTCAAACAAATGGCGGCAAAATGAATCAAAATGTTACAACAAAAAAATAGTTTTTTTAAAGAAAATGGAAAAAAAATAAACTAAAAATATACATTTGCGCAGAAAAAGTTTAACAAAAGAATGTAAATTGAGCCCCGTTTTTCAATTTTATTTAAAAAAGATGAGATAAATTGATAAATGGATTAATCCACTTGCTTGGTTTAAAATGTTTGGAACACATAATCCGACCGAGATTACGGTAATTTATTGCTGCATTAAGTAATTTGATACCATTTTTTTAATGTTATAAAAATTAAATAAATTTTTATTTTCTCAAATGAAGCCACATTTTTTGCTAACATTTAAAAACCAAAACCCGATCAACTTGTTTAAAAAGCATTAAAGGAAGCAGAAGGTTTGATAACTTTTTTATTTTCAACGTTTTTTTTTCCGAAATGGTATGAACTTGGCAATCAGGCAAAAAACAATAGAAAAAGATCACGATTATCAGAAGCATGCCATTTTTTTTTTGTTTAAATTTTGTTTAAATATTTTCGAGACTTTAACCAAAACAAAAGCCTTTTTTCGAAACTTGCAAAAAAATATTGCTCTTAGTTTCCCAACGCATTTTTGCGTGCATTTTTTCTCAGAAATTTGCATAAAAATTTTTTCAAGAGTGCTTACCTTTTTTGAGAAAGTAATTTTTTCTTTTGTTCTACAAAAAATGTTTCGTCGAGGCCGTTATCAACAATTAAAAAATGCTGAAGCTGATGAAGATGAAAATAATCTATTAGAATTTGTTGGAACTTCTTCAGAATTATTTTCACCAAATTTTCAACATCGACAAAATTTACAACAAAAACATTCAACATTAAATCATTCATTTCAAAATCATTATCGACAAACAGCTGGAAAAGAAAATGTAGAACAACATTTAAAAACTCCAATTTCAACTGCAAATACAAAAACTTCTGCTGCAACTTTAACACCAAAAAATGGAATTGCAACCGATGATCAATTAACAAAAGTTATTGGAATTTTATATTTTATGTCTTGGACTGTCAGTTTTTATAAAAATATTTTAATTTTTCTTACTATAAAAAATTGCTAAACATTTTTCTTTTTAGAGAAAAGCATTAAAAAATTATTCAAATGAAATTCGAAAATTGTATGAAATTCCGCTGACTGAAAGATGCTTTGGAAAATTTGATGAAGGCAAAAATTCCACAGAAGTTTCAGTTGAAACATCTGACAGTCGAACAGCAGCAAAAAATCTTGCAAAAAAGTTGGAAAAAGGTTCAAATGTAACTGAAACATTTACAGATTTAGCTTTAATAACAAAGAGAGTTGCTGGTATGTTTTTTATATTTTACATTTTAAACATTTAATGTTATATTTTTTTAGATGCATTAGCAAATCCAACAAAAGATTTTATTGAAAATCGTGCAGAAACTCCTCGACATTTAATAACACCAATTGAAATTGCTTCACTTTCACGTTTACGAACATTAGTAAAAATGAGTGGGTCATGGTTGAAAAAAACTGTTGAAATGGAAGCATGGATGGAAAAGAATCAAAAAGTGCTAATTCAAAATGCAACAGAAATTTCATGTGCTCTTGAATTTGCAATTATGGCATTTAATGCTGTATGTATTTTGGGTGAAATATATGGACTTGAACCAGTTGATCGAAAATCTGTTAAAGTTTGTTTTATTTTAGCTTTTATGGATATATAAAATCTCTTTTTTTAGAAAGATTTTATTCGATATTTACAACCTTATGAAAGACCTCGATTACAATCTTATAATTCAAAATTGGATATTCCAGAAAATGTAAAAGTTTTTGAATATATTGGAAAACTTGAAGCAATATTAAATCATCATCGGTTTGTTTTTTTTCTTTCATTAACTTTTTTATATATCCATCTTTTTTCTAGGACAATTTTACATATAATTGGTTCATCAACAATTTCAATCTTTCAAATAATTCTTAAATCATGTCCAATTGAAATTCTTGAAACAACAACTCGATCATTGCGGGAAGTTGCACATAAACTTCCACCATCATTTCGTTTCTATGATGATTTAAAACTTTCGTCTTTTGCAACAAATTTTTTAAATGCTTCACCACCAAATTCTATTGAATTTTGCATGGGAGAAATTGAACATCATCAATCAACGGCAACAACAACTGAAGCTTCAACACCAGTAATTATTGTTAAATCTTCTCAAAGACAAAATACTCCACAATCACGAAAAAGTAGTATTCAAAGTGTAAAATCTGATAATACTCAACGAAGTGGAAGTCAAAGATCACCAGAAATTAAATCACCTGAAATGATTTCTGCTGAAAAAACTATGCCAACTCAACGTCCAACTCCAAGTGACCAATCGCCACCAACTGCAAGAAATTAAATTATATGTTTTGAATATGAATTTTGTGTTTGTATAAATGGTACGGTAATAAATTTTTGTTTGATTACTTTGCATTAGCAAATTTTTTTTAACATTTTGCAGGAAGTGAAGAGTTTGATACATTTTGTATTTTCACGCTTTTTTTCCAAATGGCACGAACCTTACGATGAGGGTTTTTTCTATTGTTCTTTTGTCTGACTTTCAAGTTTATGCTATTTTGAAAAAAAACACATTAAAATGAAAAATTTATCAAAAGCCTTTTTTTTAAACAAAAATTAATATGTCGTTGACGGATTTCAGCAATAATTTTTTGTGAATTTTTGATAAAGATTGCTAGAAACAAAAGCAAACATTTATTTCATGGTAGTTTATCGTCTTCTTGAACATCGTCGTTGAAAAAATCTTATTGAAAGTTATCATCCAAATAATATTTTTGATTTTCTTGTATCAATGGCAGGTTTACTGGCACTTCATTCCATCAGTTAAGTCAACAGAATCACAGATGTTATTATAAAGCTGTAAAAGATCATTTTTTGAGATAAGATTTGCAGCTTAGAAATTTGCATATTTTTGCTGCGAACATTCGTTATTCAAGTTTTTTCTCATGAGGAATTTCCCATGAGAATGTAATGGATATGCTAATTTGAATAGCATATACTCGTCTATATATACTCGTCAAATTCCGTCAGTCTCTTTGCGCCAGAAGTGACGAGGTGCAGTGGTTGTTTTCGAGAGCTCTTATACTGGTGGGCCCGCCGGTTCAGAGCTTGGTAACACATAAAGCTGTATCTTGAAGCGAGGTAGGTAGGGCAGTGCACGCCTAGGTTGACGAGCCTTTATTCTGGCTGACGAGCCCTATTGTCGCTGTTTATGGATGGATGGATGGATGGTTCAAATGTATGTTTTTTTTTCTTTTTTGGGGTTTAATGAGGGTGGGTTCAGATTTCAGGTACCATCACCGACAAGCCACCTCTCATCATGGAAGAAGAAAAAGAAATGGAAGAAGAAAAGAAATGGAAGAAGAAAAGAAATGGAAGAAGAAAAGAAATGGAAGAAGAAAAGAAATGGAAGAAGAAAAGAAATGGAAGAAAAGGAAAAAGAAGAAGAAATGATGCTGGTTTAAATGTAAGTCTTTTCAATTTTTTGTTCTACCATAACCTGTTGCCTCCTCGTGGCGTAGAACGGTAACAAAACAGATTACTTAAAGTAATCTTTTTTGGCAAAAGACAGGTATTTTCGGGAAAAAAATTTCGTTTAAAAACGCTCTTTTAATAATAAAATTCTTTAAAACATCGCTTTTTTTAAAAACTTTTTGCATTTAAAAAAAATTTTTAATTTCTAAAAAAATAATGCAATCTAAAATTTAGCAGTAATTTTCAATTTTGCGAAAACTTTTTCTGCTCTTTTTTAATTTTTTCGCTTAACTTTTTCGGAATAAATATAAAAGTAATATTCAAATATTCAAATTTTTTGAACATCCTGTAATAACCTTTTTAAAATTTTTGCACGGACTTAACTTTTTTTATAGTTGCTATATTGCTATACAGAGAATCAACTTTTTTTCTTGTTTAATATTTTAAATATTATACTTGCTATTTTTCTTGTTAATAAACTTTTTTCCATTTTTAAATTAAAAAAAGAACGCTACATTTTTTTATTCAAAAATATACAACAATTTATGCGTAAACACTTCCTTGAAAAAATTAAAACTTTAAAAAAAATGAATTCAAATTTAATGAAGCATTCAAGTGTCACTAAAATTTTATAAGAAAAAAAAGCGGAAGGCGTTTTTGGTTGTTTTCAAGAAAATAAAAATATCAAAAACATTTTTTTAAAGTCCAAGAAATATAAAAATTTTTTAAAAAATGTTATTTTATTAAAAAGCTTTTTTACGACTTTAAAAAATTTTTATTGGAATATTATTTTTTTTGCTGGGAAATGTTAAAACCGAATGATCGACTTGCAACTGTTGCAAATGCATTAAGAGCTTCAACTTCAGAACCAAATTTAAGAAAAAAATTATTAGCAACTGCAAGCGGAAGTGTTAAAGAAAGGTTTTTTTTGTTTTTAAAGAGTTTCAATCAAAATGTTGTAAAAAAAAAGTTTCAGTAAACCAGAAAAATCTTTGCGAGATCCAGCGAAAGTCAAATCGAAAAAAGTTTCCCGTTCAAGCGACTCTGAATCATCTGATACAGAAGACAAAGACTTTTTAAAAGCTGAATTAATATTAAAATTTAAAAAATACGATCATTCTTGGTTCAAAGTAAGTTTATGTTTACTTTCTGATATTAAATTTTTTTGACAAAAAAATTTTAATATCAAATTTTTTTGTCAAATTTTACTGCATCAGCTAGTGAAGTGCACTAAATATTTTAAATTATGTGTCTCGCTTTTAAAAAAAGCAAGACTTTCCAAAAATTATTTAAACTATCAAACCACTTTTAAAAAAAGAGCTCGAAATTATTACCTCAAAACTTTGGGTAATTAAACCGAAAAATATGTTGTGATTCAAAAATTTATGCAAAATAAAAACAGAGCAAAAAATGCGTTGCACTTTTTTCTTTTTTGAACACAGAGAAAACAAGAAATTGCACTATTTTTGCTGTTGAAAAAAGACAGAGAGAGAAAAAAAGAGTGACTGTTTTTAATTTTTGGAGCAAAAAATGTTTCAAAAAATAAGTGTTGGATGTTAACTATACGTTCAAGATGGACCCGGCACGAAAATATTATGGCTACTTTCAACGATGTTGTAGATAATGTAAAAACAAATTTTTGTTAAAATTTTATAAGTTATTTAATTTTTTTATGACTTTTTATTTTTGCTTGACTTTTTAATGCCTCTTGGGCAGCTTTAGAGACACTCCCGAAAGGATAAGGATGTCTGGTTGCAAAGTTTTAACGTTTGCAAGATGTTGCACTATTTTGCCGAATATCTAAAAAAAGCATCAACTTTTTTTTAAGCACTTATTTAATTAAATAATATTGTTTTTTTAATTGAGAATAAGATAGAGAACAAAAAATGGGGAGAATATTTGACAAATGACGACAAAAATCGCGAATTTTTTCTACATTTGTTTTTCCAATATAATACATCGATGTTGCAGTCACGAATAAATTTTTTTTAGCAAATTGCTGCAACACATCCTGAATATTTTATTGATTCTCGACAATATGTCCACTACGAAAGAAATTCATCCAGTTCAAATCGAGCCATCCCAAAAATTACAAAGCAAACCTCCAACAACACAAAATAGAACAACAAATAATAGCCGTTCAAACAACATCAATCGACAATTGCCAACACCATATCCCTGTCATGGATTTAATAAAGCTATTTTTGTTGGACATGATAAAGTTGTTGCAAATTTTATAAATTTTATTCGAGTTTTTAATATTTCTAAACATGGATATTCTTTGATGGATATTAAATGTGAAGGTGCAGTTGCATGTGTTCAAAGTTCACCAGATTTTAATCATTTGGCTGTTAGTGTTGATGCCGTACAGGGGGCTAAAATTGTTATGTATGATTCAAGGGATATGGATCAAGCAGTTAGAGATTTTTCAACCATGTAAGAATTTGGTGTTGAGAATGGCACTTTTTTATGCCAAAGTCAAAAATGGCACTTCTTTTTTGTGCCAAAGTTAAAAATGGCACTTTTTTGTGCCAAAGTCAAAATGGCACTTTTTTGTAAAATGTCAAAAACGGCAATTTTTGTGCAAAAGTCAAAATTGGCACTTTTTTGCAAAAAGTAAAAGATGGCATTTTTTTTGTAAAAAATCAATAATGGCACTTTTTTCGCAAAAAGCAATAAATGACACAAAAATTTCGGCATTTCTGTGAAAATCTACGATTTCGGCATTTCCGTGCGTTTTTAACTTTGGAAAAAAAACATAGCTCAAATGCAATTCTTTAATGTTTCTTAATGAATCAAAATTATTTTTTCAGCATTCTTGCCTCCCAAATCCGAATATCCCTTACCAATGAAACAATTCTATTGTTCTCTGAATCCGATGACAAAGCTTTTTGCCGAATTGCATTATATTCTTTTGATGGCACATTTCTTTCAGAGCTTTCATTAAATCTTCCAAATCCATCAAAAAATTTTGAAATATCATTTTGTCCAGCCGATGAAACAATTATTTGTGTAATTACAGATGATACATGCTATTTTATGAGAGCCACAACAAATGTAATTACAGTATTTTCAACAATAAAATTTTTTGATATTTCTTGTCATGGTTGGGTTGATGATGTAACACTTGGATTTGGGACTTTTGATGGACAGATTCGACTTTATCGTGAAACTGTAGCATTAGAAGTTGTGAATCTTAAAAATTTACAGAATAAGTATGTTAAATATGTTTTACAAAAATGTAGGTTATGGCAATTTTTTAGTTTAATTGGTAATTATGATCCAAAGCAATCACATGTTTTAAAAATGTTTGGGAATGACCAATATTTGTTAGTTTATGTTCAAATTGGAGTTATTTTTGTTTTTTCAGCTGGGAATTTGAAAGATCGGTGGAAGAATTCGAAAGCTATTATTGTAAGTTTAATTGAAAAAATATCTGATGCAGAAAGCCAAATTAAACTTTAGCAAAATAAAAATTATTAAAGTCTTTTAAAAAAAATATAAAATTTCTGGCAAAATGTTCTCAGTGCCATAGTAAGCGGGAGATTCAAACGTGATTAGCAAAATGCTTTCTAAAAAATACAAACGCTTTTAATATTTTTCATTTTAAAGTTTTGTTTTCGAAATGGCATAAACCTGATGATCAGGGCTTTTTTATTGTTCTTTTGCCTGATTTTCAGGTTCATGCCATTTTGGAAAAAAGCGTTAAAAACAAAAAATCAATAAAACCGTCCCGAACACTTTGCCAAATTTTCCTCATTGAATTGCATTCACAACTCTTTGCCAAAAATTTTGGAGTTCCCGCTTTTTTGGCATTGAAAACATTTTGCCAAACATCAAATGTACACTTAATCAGACATCAAAACATTTCAAAATTTTGCACTTAAATTATGTTTTCAGATAAATTCCTTGAAAACTGATACCATATGCAATTTTTTACATATGGATCAATCAAATGATAACATCCTTTACGGTGATAATGAAAGCATTTCACTTTGTAATGTAAATTATGCTGAAGCAATTTGCGACAATGGTTTACGGTTAATTACTGCTAAAAATTCAAAACCTATTAAACAAATTTGTTTTGAACATCGTTCAAATATGATTGCCGTTCTCGATCGAGATGGTCTGATTTTAATCACTTCAATGATTAATAAGTAAACTAAAACATTTTTAAAAATGATAAAAAATGAAATTATTTAGGAGAACAATTTCGCACGGATATTTTAAAAATGCCATTGCAATTGCACTTTTGCCACATGGTCAAAAACTTTTAATTGCTGAAATGAGTTCAATTGTTGTTTATCATGTTTTGTTTCATGAATTACTTAAAGGTGAAACAATATGGGAGGAAAAAGTTGAAGCCGTAAGTATTTATTAAATGGAGTTCCCACGTTCGAACAAATGATTTTAACAAAAATTTTTTACCACGAAAAAATTTACCTTAGAATGAAAATATATTTAAAAATTATTTGTTCTAAAAACTTTTTTAGAAAACACGATTCAAAATTTTGTGCCACTTTTTGTTTCAAAAGTTTGGAATTAATTTGTTTTTACAAAATTTAAAAAAAAAGTTTTCAACACCAAAAATTTCGAAACTATTTTGACAAATTCATCAAAAAAGAGATTTAAAAATTTTTTTAAACTTAAATTTATTAAAAAACACAAAAAAAATTTAGTATGAAAATTTTTTTGAATGAAATTTAAAAATATTAAAACGATATTTTTTTCAATTTCGAGGAGAAGAGAAAACAACTTAAATTTTAAGCTACAGACATGAAACTTTCAGGGTAGGCTAAAATACCGTTGAAAAGAACGAAAGTTCGTTCAAATTACCTCAGGGGAATATTTATGCAAATTTTCTGAAACTAAAATTTGCATAATTTTGGAAAAAATTTTTATGGTTGCAATATGTTTCCTTAGCCTAGTTCTATTGTTTAAAAGAAAAATTATTGAAATCGGTTTAGAAATAGTGAAATGGCATCAAATTGAAATTTGCCGAAATTAGTTTATCTCGAAAATGTTCCGTTTTAAAAAATTTTTTATATTTTTTATTTATAATTTTAGTTAGTTCAAAATCAAACATCTGATAAAATTGCAATTGCAAATTCTTCATCCCTCGCAGTAATTTCTGCCGAAGATTTTACCCAACACTTTCAAATAACATTAGAATCAAATCAAAGCATTATCACTCTAAAATGGTCAACAAAAAGTGATTATATTGGAATTATTGCAAATAAGGATACCATTTATCTCATTGATGCAAATGAAGGAAATATTTTATGGTTTCATGAATATAAACTTCGATTCTTTGTTGACATTGCTTTAGATGGAAATATAATATTTGCACTGGGAAATAAATTTACAGTTGCAAGATTTTTGGACAAAAAAGAATTAGATCCAATGAATGTTCACTTTGAAGGAGTTTCATTTAATAGTACTTCAACAGCAGTTATTACAACTTCAGAAGCATATTATTATGGAACTAAAATGGGAACTTTGTTAAAAGCAGATGCAGAAAATGTTGAAAATGTTCAACAAATTAAAATGGGTGATATTAAAGGAATTTCTGCGGTAAGTAATTTTTTTGGTAGAATGTGAGACACAAAATACGCTTATCAAAAAAGTATCCTAAATTAATGTTTAATTTAATTTGTTTTTGGCATTTTTAAATTGCAAAAAATGTACCTCGACTGTTTTTTTTCGGAAATAGAAAAAATTTGAAAAAATGCAAGTTTACTCTTCGAGACCGATAAACAATGGAAAAAACCCTGATTGTCAGGTTAATGACAGTTTGAAAAAAACATCGTTAAAAATGAAAAATGTATTAAATCGCCTGTAAGGATGGACGTGGGCCTCGGGCTTTTCAAAAGGCCCGGGCCGGGCCTTGATTTTTACGATTTCTGAAAAAAACTGCACATGGGGGAGGGACCAAGGCAAAATCACAAAAAAATTTAATTTTTACGCGGGCCGGGCCGGGCCTGAAAATTTGGGCCCACGTCCATCCTTAATCGCCTGCTGCCTTTAAACTGCATTTTTTATTATGGAAAATTTCGATATTTTTAATAAAATTTAAAATTTTTGCAATTTAAAAATACAATAGCAAATGAATTTCCATTATACTAGTTTATAAACTTGTTGGTGCATCAAAAATTAATATTATAATATTATTTTTTGATTCACCAACAAAACATTGTTTTTATGTGGCTAAACCTGGAAATTAGGTATTCAATAAAAATGCTTTTTTTTGCTTTTTTAGTATCTCTCATGAATAAAAATTTTGTCCTCTAAAATTCCTAATTTCCAAGAGTTGTTTTTTTTTTCATTAAAAAATAAACAAAAAATCTTAAATTTTATATTGCATTTTGTTATTTAAATTTGTAAAATTTTAAATAAAAGTTTTAGATGATTTGGATTGCAAGTAAAAATATAATCCTTACTGGACACGACGACGGAAATCTGATGATTTTGGATTTAAACACCGAGAGTTCATCAAAACCAACAAATTCCAACCCTGATTTTGAGAACATCGTTTTATGCCGAGTTAATACTGTAGAAAAAAATGTTTGTTCATTTTTTCAGAAATTTTTGAAACCGTTTTAAAACTGATTTAGAAATTTCTTGCAAAAGAATTTGAAGTTGAAAGAAATTTAATTCGAAAACAAGCAAAGAGAATTTTTGAAGAATTTAAAGATAAAAAAGAAATGGAAATCAAAGAATTGAATGAAACATTAGAAACAAATATGAAAGCAATGAAAGAAAAGATGAAGGTATTTTTGAATTTTTGTTTTTATGTAATAATTCAAAGAGAGTTTTCACTTTTGAACAAATGATGCATTTTGTGCATGAGGGATGTGCGGAAGTACTTCCGGGGAACACTTTTCCGCAAATTTTTTCTCAATATTAAAAAAATTATTGTTTTTAATACATTTCTGATCTACTTTTTATCATAGCTTATATCTGTCCAAACAGAATTTAAATATATTCGATTTTATTAAAAAACTAGAACTCATTTTTGCTCCTGTTTTGGCTGAAGTGTTAAACGTAATTCTGTTTAAAAAATGGGAGCGAAAATGAGCTCTAGTTTTTTAATAAAATCGAATATATTTAAATTCTGTTTGGACAGATATAAGCTATGATAAAAAGTAGATCAGAAATGTATTATTTAAAAAAAAAAACAATTATTTTTTCAGTATTGAGAAAAAATTTGCGGAAAAGTGTTTCCCGGAAGTACTTCCGCACATCCCTGATTTATATCAAACAGACATTTTTTATTTTATTTCAACTAAGTTGTATGTTTTTCCAATTCGATAATGGTTCAGAAATATTTTATTTTAAATTTTTGAAAATTGATGCATTATCATTTAGTGGCATGAACCCCATTCATGCCCTATAGGAACAAAACATATTTGTCCTTTTGGACAATCAGCAGTACACTTGCATAGACTAAGCTGCATAGGTTCCGGACGAACGGTTTCTTTTTGTCGTTCATTGCCATCCTTGTTAAGAACCTACAACGTTTTCTTATCAAATTTAAAAAATTTTTTAAATAAAATAAAAACTTACAAAAGCGTCGCCAACAAAAATTGCAGCAAACAAAAAAAGGAGAGCAAAAACGTGAAGTTTCATTTTTAGTGCTTTTTTTTTAAAAATGGTACCTTTTCAAGAAGTTGAAATTTGTTAAATAGGAAAAAAAGGCAGACGGCACTAATGGGTCATTTTTTTGAATAATAATTTTAAATTAAGACTGCATTTATGTGTCTAGCGGGTTTTTAGGAAAACTTTAAAGCAATTTTTTTGCACTTTTGTTTTCTTTGTAAAGATTTTGGTTGTAATATTTTGGGATTTTTTTTCAGTTTTTCCACATACTTATTTTAGCTTTTTTGTTTTTAAAAAATGGATTTTTATTCAACAAATGCCGGTAAAAATTGAAGTTCTTTTTTAAAATTTTATGAAAAATGTTTTTGATGCAAAAAAAATTAAACTTTTTTTGTAATAAGCAGAGTGCGGGTATATCATTGAAAGTTAATGGAATATAACATGAATGATAAACTTTTTTACAATATATAATTCATCAAAATGTTTGGTACAAAGATGTTTTACAATCCTGTAAAAAGTTTTGGTAAGATAAAGTAATGTCAAAAAATAATAAATCCTAAAACTTAACACACTATCGTTTGCTTCCCTTATTTTTTTCTAAAAAATCTCTGATTTGAAGAAAAAAAATATTCGCGTCGAGAGTTTTGGTAGTTTGGTTTTGGTAAACATTTTATTTCTCCCTTCAAAAAAATGCACACTCAACAAATTCAAAAAGGAAAGCAGAGAGCAAAAGAGACACTCTTTCTCTCTTGCTGTCCAAAACTCTCGACGCGACTATTTTTTTTCTTCAAATCAGAGATATTTTAGAAAAAATAACGATAGTGAACAAACGAAATCTTTGCAAAGAAAACAAAAGTGAAAAAAAAGTTGCTTTACAGTTTTCCTAAAAACTCGCTAGACACATAAATGCAAGATTTGATTTAAACCAATGTTTTCTTAGCACAAAAAAGGTTTATGATACAAATAAATTTTTTAGAACAAATTTATTTAAACGCATTTTCATTCAAAGGTAAATTTTTTCGTGCTAAGACAACATTGATTAAAATTATTTGTATGAAAATCGACATTCCCTTTGATGGTTTATAAATAAATTATAGATTATGGAAAACAAATTTGAAGCAAGTGAAGCAGCAAAAGAAGAAATAATTTCAAAGTTGAAAGCAGATTTTAAAAGTGAAATCAATGAACAGAAATTATTTTATGAAAATATGATTAATGATCAAATAAAGTATGTTTACAGAGTGGAGAGATACATTCGATTTGCTTCAAAATTAAAAAGTAGCAAAATTTGTTTAAAAAAATAATTTTAGAGCTTCATTAGAAAAGGATGAAACAAATTCAAAATGTATGGAAATGATACAAAAAATGCATAAACAAGATTTTCAAAAATTACAAAATGAATGGGAAACAAAAGAAAAAGAATTATTAAAAGAAATTGCAAAAAATAAAAGCAATACTGAAAAAGTTAGTTTTATTAAAGATTACGTCAAAACTCGAATTAAATAAACGAATGTCTAATTCAATAAATTTTTCCTTTGTTGTAAAAAATTGAAAATATTTTCGATTTCGATTTTTGAATCAACAAAATGCCAAAATCGAAATTCCGGTTTTTTGATTTTTGGCATAAAAATTATTTCGATTTCGGTAAACTTTGGTATCAAACTGCCCGTTCCCTTCAAAGGGAGTTTCCACGTTTAAAAAAATGATTTTCGAACGAATGTTTTCTTAACACGAAAAAATTTATCTTAGAATGAAAATGAATTTACGAACTTATTTTTATTTTATAGGTAAATTTTTCCAAAAACATTGATTAAAATTACTTGTTTGAATGTGGGAACCCCCTTTGAAAGCACAAATTGAATCTAACAAAAAAATTCAAAATTTTAGGTCCGCAAAAAATTATTTGAATCAGAATCTCTTCGAAAAATGACAATTCAACAAATTTCTGATGAAGAAAAAAAATTTTATCAAACACTTCGATCCTTGAAACAAAGGCACGAAGAAGAACAAAAACAATTTGCTGCAACAATTAAAGATTTAAAAGCTACCGTAATGCTTTAAGATTAAACAATTTCAACAAAAAGGCTGTAAAAATTTTTTTATAGATTCTAATAATTGAAAATGAAAAAGGTGCAGAAGTTCAAAATGTTCGACAACAAAAAATTCGATTGGAAGCATTGAGTGATGAATTGGCAGAAAATCAAAATATATTTGATGAAAAAAATTCTTTAATAGAAAAAGTATATTTTTTTAAATTGCTTATTAAAATGTTGTTTTTTATTTTAGCAACAAGAACAAATAACAAAATTAGAAAGTGAAGCAGTAAAATTGAATAAACAAGTTCAAAAATTAAATCAAAAAACAACAATTATTTCGAAAGATATTGAACATGAAAAACTTATGGCAAGTTTTAGTTTTTTTAATTGGAAATATGCAAATTTTAATTTAAATTTGCATATTTCAAGTTTTCTAAAAATTGAGTTTTCAAAAAATTTCTTTTCTCATTTTTAGCGCCGAAATGCCGATTCCCGATTAAAAGCCTTTGAAGCAATGGTTGAAGCAATGAGTTTAGAAATATATGATTCAAGGAAATTGGAGAAAAATGCATTAGCAATGTTAGCATTTTTTAAATCACCAAATCAATTACTTCATCGTTCAAAGTCACATATAATTACAAGAGTTAAAAAACCTTAAATTTTTTTCGATTTGTTATTTTTGGACTTTTTTGTTAATTATGCCAAAATGAACATATAATTTTTAAAAATTAGTTATTATATTTAACTTTCAATTTTTGTGTGCGAAAAGTAAAGTTTTAAAACGACATAATAAATGCATCATTTAAAAGAAATTCTCCACAAAATTGCAACTTTTAACATTGTTGGAATAGCGCCTTTTTGGCAAAGCGCGATCTATTCCAAAACTTTTCTTATTTCTCTGGAACCTTCCAGAAACTAGGCCAGAGCCATATATAAGCAGCTCTGCATTTCATTTTAGTTAGTCTTGTATATTTTTCTTGTACTATTCATTTGTATTTTATTCTTGTTGGTTTTAATAAATATATTATTATTTATTCTAAACCGTAACAATTGGCGATGCCGGATTCGAACTCAACTTCTACCGCTCCTGCGACTGGTCAACTTCCATTCGATCCTAATTTATTCGCTCAAGCTTTGAAAATGGCTTTCGAAACTATGGGACTCAATGCGAAGACTCCAGCTCAACCAGAAGATCCTCTCAAGTCTTTACGTGATCAAATGTCAATCTTCGATTACATGGATCATGGAGATACTGACTTTTTAACATGGTATTCTCGTGTTAAACCTCTCTTCAACGATTTGGAAGACAGTCAGAAGGTAAGCCTTATTCTTAGTAGACTTTCAGACAGAATTTATCAACGTCTGCTTCAACACTTTTCACCAAAAGAGCCTTCTGATGCAAATTTCGACGAAATCAAAAACTTCTTGGCTACAACATACTGTGCTGCTCAATCAACTTATGATCGACGCTATGGATTCTTTCATCAGAAATATGATTCATCACCTTTGGTCGAATATGTTGATAAAATGAATGCACTTTTCGATGCTTGTGGTCTTGAATGTTGTTCCAAAGAAGAACTTCGTGTTGCTCTCATCTTGAACACCATGGATCCTGAACTCCATCGTGCACTGGTTCAAAAAGCTGAAGATAAACGTCTCTCTAGAATCAAAGTCACCGTTCAAGATATTCGTGAAATGGCTTCCACCTATGAACTTCTGAAGAAATCTCATCAACCGATTTCTGCCTCTCCAGAAGTCAATGCTGTCAAACAGAATTCATTATCTTCCAAATCTGGTGTCAAACAAAAGAAACATCAATCTCAGCATGGCAAAAATGGCTCTCATCGTGCTCCACCTTCATCATGCAAATACTGTAACGGCAACCATTGGAATCGTGATTGCAAGCAACGTCAGCAAAAGCCGTCGAAATCAACTTCTCGTCACAGAAGCAACTCAATTTTCATCAATCACATTTCCTGCCGTCCTCGTCGCTTTATTCAACTCTCAGCTGACAACCAAAACCTCCGTCTTCAACTAGATACTGGCAGCGACATCACATTTATCCCGAAGAAA
This sequence comes from Panagrolaimus sp. PS1159, assembly GCA_963922195.1. Lineage (NCBI taxonomy): Eukaryota > Metazoa > Nematoda > Chromadorea > Rhabditida > Panagrolaimidae > Panagrolaimus > Panagrolaimus sp. PS1159. Next base: position 733,585 of record CAWUHW010000006.1, read on the forward strand.
GTTTGGAAACAACTTGGTAGTCCAACACTCAGAAGATGCAGCATCAATGCTTTAACAGCTAATGGAGGAAAAATTCAATTTCTTGGTGAATTCTCTTCTTCAATCAGCTTCCGCGACAAATCCATTGATGCTTTTACCGTTTATGTTACTCCAAGTGGTCCTGCTTTAATGGGTCTCGATCTTTTCGATGTTCTTCAACTTGGCAACACTGGTATTAACTACCTTTGTAATGCTGTCCAGACAACATCATAAGTCACTGCTCATACCCAACGTTCAGTAAAACGTTCTCTCAAAAAGCAAGAAGGAGAAGTAAGTACTGAAGATTCACTTCAAACATTTTTACACATCTGCCGATCTCCGCCTCATCCACCTGGACATCATTGGATTCGTCATACAAATCAACTTCGTCCTCGAAATGGTACGCAAGTGGCTGACATCAACAATCAACTCATTTATGATCTTTTGAGCTCATCAAATGTACCAGTTGAAATTCCAAATACTTCGACAACAACTCCAGATCAAACGTCACCCGAACTAGATAAAAATCTCGACGAAATTTACCACTCCGCAGATGAATACGAAGAATCAGAAATTCCACCTGCAACTCAGCCTACAACAACAGCAACTCAACCAACAACCACAACAATTCAACCCACAGAAACATGGCGTTCTACTCGTATAAGAAATCCTGTTGACAGACTCAATGTCGATGCTTCAAAGAAATCTTATACTTAACTCTGCCTTTAGGATTTGTAGTTTAATTGTTGAGATAACTTAGTTTTATTGTTGAGATTTTTATTAAGCAAGGGGAGTGTTGGAATAGCGCCTTTTTGGCAAAGCGCGATCTATTCCAAAACTTTTCTTATTTCTCTGGAACCTTCCAGAAACTAGGCCAGAGCCATATATAAGCAGCTCTGCATTTCATTTTAGTTAGTCTTGTATATTTTTCTTGTACTATTCATTTGTATTTTATTCTTGTTGGTTTTAATAAATATATTATTATTTATTCTAAACCGTAACAATTGGCGATGCCGGATTCGAACTCAACTTCTACCGCTCCTGCGACTGGTCAACTTCCATTCGATCCTAATTTATTCGCTCAAGCTTTGAAAATGGCTTTCGAAACTATGGGACTCAATGCGAAGACTCCAGCTCAACCAGAAGATCCTCTCAAGTCTTTACGTGATCAAATGTCAATCTTCGATTACATGGATCATGGAGATACTGACTTTTTAACATGGTATTCTCGTGTTAAACCTCTCTTCAACGATTTGGAAGACAGTCAGAAGGTAAGCCTTATTCTTAGTAGACTTTCAGACAGAATTTATCAACGTCTGCTTCAACACTTTTCACCAAAAGAGCCTTCTGATGCAAATTTCGACGAAATCAAAAACTTCTTGGCTACAACATACTGTGCTGCTCAATCAACTTATGATCGACGCTATGGATTCTTTCATCAGAAATATGATTCATCACCTTTGGTCGAATATGTTGATAAAATGAATGCACTTTTCGATGCTTGTGGTCTTGAATGTTGTTCCAAAGAAGAACTTCGTGTTGCTCTCATCTTGAACACCATGGATCCTGAACTCCATCGTGCACTGGTTCAAAAAGCTGAAGATAAACGTCTCTCTAGAATCAAAGTCACCGTTCAAGATATTCGTGAAATGGCTTCCACCTATGAACTTCTGAAGAAATCTCATCAACCGATTTCTGCCTCTCCAGAAGTCAATGCTGTCAAACAGAATTCATTATCTTCCAAATCTGGTGTCAAACAAAAGAAACATCAATCTCAGCATGGCAAAAATGGCTCTCATCGTGCTCCACCTTCATCATGCAAATACTGTAACGGCAACCATTGGAATCGTGATTGCAAGCAACGTCAGCAAAAGCCGTCGAAATCAACTTCTCGTCACAGAAGCAACTCAATTTTCATCAATCACATTTCCTGCCGTCCTCGTCGCTTTATTCAACTCTCAGCTGACAACCAAAACCTCCGTCTTCAACTAGATACTGGCAGCGACATCACATTTATCCCGAAGAAAGTTTGGAAACAACTTGGTAGTCCAACACTCAGAAGATGCAGCATCAATGCTTTAACAGCTAATGGAGGAAAAATTCAATTTCTTGGTGAATTCTCTTCTTCAATCAGCTTCCGCGACAAATCCATTGATGCTTTTACCGTTTATGTTACTCCAAGTGGTCCTGCTTTAATGGGTCTCGATCTTTTCGATGTTCTTCAACTTGGCAACACTGGTATTAACTACCTTTGTAATGCTGTCCAGACAACATCATAAGTCACTGCTCATACCCAACGTTCAGTAAAACGTTCTCTCAAAAAGCAAGAAGGAGAAGTAAGTACTGAAGATTCACTTCAAACATTTTTACACATCTGCCGATCTCCGCCTCATCCACCTGGACATCATTGGATTCGTCATACAAATCAACTTCGTCCTCGAAATGGTACGCAAGTGGCTGACATCAACAATCAACTCATTTATGATCTTTTGAGCTCATCAAATGTACCAGTTGAAATTCCAAATACTTCGACAACAACTCCAGATCAAACGTCACCCGAACTAGATAAAAATCTCGACGAAATTTACCACTCCGCAGATGAATACGAAGAATCAGAAATTCCACCTGCAACTCAGCCTACAACAACAGCAACTCAACCAACAACCACAACAATTCAACCCACAGAAACATGGCGTTCTACTCGTATAAGAAATCCTGTTGACAGACTCAATGTCGATGCTTCAAAGAAATCTTATACTTAACTCTGCCTTTAGGATTTGTAGTTTAATTGTTGAGATAACTTAGTTTTATTGTTGAGATTTTTATTAAGCAAGGGGAGTGTTGGAATAGCGCCTTTTTGGCAAAGCGCGATCTATTCCAAAACTTTTCTTATTTCTCTGGAACCTTCCAGAAACTAGGCCAGAGCCATATATAAGCAGCTCTGCATTTCATTTTAGTTAGTCTTGTATATTTTTCTTGTACTATTCATTTGTATTTTATTCTTGTTGGTTTTAATAAATATATTATTATTTATTCTAAACCGTAACAAACATTAAATCGATATTTCAAACAATTGCACGCAGTTCGTGAATGACAAACTTTAACAAAAAAATGCATAAAAAAGCAATGCGGAAAAAATGTTTTTTTTCTCTTTGCTTTTGATTACTCACTATCTTTTTTCTGATAAAAATAAAAAGATGGAAAAGTTCATTTTGTTCGTGCATTTCTTTTCAACATGAGAAAAAAACAACAAATAATTTTTTGAATATTTTGATCAATACTTCCGCAATAAACTCTTCAAATTTCATGCTTACTTTACGTTTATAACATTATTTACGCTTTTTTCAGCATGGAATGGATCTTTTGGACATATTTCAAACTAGTTATTACTTCTTTGATAAACACAGTAATTAAAGAAAAAAGTGCAAAGCTTGGTCAAAATGTAAATACTACTGAATTTGAGAATTTTAAAAAAATTAAAACTTTTTTTTTTGGCAAAGTAATTTTTAAGATCACTTTTTTAAATAAATTAAATTTGACATAAATATCACGTCCAGTTTTTTTGACAAAAAAAGTAGGAAATTGCAAAAAATTTCAGGTTTAAAAAAGTGGTTTTTTGGTCTCAAAGCGCAAATTTTTATAGTTTTCTTAGAAAATTTTTTTAGCAATTTTTGTCAAAAAAATTAGTTGCGAATTTTTTATGCTGCTTCAATTTTTATTTTTTTGTTGAAAAACTGAGCAAAAATTTGCATAAAAATTTCTGAACGTAGTTTTTTGTGTAGTTACGTAAAAAAACGTAAAATACTTGCAAAAGTTTTTTCACGTTTTTCTTACGTGTAATATTTTGCTTGCATCTCTGATAATTCAACATTAAAAATTAAACACAAATTATTCCATCATGTCAAAAGCACTTTTAAATATGCCAAATATGTTACAAAAAAGAATTGTAAGTTTTTTATTGTTATTTTTATGTATTACAAACTTTTTTTTAGATTGGAACAACGATAAATTACATTTTGTATGAAGAAAAGATAGGTGTTGGATTTATTACACAAGAAGTTATTGAAGAACTTTTTAAAAAGTTTACTGGTGTTTCTTTAAATGTATGTTTGAAGTTTTTAAATAGCTTTAAAGAACTTTTTTTTCAGGATGCTTGCGAAAAGATTGATACAACATTTAAAGATTTTGTTGATTTACATTTTTCTGCAGCATTTAAAAATTGTCATCCACATGGTCTTGCACGAAATGAAGTTGTAAATAAATCTATACTTGCATTTGATAGCTTTGGAGGTTTTGGAGTTCAAGCTGCTGCTACTTCTGATGATGTTGTTTCATCTCTACCAACAGCAATTGGAAATAATGCTGCTGCAAATGCACCTTTAACAACTCAAATTGATGCTGCTGCTGGAGACGGTAAATTTTTTTTCCTTGATATGTATATATATATATATGTATTTTCTTTTCAGCAGCAACTTCTCCATTAAAATTAGAGCCAACAAAACTTTTTTGGTCAAAACCTGATGGAATTCAAACTATTTCACTTCTTAATCAAACAACCGAACGTCAAGCAATTAAAGTTAAATGTTCTGATAATGTTGTTTATCGAGTTTCTCCAGTACGAGCAATTATTGAACCTGGAAAAAATTTAAATATTGAAATTCTACGTCAAAGTGATTCAATTAAAGTTGATAAAATTTGCATTGTTTATTCTCCTGCTGGAAATGAAAAAAATCCAAAGAATGTTTTTAAATCTGATATAAAATATCCAATGATTACTCTTCCTTTACTTTTTTCAACAATGCAAACTGCAGAATAGCAATTTTTTTAATGTATGTATGTTTTTTTTTATCTTTTTGGTAGAATAAAAGTGATATAGGTTTTATAATAAAAAGTCCACTTTTTTAACAAGGCAGACGGATTAGTACATTTTTTTGGCAAAGAGAAAAAATAGTAATTTCTAGAAAACCATTATATTTTTCGGAGCAAAGAAATTTTAGAACGTTCTTCTCTGCAATTAATTTGCAAATATCAAACACAAGTTTTATTCAGCATCAAATAAACACATTAACAAGAAAAATGGCAATTTGAAGAAAAACATAAGTAAGAAACATTATAAACCATCGGAAGAAAATGTTCACAAAAAACTAAAAAGAAACTGTTTTCATTTGTTTGAAATTTGTTCTTCCATTTTTTATCGAAGAATTTTCTTTTCAACTCGAATAAACTTTTTTTCAGGAACACTTTTAACAGAATATTGAATATCCAAAATTTTTAAAGCTTGAATTACAGCTTTTTCAGCACTTTTGAAATCACCATAAATATGAATATTGAAAAGTGTTGGCCGAAATCCGATAAATTCTTTTGCAGTATTCAATGAACGATTAATTAAAATTGCTAATAAAAATTGTGGGGTTGCTTTACGTTTTCCACGCCAAGTATCAAAAATAATTTGTAAAATTCCATTTGAATCTTTTTCAACTTTAAATCCCCATTTTGGATTAATTTTAATATTCCCTTCATTTGCCATTTTTGCAAGATTTAAAATATCTGAAAAAATTATTATATTAAACGGTTGCTAAAAATATAAGACGGCTAAACGAATTGTGATTTCCGGATTGAAAAAAACGACCCTTTTTTTTAAGATTTTGCCATTTTTCGTTTTAAAATCGAAAATACCAAAAAAAAGTTCAGAAAAATTTTTCAAATTGAAAAATCGCTTTTTATTCAATTGTTGCCTCAAAAAAAACTTTTTTGAGGCAATGAAAGAGATGTTGACATGGTAGCCTCATTTTTTAAAGACGTGAGGTAAATTTAGGAAAAAAGACAAATTCTCAAATTGTAAAATGAAAATTAAAAAATTGAGAAAATTTTTTGTTATCGTCTCAACTGTGAGGCACCGTTGTTAATTTATTGATAACGTCCTCAAAATCGAGGCAGTGTTGTTATTTTTTTGATATCTGCCTCAAAAGCGAGGCAGCTTTATTAATTTATTGATAGCTGACTCAAAAAGTGAGGCAATTTTCGTCAAAAAAATTGCCTCAAAAAGTGAGGCAATTTTCGTCAAAAAAATTGCCTCAAAAAGTGAGGCAGTTTTCGTCAAAAAAATTGCCTCAAAAAGTGAGGCAATTTTCGTCAAAAAAATTGCCTCAAAAAGTGAGGCAATTTTCGTCAAAAAAATTGCCTCAAAAAGTGAGGCAATTTTCGTCAAAAAAATTGCCTCAAAATTCGAAAACAATATTTTTTCATAAGTTTATTATTAACACAACCAGATATTTATAAAAAACAAATAAAATAAATGCTACAGCGTCAGCAAAAATTACAACAGAAACAGATATTACCTACAGCGTGAACAACGAATTTATGATGAGGTATTTGAATCACTAATCAGTGTTGAATCTGCAATATTAACATCATTTTCAGAATTCTCCTTAGGTTCAGAAGTTTTTGTTGAAAGTGAATCATTGACATCATTTTCAGAGTTTTCTTTAGGTTCAGAAGTTTTTGGAGCAGCAGAAGCAACCAATTTTTCTACAAATTCTTTGATTGATGAAGGTCCAATGACGCAAATTTTCTTATAATAATGCAATTCAGATATAATTAACGATGAAGCTGAAATCCCAACAAACTTTCATATAAACAAATCAATTAATTGTACTTACTTTTAGAACTGAATGAAACTACAGCGTTTGTATGTTCTTTGGCATACTTTCCAAAAATATGCAAATCATGAAAATCCAGAATTGAAGCAAAGCAGCAGCGATTTTCAGTAGCAATTGATGCAACATATTCTTCTTTGTTTTCTTCTGGTGTATCTGGAATATACACAGACGCTTCGGCATAAACTTTTGGAAGTTCATTATCGTTACATTCTAAAAATAATATAAAGTAATTAAATTATCAGAATGTAAAATTACCAATTAAAACTGGATGTATTTCTTTTATATCGATGACTTCCAAATGCAACTGGTTGTTCACGACGTTTGGATACACATCGTTGTTGCCATTCTTGTTGACCTACTTGATTTTCCATTTTGAAGAAACCCACTTCTCCCAAAGGTGATTTTGGGGAGAATGCAACTTGTCCAACAACTACAGCGTTTTTTGCAGCATTTTCCAATTCATTAAGAAGCATAATTAATTGTTCCAAATCTTCACCAGTAAATTCCTAAAAAACCAAATAAAATTACTTGCTTTTTGTTAATTAATAACTTACTTTAACTGATGGAGGCCAATCCTGTAAGAAAATTCGAACACTACCACGAAGAGCACGAAAAAGTGGAGCATGATTAATATCTTTAAATTCTACAGCGTCAGATGCCTTCAAGCTTTGCAAAATACCATTTAAACCAAGTTGTAAATGTTGAAAGTTAGCATCAGATGAAGTTATTGGTGCTTGAACTTCAGGATGTTCTACAGCGTAATCTTCGTTGCCATTCATCATAATTGAAAGTACTCTAAAAAATAAATAACTGTAAGCAAACATAAAAAAATAATTAAAGTAAAAAATAACGAAATTATATAAGAGCAAAGACAAAAAAAGAGACAAAAAATAGCAGGATAAAAAAGAAACGACTTTTGAGAAAAAAAAATACATTTTATGCGAGCATGTTGCAAAATAGGCGCTGCTGTGGAAAAATGTTGGCCACATGTGTATGAATGAAAATGCACGGCAGAAAAATTTAGATTTAAATTTTTTTGTTACAGAAAAAAGCTATATTACTTTAATATTTATTTTAATCGTTATTGTTTCGCGTTTTTTTTATCCCGCTATTTAATCTTATTAATTTTCTTAACTATTTTAGCAATATAATTATTAATTTACATGGTTTAAACGCTGTAGATCTAAAAAATACTTGCACCTTGATGGATAGGGTTGCTGAAAGGTTAAAAAGATTACTTATTGAAGGAACTGCTGCAGTTCAAGCTGAATCTGTTTTCTATAAGGAAGCTGAAGCTTTAAAACGACAAAGATTTGCTCTTCAATTTGAAAAATGCTTAAAGAAAGCTCATCAATGCTGTCCAACTGTTCGCTTTCCTATCAATGAATCAAATGAACTTGATGAATTAAATTCTTACGCTGTAGATGACGCAACTAAAGTTAAACTTATTTTGGATTCGCTGCTCAATAAAATTGGTGGAGATGGATATTTTCAAGATAAAAATTGGGAAGAAATGAAAGAAATGTTTCAAACTGTTCAACATCAAAAGATGAATGCTGCTGATCATATTTTGGATGTATTAAGTGGAGCCTTTGTAAGTTTTTTGTATAGTTTACCACAATAATAAATATGTTTTAGAAAGGAAAAGCTTTGTTTGTTCAAGGAACTGTTGCTGGTGGAATTGCTACAAGAAGAAGCGACATTGATCTTGCTTTCCGTAACGCTGTAGATTCAATGGAACAATACTTCAGAGCTGTATTACAAATTCTTCGAAATAAATCTTATCGTTTTTCAAAATGTTTCTACACGAAATCTCTTGTAAGTGCTTTCTTTTCGTACCACTAACATGACGAATAATTTTTAGGTTAAACTTGTACATGTTGAAATTTCTGGCGGTATGAAAGGAGTATATTCCTGATCCGGATAACGAAAATCTTAAAGCGTTTCTGCACAATCCAAATGTATGGAAACCATGGCGATTGCCACCACCTATTACGATAACTCAAACTCCATCATCAGCACATCCAACTTTGCAAGAACCTGAAGCTGTACCAATAACTGATCCATCATCTTCAGCAGAAATTCAGCCACCGAATGAACCATTAATTTCAACAGAAATTCAATCTTCTGCAGAATCTTCAATTTCAACACAAATTCATCATTCTGATAATACTGTTATTTCTAACGCTGTAGAATCATCACTCCGTCGATCAACAAGAAAAAGAATACAAGTGCTTCCACCAAAAATTCCAAAAACAATTGAAACGGAAAAGAAAAGACAAAACTAAAGTCCACATCAAACGCTGTAGGTAATATCTGTTTCTGTTGTAATTTTTGCTGACGCTGTAGCATTTATTTTATTTGTTTTTTATAAATATCTGATTGTGTTAATAAAAAATTTATGAAAAAATATTGTTTTCGAATTTTGAGGCAATTTTTTTGACGAAAATTGCCTCACTTTTTGAGGCAATTTTTTCGACAGAAACTGCCTCACTTTTTGAGGCAATTTTTTTGACGAAAATTGCCTCACTTTTTGAGGCAATTTTTTCGACAGAAACTGCCTCACTTTTTGAGGCAATTTTTTCGACAGAAACTGCCTCACTTTTTGAGGCAATTTTTTCGACAGAAACTGCCTCACTTTTTGAGGCAATTTTTTTGACGAAAATTGCCTCACTTTTTGAGGCAATTTTTTCGACAGAAACTGCCTCACTTTTTGAGGCAATTTTTTCGACAGAAACTGCCTCACTTTTTGAGGCAATTTTTTTGACGAAAATTGCCTCACTTTTTGAGGCAATTTTTTTGACGAAAATTGCCTCACTTTTTGAGGCAATTTTTTTGACGAAAACTGCCTCACTTTTTGAGGCAATTTTTTTGACGAAAACTGCCTCACTTTTTGAGGCAATGTTTTATAAATTAAACAAGTTGCCTCAAAAGTGAGGCAATGTTTTATAAATTAAATAAGTTGCCTCAAAAGTGAGGCAATGTTTTACAAATTAAGCAAGTTGCCTCAAAAGTGAGGCAATGTTTTACAAATTAAGCAAGTTGCCTCAAAAGTGAGGCAAACATGAAATAAATTTCTGATTTCTTAATTTTCTTTTTTTGACTTTCATTTTAATGAGTTTTTTAACAAATTTGCCATTTTTACGAAAAATGGTGAAAAACAGAAAAATCGTCTCAAAAAAAGTTGTCACTTCATCTTTTTTACTGAAGCTGCCTCAAAAAAAATTTTTTTGAGACAGTTCTAACAGAAAAATGAAAAAACCATTTTGAAAAAAAATTCTGAGGCAACCTGATGCAATTTATCAGTTTTAGCGTCAAAATTAGCGAATGTAAAATTTTCCAAAAACAGGGTTGTTTTTTTCAATCCGGAAATCATAATTCGTTTAGCCGTCTTATATTAAACGTACCATAAACGACAAAAGATGGATGTTCAAGAGCTAATTCTTTTGCAGCTTCACCAGTTATTGGAAAACCTTCGGTGAAAAAGCTGATATACAAAAGTATATCCCTATCCTCTAAAATATAAGCGTTTTTTATTATTCTTTCTCTAATTTTTAAAGATCATGGGTTATCACCATTTAATCCCATTTCACCTGTAAAATGAATACTATAATTATTCAAATGCATTTGAACCTGTGCATCTTTTTCAACGCTTTGTTGTAATAAAGAAAAAGAACAATCAAGTTTTTTAATATTCAAATTATAAAATCCATTGGCATTGATTGATAAAGATAATCGAATAAAAGATCCTTCAAATTCTGATAAATCATAAGTTTTCATTGATTCAAGGCCAGAAGAGCTTGAAAAATTTACCTAAATATTTTCTGTAATTTCAACTTAAAAATATTTTAAATAAACAACCTACGCTAATATTTTCTTTAATATCAAGATAAACATCCAAGGTTTTTGAAAATGGTAACCTTGCATTTTTTAAACATTTAATTTCAAAATTTCCTTCAAAATTAAAACAATTTTGTTTTTTAATTATCCAAAGATTAGCTTCAAAATATGGCATAATTTTGAATTTTTGCTCAACAAAATATAGGTTAGAAATCATAGTTTTCAGAGCATCAATGATAAAATTTGAATAATGCTCTTTTATTTCAAATACTTTTGATGGTTTCAAAATATTTTGAAAATCTCTCATTTTTGAAGGATCATCAAGTGAAATAATAACATTTGCAGATTTTTTGCCCATTAATACAGAATTTTTGAAACCAATATCATTTCCATTTAAATCAATAGAAGCTTGCTTTTTAATAAATAATCCATCAGAAGTTGGTTCAAGTTTAAATACGTTAGGTTCCACATCAAATATATCACTACTTTCATCCATTTTAATATGAACTAAAATCAATGCATTCTTGCCAAAATCAAAAGTTGAAGTATTTCCCAATTTCTGTTTTGCACCAAAAAAAATTGAAGTTACTTTTAAAGTTGAAGTATTAATAAATTGATAAGGAACTCCAATTTCATCACAAAATATTTTCTTTAGTGATGTGGTCATAAACTTCTTTACGAAGTTTTAAATCATTAGTTAAAAAGCTGGCAGAAATAACACCTTGATTAAATAAATGCACTGAAAAAAAAATTTGCCAAATTGTGGCAAAAAAAGCATATAAAGTGGCGTAAAATTTTACCAGATAGGGGCCCCGCAACGACTCTTATGCCAATTAATATGTTGCAAATAGTTGGACACTATTGTACAAAATTTTGCCACTTGTGTCCAATGTTTTTGCAAAGAAGGATTTGATAAAAAATTTCCAAATGCGATAGTGGCCAAATGCCACATCAAAACTTCGGGTAGGCTGTATTCGTTTGTACTGTACTGTATTTACCCCATGCAATCCCTGCCCCTACTTTAATATGTAATTTTGCCCCATAAAATGCACACATTCAAATAAAAAGTGACGTATTTATATAACAATAACGAAAGAACAATAAAAAGAAAAACAAAACAAATAATAATATAAATTGACGAATCTTTTTGAAGGTTGAATTCTAATGGGGTGAAGATGGCGGAGGTTCTAATTCGACGCGAGGTTGAATTTGAGATTGAGTTTGACGAAGAGAAGCAGAATTACGACGTTTTCGATTTATGCGAGGAGTTGACGGGGAATCTGAAGGTAGAACTTGAACTTGTTGAGATGAATGTGGTTGAAGGTCATCTTGGGCTAAAAATCGTTCAGTATTAAAAATTAAAAATACTGTAACAAACTTGAAGATGTTGGTGGAAAGAGCATGTTCATAAGAATTTGACGTCCGGCAGTATTTTTTGAAGAAAATTCCATAAGAGCTTCAAAGAAATATGTAATACATGTGTTGTTTGACAATCATAGACGAGGTTAAAGACATATATGACTTCCATAAATGATTGAAGAGCATCAGCAAAGTGACCATTTACCTATAATAAAACCGAAAATTAAAAGTTCAGGACGTGGAGGCTCACCTTTAAAGCAATATCGTCGACTGCAATGAAAAAACATACATCAGGATGTATACAAACTGCAACAATTTAGGAATTCAGATAAAACAAATGTTACCAATCCACGTTCCATATCAGGATCTTTCCAAAGCTGTTGAATCCGTTTACGTCGAATGTTGCTAAAAGTGTTTCTCTATATCAACTACAAGTTTATTATAAGAAATTACCTTGTCGATGCATATACTTGATGTAGAGTTGAAAGATCTTTAACGTCAATGACTCGATTTGAAGCTTCTTCAAGTGTCTCTTGTAAATTGTCGATAGGTAAATGTTTGAGCGTTGGTTGTCGAGTTGGAGTATTTTGGCGCTGACGTCGAATATTTCGATCTAAGATTCCTTGATGATTTTTCATAGTTAGATTGAAGAAGACTGTTGTCGATGTAAGCGTATTAAAAATTGGTGGAAGAGCTTCGAGTTTGGCAAGCGATATATCATATCTATTTAAAAAAGAGAATAAGGTTTGCAAATAAATGAAAAGGGTAAAATTAACTTACGCTGGACGATCTTCTTCTATAACATCGTTCAAACATTGGCAAATCACGTAATGAACAGCATCATTAAGTTGAGGATCAGCATTTGAACGAAGAATGTAGACAGCTGCTTTGACGAGAGGTTCTTTGGTTGAAGCGTTCATACAAGTTTGTCTGTAAAAAGTGTAAACCCTAAAAATGTAGAGAAAAAACATACATTTAAGAATACAAGTGGTTGACGTGGAGTATAGCTTTCAAACGCTGCATCGATGGCTGTTGTATGAAGAGGATAATACTGGGTAGGGCGATGTGTTCGAGATAGTTCGAACTTTACAACAGCAGGAATATCATTGAAGAAATTTCAGCACGTGGAACAGAAGATGATAGAGTATTGACGAGTATCATTGAAGAAATTTCAGGCACAGGAGCAAATTAATGATAGATGGATGAATTACAGTTGGTTGACGTGGTGGTGTAACAAGCAAAGACGGATCATTGTTGGATTGTCGAGTAGAAAGAGATACACGTGGAGTTGCAGAAGAGTTGCATATAAAAGCTTCAACATCATCTAAAAAAAGTTAAATCTTAGTAATATTAAGGCATATGTAAAAGTATAGCAAACTGGAACCATTTTTTTGATTAGATGCAGAAGGTGTTTGTCGGGAAGATGTAGAAGTCGACTGTCGAGGCGGAGATAAGCATTGAGTTGAAGAAGAGGTGTATTTAAGTGTTTCAGCATCATCTGCAAAAGTTAAATATGAGTAATATTAAAGCATTATTTAAAATATAGCTTACTTGGATCATTTTGTAGATCAGATGCAGAAGATGATTGTCGGATAGATGTAGATGGTGTTTGTCGGAGAGATTTAGTAGGTGATTGTCAGATGGATATAGATAGTGATTGTCGGAAGGATATAGAAGGTGATTGTCGATGCGGAGAAAAACAATCAAGTTGAAGAAGAGCTTTGATGATCTAAAACAGGTAAACTTTAGTATTATTAAGACAAAGATAAAAAAATAGCTTACTTGTACCATTGTCGTAAACATTTCTTTCGACGATGACGTATTGCTTATCCGGTTCGACGGATTCATCTTGTTGGATTTTTGTCGTCGAACTTTAACGTTTCATAAATAACAAAGACGAAATTGTTATCCAAGTTAAGTCGACGACATCCTTCAGCTACTGCATCAGCAAAAACGTTGTCTTCGCCATCCAATACAAACATCCAGCGGATCCGATTTTTATGGCCCGTATCATCCACAACAGATAGTTCAAAGTTACAACGAAGCATTACTTTAAAAAAAAGAAAAAAAATAAATTATAAAAAACATTTAAAAAAACACGAAAAGAGAGAAAAAAAAGAGACAAAAAAATGCGCGTAAAAAAAGAACAGCTCAAAAAAAAAGAAATAGGCTTCAAATATTTGTGCGCCAAATTCCCTGCATTTTCGTTGTGGGAGCCTTGAAATGAAAAAAGTCGTTTACTTTTTTTATTGCTACTATTATTTAAATACTGTTTTTTTCGTCTTCCACTTTATAATTTTTCATTTATTTTTTTATCTTTTTATCATTAATTTTTATCGTCGGTTTTTTTGTAGTGATATACAACTACGAAACAACCAGATGCCGTTCGTCTCGTTACTGGTGATAAATATGTTAATGATCCAGATGCAATACCCGCAAGTTTTTTTGTCGTTATTAAATATTTTAAAGATATATATCTTTTAGGATGAAGATAATGAATCGTCAACAATTTATCAAACGACCCCTCCAAATCCTACGTCAAAAGAAGAAGCTCCACAAACAGTTCCAACATCTCCTTCAAAAGCAACACTTCGACAATCAACAGCGCCACAATCTAATGAAATGGAAGAAATTCGACAAATACAACAAAAGCTTTCAAAGCAACAAGAAGATCTTCGACAAAAGTAAGAAGAAATAGAAGAAGAAGAAAAAGCTTTATGCTTTAATATTACTCAGATTTTACTTTTTTTCATTGATGCTGAAACTCATGGAAAAAAGGTTATATACAGCTCTTCTTTAACTCAATGGTCATCATAATCGTTCAAGTTTGCTTTACTTTTACATATGCCTTAATATTACTAACTTTTACCTGTTTTAGATGATGCTGAAGCTCTTATATACAAATCTTCTTCAACTCCACGTCTATGTCTTCCTACTCAACAATCCAACAATGATTCCTCTTTCCATGTTACACCACCACGTCAACCAACTGTCTTTCATCCATCTATTAATTCTCGTCAACATAAATCTGCTACTTTGTCTGAAACTTCTTCAATGGTACTCGTCAATACTCTATCACCTCAAATTAATGTTTCTTTTCCATCCTGTAAGTTATATTTGTGTAGTTATAACCGTAAAATGCTTTTTTTCAGCAATCTGTGCAAGTAGAAGAACAACAACAACCTCTTCGACAACAATCTCTGTCCAACGATGGTGCAGCTGATGTTCCACAACCTTTACAACCTCAAACTATTGCAACACGTTCTGTATGTATGTATGCTTTCTACCATTAGTTTCTCTTACTAACTCATATCTTTTTTAGCACGTGTTTACGACGTAACTTTCAAAATCTTCAATAAGGTACGACAACAATTTCAAGAACGTTCATTCTATTTCGACAAAGAATGTTGAGCTCCGACACACAACATATGTCTAAGTTGTATTCAAAAGCGGACGATAAGTCAAAATTATCTACGACATACTTGAACTTGTTTTACGTCAATACGAATCCGACAATACTCTTTTACTTCGTCGACATTCAACTCCACAACATAAGGATGCATAAACTGCATTTCTCAAATCTGCCGACGACGTAAGTTATTTATCAACTTTACACCGCCTATATGTTTGTTTTTAAGATCACCATCAAGGGTTATTGGGATACAATATATTTGTATGCAATGCTTGATTGCTGCCATCATCGATAAGATGGCAATCATCGATACACATCTCTTTCGACAATTGTTTCAACTTTTCTACAAGATAAAATTTTTGGTACTACAATTAACGTATGTTTTTTATTTTTTTAAGTGCATGTACTTTCTATCTTATTGTTTCAGAAACTTCGTCAATATGTTTCCGATAAATTAATTGTTCTTGTTGATACAGAATCTTATGACTGTCACCTTCGTCTTATCAAAACTCGTCGATTTGTTGTTGTTGGATTTGCAACATATTTTGCTGCCAAAGAAAGATTCGTCATCTTCGAACATAGTGTCTCCTATACAATTGGATTCTTAGTTCCAGCAAATCGTCAAACTCGTTAATATCTCCTCGACAACTATATTATTTTCAACCGTATAATTTGTATTATTGTTCCGTCAAAATATTACTTTAAATAAACTTTCCGTCAAAATTTGCTTGTGTAAAAGGGGAAATTATTGGGCGGTAAGGGGCATAGTTAGAAAACAGTCTACTCGAAGTTTGCAATAGCCACTTATTGATTGATTTTCCTCTTTTGTTACTTTTTTTTTTAAACCTAGAATTTATTGCCTCTTTTCAAACTTACCAAAAAATTCTTTGCCATTCCGTTGAATAGGCAAAAAACCTTTGGCAATTTCATATTTTTTGGCAAAATGTTTGCAATTATTTGGCCATTTTTTGCAACTTATAGATGGCAAAACGCATTTGCCAAAAGTTGCAAAAATTTTTTTTTCAGTGTGCCCATTTGTACCTGTATCGTTACGAAATTTAACATGTATTAGTTCACCGTTTTTAGATAAAAGATCACACGGCTCCAATTTATTTTGACCCCTTTTTTCTTCGCCCACTGAAAATAATTTTAAGTCAAACCGCATTAACCCCATTTTTTTAGCAGTAAATATGTTGTAATAGTATTCCCTTCTTTTTCTTTCTTTTTCTCCTTCATTTGTGTCATTGTTGGTTTTTGGTGGTTGTGGGACAATGTTGTCATTGTACGCTGGTAACGACGTTTTCCTACATCTTTGCTTGTGATATTCCTTTAATTCTTTGTGATAATCACGTTTGTACCAGCGTCCACCACCCATAACATATTCTTTTCCTAAAACTTTTAGTTACATTTAAAATGTATATTGAATACATATACTAACCATCGTATTCAATGTAAAAAGAAATACACTGTTTGACGCTCCATTCCTCAATTACGTCTCCGTTAGTGTCACACAAATGTACTTCATGTTCTGTTAGAATTTTCATTATATTAGATCGCTTCTTAATTTTTTTTCCACATTTTTCAGTTCAGACAGATAATCTTTAAGTAACAAAAAATCGTAAACACGGGTTTCATTCGGTGATATTCCTACATATTTAACATTCAGACAATTAATGGGTTCATCTGTGAACGGATAATCCAACCGTAAATGTCCATATGAATTACTATGACTACTATCAAGGGCATTCAACAAAGTTTCGGCCAGTTTATTACCCAAGTCCTGTTTAAGTGGGCCATCAACAGCAGAACTTTGATTATTTTGTTTCTCGAATATATTTTGTTTCTCGAATATAGCAAAACAATTCTTACAAATATTTGGCAAATCATCAAGTACAACAGAATCTTTAGAATACATTTTCAGCATATTACTTCCTTCAATTCTATGGGCATGTTCCATTCCCTCTTGTTCTTCACTTATGATATAACCCGCAACTTCTATAACAATCTTTTATTAAAAAAATAAATTAGTGTCTAATTTTAAATGTTATGCTTTTGTATTGGAAAACTCCTTTTTTGTTTTACACCTGGAATGCAGCTTTCGATCGTTATTAGAAAAAATAAGTAAGCAATTTAAAACGCATTCTGTCAATTTTTTTAAATCGATCTGCACCGGTAAAAAATCATAAATTTTTATGTTATCTATGTGTTCGGCCATGCTTAAGAAGCAGTAATAAAATGCTCTTAGGTCGAAATCTGGGAAAATGCCGGTTTTTTCTTACTGAGAATGCCAAAATTGACATTTTTTCCCTTGTATCTTTTCGTTCTGGAATCAGATCTTGCTATCATTGCACCCTTATAGGTTTTCGAGGTCGCTGATTCCGAATCTCTCGATTCAGCGTTTTGAAATTTTCGCGTTAAGACCCATTTTTCGCATTTCTACCTCATATTTTGATACAGAAGTAGGTCAAGGAAATTTTTATCAGATTCCCCGTGTTTTTTTATCCCAGGGTGGGAATCACCGTCAAAAAGTGAGAGGGGTTCAATGTTCTCCAAAAGAAAGAATATCATCGACTATGCATTTTGCAAATTTCTATCACTTGAGAAAAATCAAATTTTTCATTGTTTTAGCTTATTTCCCGGTTTTATAGGTTTTTGATTATAGTTGTCGAGCGAAAATTTCCCGGGAAAATACGGGAAATTTCCCCTATTGATTTCGTCTTTTTATTATATTGTGGATATTTGTTTTCCTGTTGAGTCACTCCAAAACCCATAAGCATCTTTTGAAGCCCTATCTGGGGGCTATGTTACAGCACCACCTCATTGCCTGAGTCCTTTCACAACGAAAAGTTCCGGCGGGAATAAATAAATAAAAAAAATTATGCCTCAATAGGAAAACTTTCCCGGAGATTTTGGGAGATCTCTATTTGACATCCCTATTTAGTACCAAATTTACCCCGGTAGGCCAAAAATCCCTTAAGTAAACACCAAATGAGCCCGAATTCGGGCATGCTAAAAGCAGGTATGAGCAAACGAGACGCAAAAAAGCAACGCGGAAAAAAGCACAATTAGTGTAGTTAAACTTAAAAAATTATTTTAAGTAATACAAAAAATGATTCATATGCGAAAAAATATTTTGGGTATAAATTCTAGAAAAAAAAAACAGTTTTTTAAAGAAATGTTAGTGACCGGGAGATTAAATATTTTTTATTGGATATAAAATTTAATTCTGCATATCGAATAGCAATTATTCTCCAAACGAAAACTAATGGGGTCAAAAAATGAAAAAAGGCATTTATTTTTATAAGAAAATTAGGATTCTGTGCAAAAACGCAACACCGAAAGAATTTCGCTAACATTTTCTTCGCGAGCTTGCAAAAAAAATTAGTAACTATCAAGTTAATGAACTTTAAAAGATTTGTAACTTACTTTTTGTTTCATTTGACGGATGCATTTTAAATTCAGCTAATTCCCCGCCTGATGGAATGTTGGTAGAAACAGTTCCTCTCTTTCTTTTTACTATTCTTGATTTAACAGTAGTAAGCTTAGCAATAACCGTACGAGCTACAAAAAATCCAAAGTCTTGTTCAATATATTTATGTTTTATCATCAGATGACCAAAACCAAAAGAAATCATCATCCAGTGTTTATGCAGTTTACTTTTATTATTAATAATACCATTGCCTTTGAATTTTATGAAGAATAATCCATACTTTCTGTTTTCCTTGGCCTTTTCAAAGTTAAACAAATTAGTCCACGGAGGCATTTTGGTCATCAAGTACCCGCTCATTTTTAAACATTCAACTTCACCATTTCCAGCGATATTATGATCGATTAATTTGTTTTCTTTAACAAAATCACGGGGATGCACACCTTCTTGCAACAAATACATAGAAATTTCCTTCCCGATAACAATTTCGACAGGGTCACTCATTTTCAAAAAAATAAATGTACGTTCAGCAAAAATACCAATAATAAAATTGCAAAAATCTTTAAACAGTAAGCTTTGAGAAAGGTTTTAACTGGTCACGATTCTTTGAAATTCAGTTCGTCTCTTTATCGTTCACAAACGTTACAATCCGTGGTGAAGCGACTATAAAATAGGAAAAAAATACTCTATACAAGTTTCACAAATATCTTTTGGTGTTTTTAAAACAAAAACATAACGATGCACAAAAAACGACGTAGAATTAAAAAAATGTAATAGAAATCGCCCCCCCCCCTTTTTTTTTTTCGAAGTTTCTTTTCCTTTCTAGAAAAGTTTCTTATCAAGAAAAAAGACTTAAAAAACGAGAGCAAAAAAAGGGGTGATTGGTGAGTGATGAAATTTGCAAAAATAATAACTCATTTTATTTTCTTTTGCTTGAAAAAAGGACGCGTAAAAAAAGAGTCAAAAGGGGGGAAAGCAGGAAAGGCAAGAAATGAAAAAGATAAGAAAGTAACAAATTCTTCTATCAAAATTTTGTTTTGCGATTGTTAAAATATAATACTTTGTGTAAATATTGGAATATGTTTTTATTTCTTAAAATACGTTAAATGTAATTGAAACTGCGTTCTCGAAAAAATTTTGGCAAATATTTAAGTGTTAAATATCTAATTTTCAGAATCTTTTCTTCGTTTGCCTTTTTTTGATGCAACTGTTTTTTCCAAAACATTCTGAACGTTGTGTTAGTGAATTTTTTCTGAAAAAAATCACTAACACAAATTTCAGTCACCAATTCAATTCTCTTGCATCTTTTATTTTATCCACTGTATCTTTTTGAAGTGTTGCACAAAAAATATTTATTAGCAGCTGCGTAATCTGAATAAGACATGGGCAATAAAAATACAACGCTCAATTACTGATATTCTCACTAAAAAAAGAGCAACAAAAAAAGAAAAACTATTTTATCAGTTGAAAAAAAATTCAGTATTAATCTTTGGGGTAAGAAACGTAATTTCAAATTTTCTGCTTTTTAAAATTCAAGAATGCATGATTCACTGTTTTTCATAACGACAAACTTCATACTGCATTATTCTTTCTCAATGGACAATGTCAGCACCACAAAAAAGCTGAAAAAAAAAAACGAAGACATTGACTCAAATGCCAATCATTATAAATTAATGCAGGTTGTATATTCTTTTTGCCAATAAAATGATTTTATTAGTGATCTCTCTATTGTTTAGACAGGATCAATTTAGCAAAAAGCATAACATCTCTAATTTTTTCTTTAAAAAAATTTATTTATCATAGTACAAAAAAGGAAAGCAAAAATGCAAAACATTAAATAGGAGATAAATTAAACATTGTCATGGACGTCGAAACAAAAAAGTTGTTGATACTGATTTACATGAAGAAAGCAAAGAAGACGAAACTGTTGAGGATGTTTATTTCGAGTAATTCGAGGAATAATTTGAGCTGCATTTGAATTTGCTGAAAGTTGGAATGGTGGATGTGCATCATCAAGAAATGTTGGATCAAATTTTGGGCAACTGTTGTAAGTTTGACGACGACAATATTTGAAAATATCTTCAAGAACAATTCCAACATTCATTTTGAGCATTTGAAACATTATTTGTCGCACTGAAATAATACTTGGTTCGGCTTCAACATGTTTGGAGACATGCAGAGACAATTTGGGACTTTATGTTTTTCTATAATATTATATTGACCGCTCACTTTCGCCCATTTATTTTTTATTTTATCTAGCTCAGAAAAAAATTCTGCATCTGATAGGCACAATTTCAAATTGGGGAACACACCTGGGCAAGGTGTGGGGATGAAAATCAAAACTCGAACGATACTCAAAATCCGCAAAAAGTACCCCCTCACAAAAAACTGACGATTTTTTTAAAAACTGGAAAATTAACACCCTTTGAGATTTTTTTTACGACACCTGATTTTGGATTTTGCCTAAGATACCTCCCAAAAAGTGGCCTACGAACCTACGATACCTAGGGGGGGAAAATCCCACCCTATCCCACCCCTTGCCCACGTGTGTTGGGGAATGGAGGGGCAAAAAATTCGGATAAAAAAATTACGGTAGTTTTGTTTTTTCTTTATCAATTATTATTTTTATCATTTAACCTTATAATTTTTTTTTATCAATTTGTATTAATATTAAGATTCTGCATTTTTTGGTACCAAAATTATGTTTATAACTTTCAAAAACTGGTGCACATCCTTAAACATATTCTGGTTTTCTCGCTTTTAAAAAATTTGAATCTTTATCACGAATAAATGCATAATCGTCAACTGATTCTGCAAACGTTTCTCTATATACAGAATATGAAACAAAATTAATACCGATAGTAAACATTTCCGCACAGGTTTTTTTCATCAGAGATATAGAATTATCAATCGATTGAAGTTGTATCTAAATCTAGAAACAATTTTAGAAACTTTGGTGTAATTTTTTTAATGATTCAGGAACATTTCTTTTTTTTGTATATCGATTGTACATGTATATAATTACAAATTCATCTATCATTTACATTTTTAAAGTTTTTATATTTATTTTTTGAAGGCAAATTAGTTTTAATATAAAATTTACAAAAAATACAAAAATGATAAAAGCTTGAGAAATAGAAGTTTGTCACTAAACATCAAAAAAAAACAATTACAAACAAAATTTAATTTAAAAAAAAGTATTACCCGCAAACAAAGAAAAAAAGATTGTCAAAATTTAAACAATAAAAATTTTTTGTAGAATAAAAATAATTCCAATAAATTATAGAAATATATAATTTTTCCCTGATGTCTCTGTCATATTTGTAAATAATAATTATTATTGTATTCTACAATTTTTCTTTTTCTTTTTATTTTGATGAATTCCATCTGATTGATCACCATTATGTAATTGTCGATCATTTTCACGAAATTTTCGAACCAATCTTGCCAAATCATGAAATGCTTGATCAACATTTTTTCGAAATTTTGCTGAACATTCTAAATACGGCACATTTAGCTCTCTTGCAACTGTAGAAGCTTCTTCCATTGAAATTTGTCTTTCATCATTTAAATCACATTTATTTCCAATTAATATCATTGGAAAATTATCTCGATCACGTAGTCGATCAATATGTCTATGAAGTTTTACAACATAATCCAACCTAAAATATTGAAATTGATTATTTTTCGTTTTAAGAAATTTTAGGCAAAAAAATCATTTTTTGAAATATTGGAAACAGAACGCCAAAAGCCATGATTTTTAAAATTTTCAGCCAAAAAAGTCTTGGAACGAAAAAGTGGTTTTTTACAGTTTAAATCAAAAACAATTGTGGCAAACAAAACCAAAAATTTTAATAAAATCTTAAATTAAATAAACATACGTTTCTCGGCTGGTTATTGAAAATACAAGCAAAAATCCATCTCCTGTTCTCAAATATTGTTCCCGCATTGTTTTAAATTCATCTTGTCCAGCTGTGTCAAGAACTAAAAAATAGAATGAAATTTTTTGGCGTTTTTTAATAAGTTGCAAAAAAGTACCTTCAATTTTACACATGCCATCATCCAAAAAGCATTGTTTTGTATATGAATCTTCAATTGTTGGATCATAATCAGTTACAAAATATTGCTAAAAAATAGGATTTTTAAAATTAAAAATTTTTTTAAATGCAAATTTTTTTTCAGCTATTAAAAAAACGATTACAGCTGATAAAATTTGGAAGCGGATTTAAAAAAATTAAAAAACTCTTGAAACTTTTTAGGCTAAATTTTTGATTGCAAAAATAAATTTTTTTAAAAACTAAAATTTTCAAAATGCCAAAAAATTTTGCCGAAAAAACTTACTTGAACCCATTGAAGTGTTAAAGCAGATTTTCCAACTCCACCACTTCCAACCACAACAAGCCGCAAGGCATTATTTGTGGCACTATTAGATGCCATATATGAAAAAAATGGCAGTAAATAATATAATTGAACAAAAAATAAATGCCAATCAAATTACTGTTTTTGTAATAATAAAAATATTCTTTAAATGCTGTAAAAAACAATTATTAATTAAAAATTAAAACACTAAAAATTAACAAGAAAAAAATTTTTAAATTTAATCGCGCAAAAGAAATTAATAAAATATTTTTAGGGGGTCCCAAATAAGCAACAAAAAGAGAGAAAAAAGCGTTGACTTGTTTTTCTGTGAGAAAATAATATTTTTTTTGACGTGAAAAAAAAAAAAGAATGTGAAACGATTGCGGTTTTTGAAAGAAAGAAAAAAAAGCGGAGACGACAAAAAGAATTATAACATTTTTATATTATATATAACATTAAGCTATGATGATGGGTCAAAAAAAGAAGAAAAAATATATATATTTTTAACGACACAATTCGCGACACGTTTTTTTATTTCTTTAAAATGAATGTGAAAAAAAATGTTTTCTGTGATGACTGCGCAAAAAAAGAATTTCATTTTTTTTTTTGCAATCAAGTTAAAAATCGATCATCAAAAAATATATTTATTGAATTTGGCTTTAAATGGGATGGGAAAAAAGAAAGGAAAAGGAGAGATTTTTTTAATCAAAAAAAAAGTTTGGAGAATGCTGAGAAGATTATTTTGGAGTGAAAAAAAAGAATCAAAAAAAAGTAATTATTGGATTAATTAGATTTTTTTGTAGAAATACAAAGTACAGAGAAAAAATTGGTAAAAATGGATCTAAAATTTTTAGAGCTAAAAACGATGGAACAAAAATTGATTAAGAAAAATTTTAAAGTCTGATGAAAAAAAGATTTTTTTGGCTGGGGAAATTTTTTCCGAAAGCGGAAAAAGCAAATGACGATGAAACATGGTTTTGCTTTTTGAAACTGTTCAAAATTTATATTAAATTTTGCTTGAGAAATTTTTTCCAACGAGGTGATTCTTTGGTATATTTTTCATTTTAACGTGTTCTTTTAAAACGGCATAAACCTAAAAATCAGGCAAAAGAACAATAAAAAAAGATCCTGATTGTCAGATTTTTGGCATTTCACAAAAAACGTTATAAATAAAAAATGTATCAAACTATCCGCCAATTTTAAACACAAAAAAGCAGAAATTCAATGTATTTTTTAACATAAAAATTCCTACCAAAAAATGTACAACATAAACATTTTTAACATAAAATTCCAATCATAATTTTTTGTTACAAAAGGTTGTAAAAATGTAAAAAAAGCATGACTTGAAACAGGCAGAAGAAGAAAAAGAAGCTACCGAAGAAAAAAAACAGTCGACATTTTTTACACAAAAATAAATATTTATGGGAAAAACTGAAAAAAAGCATCTTTGAAACACAAAAATGGAAACATTAAAAAATTGATAAAAAAAATAAAATGAATTTTAAGCTGATAATTTTTTTTAGATTTTTTCAGTGAAAAGAAAATTGATGGAAGAATCAAAAAAACGATGCTAAAATAAATTTATTTTCAAGACAATCCTACTTTTTTCTATTTTAGAAATTTTTCAACCACAAATTTTATTTGATTTTTCTATGTTTTATGTTATATAAAAAATTGTTTTACAATGAAAAAAAATGAGGGAATGGAAAAATGAAAGGCAAAAACAAAACAAAAACAAAAGCGTCGTGTTTTTGGGCGATCGCCGAAAAAGAAAGCACCGGAAAAAGCAGCAACAGCGGCAGCGGCAAAAAATGATTTTTTTGGAAGAGAAAAAGTGGAGTTGGTGGAAATATTGATGTGATTCCCTCTCTTTTTTATGTATAAAAAATTGCTTTTTGATTGTACTTTTCTTTTGCAACACTGCAACCAAAAAAAAAAGATGCAACATCTTCCGTTCAAAAAAAAACTTTTTGAAAGATGGCGGCACAAAAAAATGCCAGCCGATGCAGCAAAAGAATGCAAAAAAAAGAGATCTCAAAAAAGTGTTGATTAAAGGGAGCGGACGGTTTTATATATTTTTCATTTTTAACGGTTTTTTTGAAATGGCATGAACCTGAAAATCAGGATCTTTTTCTATTGTTCTTTTGCCTGATTTTCAGGTTTATGCCATTTCGAAAAAAATAAAATGAAAGATATATCAAATCGCCTGTTCCCTTAAAAATTCAAAAAATCAGGAAATCGACCATTTTACGTTTCTGTCAAATTTTCCTTTTAAAACTGAATTTAAAAAAAAGAATTAAATTAAAATATGAGAAAAAAAATAAATTTTTACGCTTATCAAAAAAAGAAAAAGCATCGACTTTTGAGAGAAAATCGGAACAAACAACAAAAAAAGAAAGAAGGAGAAAACGTCAAAAAAATATAATATATAAGAAAGAAAAGAATAAACGTTAAAGAAAGGAGCTTAAAAAATAAAGGGGGTGAAAAAGTCTAAAAAAGGTTGAAGTTCATGCCCATTTTTTTCTTTTGGGAAAAAGAAAACGTAAAAATAGGAATGGGAACAAAAAAAAGATTAGAATAAACAAAAAAAAAGAAAGAAAAAGGCAGAACAAACAACAACACATTTTTTAAGGTCGGAGTTTTTGGTGGATAGTATGTTGTGATAATCACACGGTTCTGCAAAATAATCCAAATAATTTCTTCGTTCGAAAACGAAATTTCGATTTCGGAAGACCTATAGAAATCTAGTAAATATTTATACTATCAAAGTTCTTAAATTTTTATCATTATTTTACTACTAAATACCCGATATAATAACCATTGTTAAAAACCAATATTTTCAAAAAAAGTATCCGACAATAATTTTCAGTATTGCAACAATAAAAATGATAACCAGTTTTATAGGTTATAAAATATTGATTAAAAAATTAATTTTAAAATTTTTTTTATAAAAAAAAATTGTTCCGATTGAAAAACATTTTTTAGATAAAAATGTTTTTTAAGGTTACAACAATTTTTGAGCTTTAATAAATGTGTCCAAAGCTAAATACGAAAGCTATATCACTTTAAAAAAAATACACTTGAAAACTTTTTTTCAGTAAAAAATGACCAGCTAAAAAAACTTGAAATAATTTTCTCTATCGTTCTTCTTTTTCTAACATAACAAAAATAAATACTTACATTAGTTTTTTAGTTAAGTTAAAACAAGAAAAAGAAAAAGAAGCAAAATTTTTTTAAAACATGCGTAATTTAAAAATAGTTAAAAAGCGCAAAAATCTTTTAAAAAGGCGAGATAAGAGATGAAAACAAAAAGGAGATTTTTTTAGTTTGATCGAAAAAAAGAAAAATGGAACGAACGCTCATTTAATGGTCGATGGACCGAAACAAGAAAGAAAAGAGAAAAAAGTTGACAGTGAAAAATCGAATATTTTTGTAAAAATTTTTTGTATTTTTTTTCTGTTCTTTGTCTTGTCGCCTCCTGTTTTGCTTTTTTTACTGGCTGTTGTTTTGGTTGTTGAGGGGAAGTAAATGGGATGTAAGGACAAATCCCCCCTCCCTTAAAAAAAGAGATTTCTATGATTTTTTTTCTTTGCAGCTGCAGAAACTTTTTTTCAATGAATGAAATGAAAATGAGGAAGCTTCTCTTTTTTTGTGTTCTTGAACAAAGAAAAGACAGAAAAAGAAGAATAGTAAAAGATGCAACAGCAGGAGAAAAAACTCTTCAAAAACACGAAAGATGAACGCGCAAGGAACGACAAACTGCGCAAAGAAAAAAAATAATTTGAACTTTTAAAATCGAGTTGAAGGAGGGAGGGGACGGTCAGCAAATAACAAGAAAGAAAAAACTGCGAAACTACTTTTTTTCCCGCAAAAATATATATAATTTAAACTCAAAAAAATTTTTTTAAACACGCATTTTTTTCACAAAGGTTCTTTTTCTTTTTGGCGGATACTTTTTTCTTCTGCAAAAACACTATTTTTTCCCTAAAAAAAGATTTTGTCTTTTTGGAAGGATAATTACAGTGGTCCCATTTTAATAGGATGTCCACCCCCAAAAACACAACCGACTATTAATTAATGGGTATTAGTCAGAGAAAACAAAATTGTTTCACACTTTTTTCTCTCTCTCTTTTTTTTTTGTTTTTCATCAACGTCCAAATTTGGCCTTGATTTTGGCACGAAGCCAATAAAAAACATTTTTTCTCATAAAAAAAAATAGTGCCAAAAACAACCAAAAAAAATGAGTAAGTTTGTTTCTCTGCCAAAAAAATTCTTTGAAATATTTACACAAATATATATGCAAAGTTTATATATTCCCTGAAGGAATTGTGTGAAACATTATAAATATCTCTCTAAAAACAAAAGAAAGGAAAAAAAATGCCATCATCTATCTGCCAACAGCAACAAATTCAAGCAACAAGCACAAAAAAGGGACGAAAGCTTAAGCGTTTTTTTTTCTTCTTCTTCTATGTCTTTAAAACAAACAAACAATAAAAATTTGTGGTTTTTTTTTTGGAAAATTTATGTTTGGCAATTTTTGTCGTTTTTGGGGGAAAAGAAAAGGTGAAAAAAATGAAAAAGGAAAAACATTTGTTTGAAATCGAATGAAAATAAAAAAAATATGGGTTTGGTTTCTTTTTCTTTCCGGAAAAAAATTTTGATGCATAATTTAGGGGTACAAAAAAGAAAAGAGAAATGGATGGGATCTAATAAAAATGAAAGTAGAATGTTTTTTGTGGAAAGGACAAAAGTGTCATTAAACCTAAACAATACATGTAAAATAATGGATTGGAAGGTTCTGCAAAATCGAAATTTCGATTTCGAGAGTCCTAAGAGTATAAATTAAAAATTTGAATATTTTACTGTTGAAACATCAATTTTTAACTAATTAAATTCGATTCTGCAAAACCCTAGCAGATGTCAGCCAAAATATTTAAAAAACAATAAACAGTTTCAAATATTACCAAAAACATATATATATTTATGCAAATATATATATATGAAAAAAAAATACCAAAGTTGAAAAAAAATTTTTGACGCCAATTTTTAATAAAAACTTGTTAAAAGATGACATTGAAAATGAAAAAGATTTTTATTTCAAACTTTTATATATATCCAATTACAATTGAAAATAAAGAGGAGGATACAGGGGGATAGAGAACAAATAAATTTACATAGAACACCTTTTTGATGACTCATTTTTTCCAACCTCCTCTCTCTTTGAATAAATGTGAGATGAGATTTGAATGAATCGCTGCAGTCACATGTAACAAAGAAAAAAGTGAATCAACGAAAAAAAAATTAAAATTTATCTCTTTTGAATTTCAATTATCTCATCTAATATTTTTTTTATCAACGTATAAGTCATTAGTTTTTATAGACCTCCTTATGTTTGAATTAATTGTTTTTTCTGATCGGGCATTGATTAATGACAAGATTTTTGAGATCAAACATTAGAGTTTTTGTTGATAACTTTTAAGTCAAAAAAAAACAGTTTCATACACATTTGCGTTAAGCTTTTTTACAAAATCTGCATCAGATTTAATCTTGAAAAATCCACCTACTGAACAATTTTACGTTTCGAAAAAAAACATTGAAAACATTTTACTTTTTTATAATTTATTTTCTGTTTTCTGTGTAAAGTTTAATTTGAGTTCAAGATGCGCTAATGGACGTAAATTAATAAGGGGCTGTCCAGATGTTACGTAACGTTTTGGCAACATGCGACTTAATGCCGCGAGGCTTCAGAATCTTCTGTGGCTTCTGAAAAAAATGTTTTTGGATAGATCACCCCCGAAAATACCCTCTATTGTGAAAGTTTCAGAAGCAGGAAATGCTTTGCTGGAGCGCAAAAAAATAAAGAAAAATCGTCGTAATACAAAAAAATATTACGTAACATCTGGACAGCCCCTAATTCAATGTATAAAAATATGGACTTTTGTTATATTTCATTGTGAAGCAAAGTGTGTAATTAAAACTGGAATCAAACATAATTTTTATGTTTTATGTTTTTATTTTTTAGAATAATGCGAGAACCGAAAGAAATTAAAAATTTTGTTGTTCATTTCTGCTTATCAAAAACAATATAATTGGCATTAAATATTTTACAGGTGTAATAAAAGTTATCAGTTTTTCCTTAAAAATTTAAAGCTAATTTTTTTGTAGTTAAAAGCATAGTGATTCTTTTCTTTCAATTTTATTTTCATTTAAGTAAAGCAAAAATAATTCTGTATTAACATTTTTGATTTTTGAGTAGTTTGAGAATGAATGTATTGTTTATTGCATTTCTGATTTTAAACATTTTTTCATTTGCTTCTTCAACTCCAATGAAATGTACAACAATTTCAACGACATTAATTTACGACGAATTTGATTATGGAAATATTACGGGTTCTGCTATAATTTCAGTTTCATCAAAAAATTATATTCAATATGTTACTGTTTCAAATGTTGATGTTGTAAATTATGCAACAAATGAAACAGCAAATGAATTATGCATTTGGGAAAATTGTACCACTACTTTATCCGCACCTTTTGAAACTTCATTTCCAAATGGTTCCCTTGCGTTAGCTGCATATTTTCCATCTGGGGATGGAATAGAATTTTCTTCTGCAATTTTAGATGATACAAGTTTTATTGGCTTTGATGGAAGTTTGTTTAGTTTGGATAAACTTTGCTCCACACAATTGATCAATCAAAGTGGTTTAATTGATAAGGAAACTCATTGCTGTATGGAATTTAAACCTGTCCCAGTTGCTCCAGCCAATCCACGATGTACAACATTTTCAACTCGATCAACAATTTTAAATGTTAATGATAATTATAGCATTTTTGCGACTTCTTCAATGAATTTTAGTTTAAATGGAAATGCATTTAATGGGGCTGGGACATTTACGCCTCCAACAGTTTCAACGGGATATAATTATAGTATTGATTATTGGATTAATGATGAATGGGTTTGTGATAGGTAAGTAGATGATTGGGTTTTTATTGATCCCGTCAGATCCAAAGTAAAAGTGCGTTGCGCGCAAGCTGCAACAAAAAAGCCGCTCTTTTTGAAAAAATATGTTAAAAAGTGGCTTTTGTGCTGCAGGTTGCATGCAACCGACTTTATTTTCTTCTTTGAACGGACAAAACAAATCCAGAAAGCTATATTTTTCTAATTTTCAATTTCATTTTACTTTTTCAGTTATCCTGGTGCAACTGATATCATATGTGGAACATACACTTTCCCGAATGGTGATAGTAAAGCTGTAATATTTACGGACTTTTCTATCTGGTCTGGTAATGAAGGAATTGGATATTTGAATGTAATTGCAAGAATAATTATTCGTGATGGTCAAACTTTAATGGAAGAAGGCATTCCATTTACACCAAAAAATAATTGCATGTATCAAAATTTTCCAAATGAAGCGGATGCAAATCAAGTGATTCATAATCAATTTTGTTGTACAGCTTTTGAAAGCACTTTTGATGCTTCAAAAAAAGAAAAAGAGATGCCACAAATTTCATCACATCGTCCTTCTGTTCCTGCAGGATTAATCAAACACTCAAAAATGGGATATAAGCGGCGGATTGCAAAGCGTCAAACAAAATCTTAAAAAACGATTTCATTTTAAAGAAAGAAACCTTTTTACATATTTACTTATTTGTCTTTTAATTATTTAAACGACGTAAAAAATTTAATTAAAGAAGAGCTTTTCATTATTTTTTTAAACAATGGAATGTCAAAATATAACAACTATAAAAATTGTTAAAAACAAAAAATCAACAAACTTTAAAAACAACAATAAAGTTATACGAAATTAACAGGAATACCATGAATAGAAAAGAATGAATAAGTTCCAACGGCACCACATGCAATTACAACAGTTCCATCACCACTTAAAGACAACTTTGAGAGTTGATGCCTTGGTGGAATTTGATTTTGATATCGAAAATCTGCAACAATTAACCGATATGTTGGTGGTGGAATTGATAAATCATTTCGTGACCATGGAATTGAAAAATGCCATACATCATAATCATGTTTAATATCTTGTACATCAGAAGAAGAGCTAGGAGGAATTTCAGAATCTTTTGCCGGTTTTACTGTATATCCAGCAGTTAATAAACTTGAAAAAATTGAAAATCTTAACAAAGAAATTGAACTTTCTGTTAACATTGTATATAATTTTAACAAAGATATCGGTTCAGTTCCATTTTCATATGCTTCAATTGGATTACAATCAGCATAACATAATGCTTTTCGAAGTGCAACCATATATGTACATTCTTCAGGTAATAATTTAAATCTTCCACGACTAATATGTACACCAAGTTTTTGCATAATTTTTCCTTGAATTAATTCAGCAATAAATTCATTAGATTTTGATGTATATGAGATAAGTACTGTTGGACATTTTGCAACAGGCTTTGCTTTTTTTGGCTGTTCTGACATCTAAAATATTTATGGTCAAAAACGATCATTATTAAAACAAAATAAATTAAACATTTGATTTGAAACTTTTGCAAAAAGCAATTTTTATGCTTGCTAGTTTTCGCGTCGAGAATTTTAATTATATTTTTAACACTGACAATTGTGAAACAAACTTGGATTTTTTTAAGTTTCTTAAAGTTGGATTTTATTGTTAGAGCAAAAAACTGCAATTTAGATCAAATGATTTTAATTAAACTAGATTACAAACAGTGTTTACATTAAATTAGTTAGCTAACGAATGTATTGAACAAACATGATTATCACAAAATTTGTTTTTAATAACAAAAAACTAACCGATGGTCTAATAGAATATTGTTGTTGATTATTTTGATTAAAATTAAGTTATCTTTGGGATGCTTGTAATTATGGTTTACCTAGAAAAAAAAAACAATAAAAAATTTAATACTGATTTTCTGAGATAAAAATCGGTGTTATTGATTAAAAACGTCTGCGAAAGAAGATTAAAAACGATAACATACTTTAAATTGCAAACATGAACCGATATCTCATGTGTCACACTCGTATACATTTTTTCTCTAGTCTATCATTTTGTGCTTAAGCTAGTAAAAAAAATATCATGATATAATTTTTTGTTGCAAAAAAGCAAAAAAAAACATTCATGTTTCTCCATTTTTATTTTTTTTTTCAATTCGTGATTACTTCCCCTTGCTTCAAGTTTATATTGAAACAGATTAACAATATTGTTAACAATTACTCAATGATGTTTTTTAAAACTTTTTTAAAGCTGGCAATGATGTACTAAAATTAATTTTAAGATTAAACTTTCTGGGTTAATTATTTTAATACGTTTTAGATGACAACAAATGACAAGTATTTAAATTTTAGAATTCTACCTTTTACCGTTGATAACTCCCAAATTGACAATCGTTACTCAAATTTGAATTTGAATCAAAATTCAAAATGTTTAAATTTATCTCAAATTCAATCAAATAACAAATCAAATAACAATAAAAAATTTGGTAAAACTAATAAATTGCTGCAGCCCCCAAAAAATGCAATTTGATAAAAATTTTTCCTGATAAAGTCTTAATAAAATGCACAGGTAAAAATACTTCATTGTTTAAAAAAATTGTTTTTTCATATGCATGTTAAGAATTTTATTGCATCAAATAATACCATTTTAACAATATAGGACTGCAGCAACAATTTAAATTACCAGATTCTACAGTATCTGATAGCTATGAAGAAAAGAGCAAACCACAATTATCCAATTTATGCTTAATTAAAGAAAAAACTGAAAATGAAGAATTTAAAAAGAGTTGGAAGAATGAAAGCCCTTCAAATCCAGTTAACAGAAGTACCCTTTCACTTCATATTGCTGCTTATGAAAATTTAAATGAAATTACAAATTATTCAAATGGCATTGAAAAAGATTTTAAAATGGAAAAACAATTCTTTAATGATTTGCCATCAATCATTCAAGTAACTTCTTTTTACAGATTTTAAATTGGTTGGAATTAAAAAATTTTGTAGAATCCATTCGAATTTCCAAGACAGCAAAATATTGAAACTACAACACCGGAAATTGCACAATTTAAATCACCTCAAACATTACTCAATCCAAATCCGGTAAATTTTATCTCACTTTTTTAGTAAAAAAAATCTCATCAAATATTTTTTTAGCAATTTCTTCAAATTGATTTGACTTCATCAAATAATTTGGAAGAAGTTGATACTGCTTTATATATTTGTTTCCCACTAACATTTATTTTAACAATTTTAATATATTTTATTATTGCAAAATGTTGTGGCGATCTTCCTTTAATGCCATTCAAAGGTCGTCAAAAGCGTCAAATGAAACATATTCGAAAAATTAATTCTGATATTTCATTTTTGGATATTTCTGGATGGGATCGAGATTGTAAGCTTTTAAATTAATTTAATTGAGAGGATTTTATATATCCATTTTTTCAGTTATCGATGATGATGGCGGTGATGGAATTTATGGATCTTATTGAAATTTATTTGTAAAAAAATAATTTATAAATTATATTTTGTTTATTGAATTATTATTTTTTTTATCATTGCATTCAAATAAAAACTTTTTAAAAATAAAAATTATGCGTAAAAATTAATTATTTTTGTAAGAACAAAAAAAAGAGATACTCGCTTTTCATAGAAAAATGGCGTTTTTTAAAAAAAGAAGAGAAGACTAGAAAAAAATTACTAGTCAAAAAATGGAACAAAAAAAATTATTAAGATGATTTTTGGAAAATTGGTAAAATTTATGGGTCGTCAAACTCTTGTATCTTAACACGAACACCTTGGATAAAATTTTCGTGTCAAGACCTTTTACAAGGTTTTTACTTTACAAAATCAACCAATTTCAACAATTTACCAAAAAAATTTTACCCCAAAAAACGCAATATTTACAAATCTAACAATATTAATACAACAACGAAAAAATACAATAGATATATAATTTTGTCAAATATTATTTTTTTGCGCATTTTGGAATGTGAGTGAGCAAAGAAGAAGGAAACAAATGATAAGTTTACAAAAAAAACATAAAAAAATTAATAATTAGATTTTGTGAATTTAAAAAAGAGACTGACTAGTTCAAAAAAAATTTTTGAATATTTTTACGAAAAAAGTAACAAAAATCTGTCAACAGTTTTGACTTATTTCGTATTTTTTAATTGAGCATTTTTGAATCAACAAAGAAGAAAAATTTGTGAGAGATGTAGAAAAAGTTTTTTGTAGCACCGGAAATGGAAGGAAGGAAAATTGAAATGAAAAATGAAAGAGAGAGAGGAAGATGAATATGTTTTAAAAAAAAAAGAGTTGTACAGATGTCATGGCTTTGATCGAATATATTCTGCAATGGTTTCATAGATGAATGAGTATTGTTCCTGAAAAAGTTTTGGAACATTTAAAAAAGGATTTCATAGATTTTTAAAAATTTCAAATTTTCGTCGTTTAACTTTTGGCTTTTGAAAAGCTAAATGTTGAAAATCCGTTCGAGACATTTTCTGAAATGCGAATCTTAGAACATTATGCCAAAAAAGTCCACTAAAGGGTTCAAATGTCTTGAAACAAATTTTGATTTTCAAAAATTATTGCATCATTTTTAAGGAAAGACTTACAGGTTTAGGAAAAACTCCAACACGATGTTGTAGAATTGCCCGTGCCGTTCGAAATACATCAATCATATGTTCAACTTCAAGCCGTTCAATCAATGTTGAAATGCATACAAACAATCCAGGCTCAAATGATCCATCCCTTGAATGTACAACAATTGGCCCAGCACCATAATATGTATTCTTTTGATGATCCATAACTTTCTTTATCAATGATCGTAATGGACCTGATGATGCTGGACATGGTGCTCCACTGATCCACGCCGTAAATGCATATTGTATTACTTCATATGTTTCTTCACTTCTCTTAAATTTATATGAAAGTTTTCGTTCAATATATGATGGATGAACTTTTTCTGATGTTAAAATTACAGTTAAATCTTCATCATTCCCAAAAATAAATGGTACACCCTGTTGTTCAGGCCAATATTTTTCATATGGCTCAAATTCTTCTTCTCTTGAAAGCATTACAATTATTCGAGATTGATTATCATCAATTAGCCTCCAAAAGTCATGACATGTTGAAGAATCTACAGGATCTTGAGCTAAAAAATAATTTTGAAAATATCCATGATGTGGTGTAGCATTAATATATTGAGATCCACTACATCCAATTCTTGGAGCAAGTAAAATGCAATACCGATCATATGGCACAAAATCAGGATGTCGATTCTTTTTTATATTTTCTTCTTTTTGGGAATTATTTATTGTTCGAATATTATCCAAACATGTAAAAAGTTTTTCATATTCTGCATCAATTCCACTTAATTTTGTTGAAGATGTAATATCTTTATGATTATGATTTGGAAGGCCATTTCTCCATTGTTTCAGCTTTGCATTTAGTGCAGCTCCAACAGAGCTTGTAGTTTGTAGGGTTGTAGTTGGAGCAGCTTGTGTAACATTTGTAATAAGGGTTAAAGGTGGTGAATGATTATTACCATTTGATGTTCCAGCAGTTGTTGAACCACCATTACAATCAAATGAAACATTCGTGGATGTCATCCTTACTTGACTGCATCCACTTATCCTTCTTTCTCGTGGAATATGTTTTAATCGAATTAAATGATCACAAAAATTTTCTTCTGATATATCCGTATCACCAAATAATAAATTTTCAACAAGTGCCCGATAAATAAATACATATTGCTCTGGTGATTGTACCATTGTGCCATTACGTTGTTGCCGAATTGCTGATACCGTGCCAAAGACGTCAACTTTCCCCTCTGCGGCACATTGATCAATAAGTGAATCAATTGCAATAAAAGTACCTAAAAAATTTTTTTTAATTTTTAGATTTGTCGAAAAAATTTCGAATAGTTTTAATTTCCGTAATAAGAAATAATTTATGATAGTAATACAAAACTGAGTAAATTTTCATTTTTTGAGTTACTTTCAAAACTTTTTACACTTTAAAACTGTTTAATTATAAGATTTTTAACAAAATGTCGATTCTCGTGTTAATTGAAATTTTTGTGATAGTAATTCAAAAACGAAAAATATTCATGTTTTGTGTTACTATCATATTTTTTTAAAAATTTTTAATTGTAAAATTTTAAGATATTTTACTAAATTTCGATTGAAATTTTTGTGATAATTACATTTTTAAAAAAAATTCAATTTTCGCGTTACTATCGCTATTTTTTCACATTTTTTAAAAACAAAAACTCACCCGTTCTTCCAACCCCTGCACTACAATGAATCAACACCGGATAATTATTATACTCATCTGATTTCCTCAACTTCAACATCAGCCTCATAATTCCACACGTTGATTCAGGAGCTCGTAAATCTGTCCAATTTGTAAAATGATAATGTACAATTTTCCGAATTTCCCGATTCACTTCAGTTTCTAATAAATTTGTTCGATTATTACTATTTTTTGAAGATGGTCGAAGCATTGAAATATTTGCATATTCTGATTCTTCTTCTTCCGCGACACCAGAAGTTGTTGGAAGATCATGATAATTTTGTTGTTGATGACGAAATGAACCTGTTCGTTGTAAGATTGATGAATTTCGTGCAGAGTTTGTCGTATGATTTGGTGTTGAATTTGCTGTTGTTGTTGTTGAAGATGAATTATTGGTTGTTGTTGTTGGATATGAAGAAAAAACTAAATCAAAATCTCGTTTTGCATAATCCGCAAATGTTACAGTATTCGTACAAGAAATTTCTAAATCTTTATGAACATGTAAATTTGGTTCATTTTCATCTGGCCAATATTTGTCAACTTGTATCCTTCCACGTTCTTTCATATTTGCAACCATAATTACAACTCGAATATCTTGTTCCCAAATCATTTGCCAAAAATCTTCAACTGTATTTGAAACAGGCGCTTGCGTTGCAATAAAAATTTTCTTTCCAGCATAACCTTTGATATAATTTGCATTAATATAATCTGAGCCATCAGATGAAGTTTTTAATTTTACCCTTGTTTCATCACATGCTTTTATATCACCATATCGATTCTTTTTAATATTTTCTTTTTTTTCTGATGCTGTAAATTTCATTTCTTTATATTTTGGAAGGGCTTCAAATTCAGCCGAGAAAAGATAATCAGAATCTCGATGACGAATAATAAATTCTTGAGTAAGATCATCAGCTGAAATTGCTTGAAAAGCTGGTTTTAACAAATTATGTTCTTTTTTAAGCGGACAAAAATGCTTAAGAAAATCTTTTCGATATAAAAAATATATGATTGAACCAGCAGCTACCAAAAGTGCCAACAAACAAATAAGAACAATAAAAAATATTTGAAATCCATTTGTACCAGGATGATCTTGTTGGAGGATGACAGGTTTGAAGTAACTGCTATATCCATAATGTGGATCAATGGATATAAGTTGTCGAGAATGGCGTTGAAATTTTTTGTTATCCATAAAATTGAACTTTTTGCTGCTGCTGGAAATACTTCGTTTTGAACGACGTTGTTGAAACATTCGTTGAAAAGCTAACTGTTGGGGGGTATGAAGTTCACGGTCTCGATCAACTCGAACAATCAAAAATCCGGTATACTTTAAATCAGTTTGCAAAGGTGGATCATGAGCTTTAAATCGAGATTTTGAAAGATAATAAACATTACATTGTTCAATTTTTGCAGGAGCTTTATTATCTCCAATAATTGTTGAAAGTGGATATGTGAGATAACTTTCTGCAATATATCCATAATATGCTTGTGAAGATGCAATTTGAATATTATTTCTCATTGCTTCTTCATAACTTTCCATAATAATATTATCCGGTTTTGGAAGGGATTGTATTGAGACATTTGAAGGCAGCGGAACAACTGCAAGATAATAACATGCAATTGGACCATTAAATTCTTTTGGTGGTGAATTAAATTTTAATGAGAATGATGTAACATTGTGTGTAACAGACATTTCAGGGGGATCAATTTCATCAGGGGCCGCAAAATCCATAAAACATTGATCAGTAAAAAATACGGGATCAGATTTTCCGGCACTATTTTGGGACCAAATTGTTGCAGCATAATTTCGATTAGGTTTAAGTGGACCAAATTTGCATGCAAAAAAATTCTTTTTTGCATCAATTCCATCGTCATCTGATGAACCATCATAATTTTTGCAGGGCTCTAGTGCTGGGGGATAATCAATTGGTACAACAGATTCAGAGAGATCTTGTGGCTGATATCGAAGTTTTCCAGCAAGTCGA
Source organism: Panagrolaimus sp. PS1159 (assembly GCA_963922195.1). Classification (NCBI taxonomy): domain Eukaryota; kingdom Metazoa; phylum Nematoda; class Chromadorea; order Rhabditida; family Panagrolaimidae; genus Panagrolaimus; species Panagrolaimus sp. PS1159. The sequence goes on from CAWUHW010000006.1 coordinate 771,908, forward strand.
ACAAAATATTTTACAACTTGACCATTTGTAATTAGAGGAGGCCGCCATTCCACTTCACATTGTAATCCCGTTGTTGTATCAATTAACCGGATTTCTTCTTTTTCTGGTCCACCAGGTTCTACAACGAATAAAATTGATAAAAATCAATCAATAAAAAATATTTTATACTTACTTCCTTCAGCAGTTTCAAAATGTTCTGTTAATTGAAATGCTGCAGCATGACCATCTTGAACTTGGATAAAAAGGGAATATGGGGTTGCCGGTTCAAGGCCAGTTAATTGCTGTGGACTTTTTGCATTATCACTACTCCAAATTTCTTGTTTGCCCCCTTGTCGCTTATATAATCTTAAAAAATTAAAATTAATTTTTTATATTATTGGTAAGTTTCGGTAAAAAATATTACTGTTAAAATGTTAAAAACGGTCTTAGATGAAGACTATTATTATTATAAAATAAACGCAATTTTTGGTTAAAAATTACTTGAAAAAAATTCAAAAAAAGACATTTTTTTAAAAATTTATATTTTTTGGTTTTCGAAAAACGAAATTACGCTATTTTTGGCACCAATAGGGAAAATATTTGATGTCAAAAAAAGACTTACTTTAATCCAATTTTTAGCATTGGCCCTTCTTGGGTATCCCATGTAAGAGTTGCATCATGAGCTCGAGGATTAATAGTAAAATTTTGAATCATTCGAGGTGCTAAAAATCAATCAATAGACAATCTTATTTTAAACCCTGTAAATAAAAATTAAAAACCAAACAATAACCACTACAACAACAACAACGACAAACTATAAAACACGTTTAAATTAAATTTTATTACTTTAAAACTGAAAGCGGATAAACTTAAAGCCATGAAAAAAGTAAGCAAACATCAAAGAAAAAAGCAAAATTACTCATTCACTTCCTCTTTTGGCATTTTTCTGCTGCTTCTGCTTTTAGTAGCTATTATTCCCTTTTTCTTTTTTTGAGTCATTCATTTAATGGCAAAAAAAGGAAACCTTTCATCATTACTAATACTTGCTTACTTTAAAAAAAATTGTATTAAAATTAAAGATTTCCCTTTTAAAAAGTGACTAATTCAACGCCAGCTTTAAGGCTTCTGATGCTGCACTTTTATAATTGCCTTTTTTGCCATTCACGTAAACCATGAAAATGAAAGCAAAAAAAACAACTGAATATTTTTAGAATTTTAAAAAATAGAAATTAAAGCTTTTAAAAAAAATTGCGGTCATTTTGTAGAGTAAAAAATGAATGAAAAAAAAATTGTGCAATTTTTTGGAGGAATAAAAAAAGTAAAAAGAAAGCATATGGAATTGAGTAATAGTAGTGTGATACATACTTTTTTTTATTACTTTTAAAAAACGATTTTCAAAGAAATAAAAATGAATGAATCATTTCTTACTCTTTTTGCTTAATGAGATTTGCTACAACTTTTTAAAAGCTTTTAAAAATGTTTTTTAAAATACAAAAAACATGGCAGATTTTTTTGCTGTCTGATCAAAATTTTCTTATCTCTGATGTTTAAATTTTTTTTATGAATCGAACTTAAAGGGCCGGAGGTTATTAATATATTTTTATGTTTTTTCTACAGAATGGCATAAACCTGAAAATCAGGCAAAAGAACAATAGAAAAGAAAACCCCGATCTTCATGTTCATGCCATTTTGGAAAAAACGTTAAAACTAAAAATTATATCAATCCATCCATCAAAAAAAATTTAAAACCACATCAAACTAACTAAAAAATTAAGAAAACAATAAAAAAGTACCACCACAAACAAAAAACTATATCAACCACTTCAATCACAATCTCTTACACTTTTTTGGATATCTTCGTTTTCGTTGTTCTCGGAGTTGTTGTTGTCGAAATTTTGGCTTTCGAACCGTAAAAATAAATGGCTTACTTTTAACAGTAAAATTTAATGTTTCATTTAAACTTTTTGCATTTGCTGCTAATGGTTGTGCCAAACACTAAAAATGGTCGCTCCTTAAATTTTAATGGTTATTATTTTCGAAAAATTACTGAATAAGTTCCAGAATCAGATAATTGTACATTTGCAATTGAAAGGGCCCAACAAGTTGGAACTGTAAAAAGTGAATCATCAGTGGTTGTAAATAAATGATATGGAGTTGTTGAAGCTTCACGACGGCGAGTACCATTTTGTACAAAATATACACCTTCTTCAGGAATAAAATCTCTTGGATCAACATTTACACAACAATAGAATGTTGCCTCTGTGCCCTTGTATACTGCATCAGCGGGAGATATTGCAAGCATAATTTGTAATTCACGTTTATCACATTTAAATGGTGGAATAAATGGTACACCAGGGGTTGGAGATTTTACTAAACGGATATAAGATAGATTTGGAATTAAAAATAATTATTGATTAAAGTATGTTTGAAAAAAGATTATTTCAAAAATTTAACGATTTTTGAAAATAGATTAAATAGACGTATTAAAGAAATCGGACAGTTTGAAACAATTTTCATTTTAACGTTTTTTTCAAAATGGCATGAACCTAATAATCAGGCAAAATAATAGAAAAAAAGCTTGAGCGTCAGGTTTATGCTGTTTTGATAAAAACGTAAAATTTGAAAATGGAAAATTTTTTGTTTTTTTCAATTCCAAAAAACAAAACTTTTCCCATTGAATGCAAATTTTCAGGCTTTTAACTTTTTTCCATTTGATTAAAATCAAATGAAAAAAGTTTAAGGTGAGATTTAATCTAACTCAAAATCCCTTACCCGGTACCGGATCATATAATGGTGGACAAACGCATCGATTATGATGACAATATGGTAATGATGTATTATATTTTGAAACATAATTTTCACCCATTGTCAAACATGAAACAGGATTTGATTGTACACATTTTACAGGTACAGCTTAAAAAGTTTAAAATATTATTTCTAATATCTCTAAATCCCCTTAAAGATAAGCTACTTACTCATTAAACATGAACTTGAACACATGCATCGCTTTTTTCCTGTTGCATCCGGCCTACAAACTCCTCCAACTACACATTGATTATCTTTTTCACAAATCGGAGTTTCTAGAATAAATCAATAATTAAAAATTTCTATAAAAATTTTAACAAACCAAAATCATCTGATGTTTTTACTATTATTTCATTTTTATTGCTTATAATATTTCCTTCGGCAAACCCAAATATAATCAAAATAATAAATAGTAATAAAAGTCTTAACTTTTTGAAATACCATCTCGCTTTAATCATGGCAAAAAATAAAATAAATTGATAAAAAATTTTTCATGTAATATTGTTATTATTACTAATCATATAAATATAAATATATTAATAATTCTATTTTCTTCTCAATTTCATTATATATATTTTTTGTTGTTTGTTTTGTTCTTTTTCTTTGCTGAATATGAGATGCGTGTTCTTTTTTTGAATCGTTAAAATAAATTACGTAGAAATGAAAAAAAAACACTTGCACTTTTAAAAGATTACAAAATTATTTATTTGCTAAAAAATGAAATATTGAATAAATTTTTTAGGGATAAAAAAGAAGCAATATTTTTGTCCGCGCAAAAATGGGGGCCATTAAAAGCACACAATCGTAAAAAGTTTTAAAAATGAATGAAAGAAATAAAAAAAGGGGGTAAAACTGTCATAAATCATGATTTATAAGGCAAAAAAAGACAAAAAAGAAAAGAAAAATGTAAAGGCGGAAGAAAAAAATATTAAAATTTCTTTTATAATCAAAAAAATAAACAATTCATCATTCAAATAGTGCCATGCCTTAAAACAAATCTCAAACATTTTTAAAAGCATTTAAAAAATGTTTTTAAAGAACAAATGATAAACACACCTGACCCAATTAATGTCCTGCTAAAAAAAAGTTTTGGACTACTTTTTGGAAGCAAAAATCTTTTTCACTATCATTTTTGCCATCAAAAAGCAATCAATCTTGACCGCAAACTAAAGGGAGAGGAATGAATGCTGCTTATCGATTCAAATCAGCAGCACACTTGTCAAAAAAGAGGGTGAAAAAAAGGAGAAGAAGAAAAAAATCCTCCCATACAAATCAACCACAAAATTGCTTTTTTTCTCATCGCCGATGCAGCAGTCTCTCTCTAACACAAAAAAGGGCACTCTTAAATTTGGGGGAAAAAAGAACAGTCTTTCTTTTTTTCTTTCTCATCATAAAAACAGGCGTCAACCTTAAGGGTTATAAAGGGGGGCTACTGTTCCTGCGCAATAAAGAAAGAAACCCGCAATACCGTTAAAAATGCATACATATAACACAACATACGAGAAAAAATGCGCAATATACCTTACATATAAAACAAAAAAAAAGAAGAGAAAAACAAAATGAAAAGAAAAACTTCAAAGAAATCACTGATGATTCTTTATTCAATATCAAATACTACACCTTCCTTTCTTGCCCTTTTTCAAACTTTTTTCTTAACTTTTTTTAAGACGAAGATAGATCGATTAAAAACTGTTATTTTACCCTTCTTTTTTTCGTTTCGTTTTTTTACCGGAAGTCCACAAAAAAAATCAAATGACATTTAATAGAAACACGAAATTGAAAAAAAATTGCAGGAAAAAAGTCAAAAAAAATTCAGCAGAGATTAGTTCTCACTCAACTCTTATTGAATTGAAGCAGTGTTCATTGAAGCATCTGCCGAAAACAGTAATAATAATAAAAGTCTCTTAAAAACTAATAATAATAATAATCAATAAATACAAGAAACGAGAACAAGCTTGACACACTCCCTTTTCTTTTTTCTAAAATGAGAGCTCATTCATTTTGCAAAAACCGTCTCCTTTTTCTAACAAGAAAAAACCGGCACTCTTTTGTCCTTCTTTTTTGCGCATTTTAAAAAAAGAACGGACATCTGCTGTTTTACTTGAGCTCGAGATTTTTCTTCTTCCTAAACCTTTGTGCTTTCCTTTTTCAGGAAAAATGAAAAATAAATGAAAAAAAAGCAATAACCCTAAATTAGCCAAAGAAAAACAAAAAAAAAGTGATGTCCAACAAAAGAAGAAACTGAAGTCACATCACAACCTGAAAGGAAAGAAAGTGGATACAATTTTGGTATTGCTGCTGTTGGCGATGATGACGGCAGCAGCACTCATTGTTACTACTACTATTACGACCCCTTTAAGTTTTTTTTTTGGGGTTAAACAAGTTTTCTGTTACCCCCATTCTTTTTTTTTGTTTAAAACAAGTTTAACATTATTTTTATATACGCTTTAATCGAGGCCAAGAAAAGAAAATTCGAGAGAAAAAAGAAAAAATTATCACAAAATTAAAATTTTAAAAAAGATAATCTTTAAAAATAAAAATGGAAAAAAACTATAAAAAATTAAACCGCAAAAATTGAAACAAATTTTTTTTGATGATGATTTTAATATCTCTTTTTTAAAAATCAATTAGCTCTTCTTATTTTCCCGTCATCTTCAAGATATATCCGATATATATGGGACGACAAATGACAATATTAAACCCCCCCGTTTCTTCTAGCAGCAACAAACACAACTGCAAATGCAAAAGCACCGGAAGTGAAAATATCTTCTTTTTGTCCTTTTTTTGTTCGCCGCCAACATTCATCGAAGAAGGGTTAAAAAAATAATTTTTTCCAACGGCCGTGTTTTCCTGTGTCGCACATTTTAAGCATTTTTTCTTACCACGAAATTCATTGAACGACGCACACTTTTTCGCTACTGTCAAGTTTTTTACTTTTTTTACTCAAAAAATTTTAAATTTGCAACAACTTTAACTGTTATTTAACATTTAACATTAAATTATCGTTTATATAATCGTGATCTGTTTATTACCTAATTTATGCCGTTTTCTTTTATAGGTGATGTTCCCAGCAATTCGAAGTGTCAGAGCTTTTGCTCGTATTATTCCAAAACGAAGTTACGCTTCTCCTGCTGCTGCAGCAAATACTGCTGCTGGAACTGAAGAACTTCGACTTACATTTTCATCTCCAGCTACGGTAAGTTCTTTTTTATATATAGGATTGCTCACATAAACCTTTAAAAAATTTTGATATAATTTTATTCAACTTTTTGTTAGGACAGATTGTTTTTAAAGCAACAATTTGTCCAGAATTGTTGCTTTATTCCATAATACTAAATTATGGACAGCTTTTGCATCTTTTTATATATTACATTTTCTCTCACATTTTAGGCAGTATATGCTAATAAAACCGTTAAACAAGTTGATGTTCCAACTCTTGCTGGAACTATTGGTATTCTTGCTAACCACGTTCCTGTTATTGGTGTATTAAAACCTGGTGTTGTACAAGTTACTGATATTGATGGTATGTGTTAAATATCTTTAAATGTTTTTTTAGATATATTTCATTTTTTAGGAAACGTAAATAAGCATTTTGTCTCATCTGGTACTGTAGCTATGAATATTGATGGAAGTTGTCAAGTTCTTGCAGAAGAAATTCTTAAAATTGAAGATATTGATGAAACAGTAAGGAATTTTAATCTGTATTTGAAAAATAATATATCTTATTTATTTTTAAGCTTGCTCGACAAGAACTTGATAATGCAAATCGTGCTGCTGCAGAAGGTGGAAGTGAAGTCGATCGTGCAGAAGCTCAAATTCGTGCTGAAGTTGCCGATGCTTTGGTTAAGGCCGCAACTGGTCAAATTTAGATTTTATATTTCTCTTAATATTTCTTACTGAAAATATATTACAGATTAGTGTTTGAATTTTAACTTTTTTTTTAAAAACGATAAGGATAAACTATTCTTTGTAAATTTTTTTTTCTTTTCAAGTTTCATTGGGGGATTGAAAGAAGTAGTAAAAGGGTTAAGTTGATTGTCAAGAACGTGAAAAATATTTTTTTAAAAAAGGGAGAAAAACCTGATCCTGAAATCCCCGAAAATAGGTTAGATGTTGAAAAAAAACCGGGTATCATTGATCATATTCGACTTTCACTTTTATAAAAAGTTTAAATGCTTTTATTCAATTTATTGATGTTTTATTAATTTTCTAAGAAAAATGCAGAAAATTTTTATTATTGTATTCGGATTATTGATTACCAGAATTCAATGTCTTTCATGTGAGTAACACTCTCTTTTCTTAGAAGTTTATAAAAATACTTGTAATTTTCAGTAGCAAAATTAGCCAATGAATTATGCCAACGTGAACCCCAACGATCATATTGTAAAGAGATTCATGCAGCAGATGCGAGAGAAGCTGAAGCTGCAGCAGAAACAAAAAATGAGGAAACAATTCGAAGAGCACCAATAGATTTTGCAAATTTAGCTTCACAAAATAGTGGCGGAGCTGGTGGAACTCCACTAGCATTTGGGCGATCAACAGGAAATAATGCAGATTTTGAAGTGCCAGGATTAGGGTCGCTGGGGGTTGGACAAAGTGTTTCAGATATTGCAAAATTTATTCCACGTATGTTTTATTTTGAACTGTAGTGAAAGGGTACGGTACTTTTGATGAAATGTAATTTATCCAAATACAAAATGATTCAAAAGATTCCTTGATTTTCATTTGGCTTTCACATCGTTTGTGTTTCGTTTTAACGAAAATGCATAATTAAATTCATTATCGGTTACAATTAAATTTTTGATTTTTTTCAAGAAAAGTTTTTTATGAAAAATTAAATCAGAAAACTTTTTTTGAAAAAAATTAAATAGCAACCGATTTTATTTATGCAATCTACTTTAGTTAAAATGAACTCCAAACGATTCGCCAGCCAATTGAAAATTAGATAATTTTTTGAACAGATCTTTATTTTGACTTGCATGGATAAATTTTTATTCATTAAGCTGTAACTACCGTATCCCCATTTCTCTTTCTTAAATCCCACATTTTTCCCACGATATCCCATTATTATCCTTTTTTAAATCTAATCCTCTCTTCTTTTTCAGGTGGTACAGCAGATGGTACACCAAATGGTGGAACATTTAATATTGGTGATTCAAAATATGGCTTTTCTCAAGCTGAAACAGGAACAGGAAAAACTCGGCATCGAACCGATACATTTTCATTGGGAGGAATTGGAACTTTTGAAGTTGGAAAAAAGGCAGAACAAGGAGCAGGAATTGCAAATTTTTTAGATAAATTTATTCCAAAAATTCCTGAACCTCCTGGTGGAATTGAGAATTCTAATCCATTAGAGCGAGAAGAAGCCGAAATTTCAAATTCAAATTATTATAGTAATGCATATTCTGGAAATTCAGAAAAGTATAAAGCTTTAATAAAAGAATATGAAAAAAAATCTGCCAAAGCATTTGCATCAAAAACTTCTAAACCGGAAAAAGAAGAGCATAAAGATATTTTTAAAGATGATGATGAAGAAGTTGATGGATTTATTGAGCAAGGCGGATTTGAAGAAGAAAAGCTACAGCCACAAGTAATGTCCGTTCAACAGTTACAATCTGGACATGTTCCTTTATCCGAGCTTGGACTAAAGAAAGAACAAGTAACGGCATTATGCCAAAAATTTTCTGTTATTGCTGCACAAGTTTGTTATGGAACCAAAATTGAACCACAATATTTGGATAAATGCCGTGGATATCAAAATGATTGTGCCGGATATATTTCTGAAGCAAAGCCGCTTGGTGCAATTGCAAATTCATTTAATAGTGGTGTGGGAATTACATATTTTAATGTTGGAGTTAATGGCATTCCATATTATGCCGTAAATGAAGAGGGGGCAATTAATGCAGGACATAATGGAAAAGTTGATTTTGGATCTTGGGGAGGTATGGTAGAAAAAAAAACAACTTAAGGAATTAAAATGTTTTTTTAAGGTGGATATAGTGATACAATTGGAGTAAAAGATTATTGGAGACAAACTGCTGAAGCTGGTGCAAATTGGTATGAAGGCTTATATGGATATAAAACGGGCTGGCATGTTCCAATTGCATCACAATTTGGTGTTGAAGGTGGTGGTGGGACACATGTTCATGTCCCATTAAAAGAAGGCTCACTTGGACAACCAATTCAAGTATCAAATGGTTATCATGTTGGACCATATCTTGGACTAGCCGAAAATGTTGGAGTTGATTGGTATAATGGTGGAGTTTCAGCTTCAAAGGGATTTGCGCTACCCATTGTTGGAGTTAATGGAAATGCAGGGACATCTGTTGGCTTTCCATCTTTGGGTACAGTGATGCGGGCAATGGGTCCATATATGGGTTAAATGCAAAAGAATAAAATTGTTTAAATTTTTGAGGATATTTTATTTTTTTGTTGTATTTGCATGATTGGGATATTTTAAAGCTGTTTACTTTTTTTTGATCTCAACCACACATGTTTCACATCCACCAAAAACAGCTTTATGAAATCCCTTGCGCATCCACTAATTTTTTTAGTTACTTTTATTTTTTTTGTAAATAAACTTTTCTTTTAAAAATTTTTGTAAAATGCAAAAACATGTTTTTTTAAGGCGGAATTTATCCGATTCAAAAAATTACTTTCATTTATTTAATTTTTTTCTAAAACCAAAAATCAGTTTTTTAAGTTTTGAAAACAGAAAAATCATGCTCAAACGTTTTTTATTGCAACAAATTTTTTCAACTCAAAAATCAATCAATTTTCGATGCCTTTCATCTGCAACTATACGTGGATCTTATGGACATTTAAAAGATTCTGATATAAATATTTTTGAAAAAATTTGTGGTAAAAATAATGTTAAAACTGATGATTTGAATGGATTTAATTTTGATTGGATGAAACAATTTAGAGGTTGGTTTTAAGGTTCTGCGAAATCAAAATTCCAAAATATCGAAATTACTGAAATGTTTTTCCTGCTCGAAATTCTTAAAGTATCGAAACAATTCTTTTATCTAAATCAAAAAATCGAAATTTCGATTTTGCATAAACTTGATTAGCTGGGTACACTTAATTAATCCCAAAATTTTTTTATAGGTAACTCAAAGTGTGTTTTACTTCCAGAAACTGATGAACAAATTTCTAAAATTCTTCAACATTGTTATTCTCGTCGATTGGCTATTGTTCCACAATCTGGTAATACTGGATTAGTTGGTGGATCCGTTCCAGTTTTTGATGAAATCATTTTATCACTTCGAAAAATGAACAAAGTTTTTAAACTTGATAATGCTTCCGGTAAGATAACTTTTTATGCACATTTAAACAAATTGATACTTCAAAAGTTACAATCAAAAAAATTCAGTAGCACAAAGAAAAAAAAGAGTTAATGTTTACCAACAAAACCCAATGATTCATCACTTGAATAACCATTTCGATAATATTCATTTTCTTCCTATAAATGAAAAAATTATTTAAATAAGAATTTAATATCTTTGGTTACCGTATTATAAGAATCATATTCACTTTCATATCCTTCTATATCATTTATTGATGAAGCTTGTGACAAAATTGATTGTGGTGGAGTTGGTACTGTATCTTGTTCTATAATTAATCCAACTTGTTCATTTCTTATTTCATTTTGACAAGATTCAGAGCCTTCAGTTGTAGTTTCCCGATTTTCATTAACAGCAATTTCATGTTGAACATTTTCGGATCTTTTCTTTGCTCCTTTACTACTTTCAGTTGTACTTGTATTAAAAGTTGAAGGTGTTTCATCATCAAATACTTCAATTGCATGTGATGGTCGTAAAACTCTTTCATTCCAGGGTTCTTCTCTACCTCGATGCATAAAACTTGATTGAGTTGTTACATTTAGCTGTTCACGACTTATTTCACCATGTGGTTCTTTAATCAAATATAATGGACTATAATCTTCTGTATCATCGGACCATACATCTGAATCATCGTCATATATATTATTTATTCTTCGACGATTTTGTCGACGACGCTCTTGTAAAGCTGAAGATACATCAGTATTTGCAATGGAAGAAGTTTTTGATCGTGGAGTATATGATGGTTCACGTGGACGTTGAGGTATACGACTTCCAAAATCTGGATCTGCAGGTTCAACATATTTTCTTCGCTAAATACGCTCAATTAAAATAATCCGAAAAATGTATAAACTTACAGGTTTTAGTGAAACAAATGGTGTATCACCTAATTCATTTTCAGAATCCGTAAATTCATCTTGACCATCTTCATCTCGTTCTTTTATAACAGGATTTCGAACTCGTGGTAATCCAACAAAATTATCTTTTGCAAAACCTTTCTTTCGTAAATTAACAATATCTTGACGAGAAATTTGTTGATTTAAATTTGTTTTATCAGCAATTTTATCAAATCTTGAACGATTCTTTAGAATATCTTCAACTTCTTCAGCTGAAAGTTCAGGAACAGGTTTAAGAATTCCATAAATTACATTATTTTCTACTGCTCGAATTGATTCACGAACATCTCCAACTGCAGTTAATCTTATTGTATTATCTGGAGAATCAGAAGGTAAAATAACCTTTAAAACTCCTTTAAAATCTTCTTTAAATACATTTAAGACAGATGTTTCAGGAAATAATAAAGCCATCTCCTGTAAAAATGTGTTTAAAAATAAATGAAAAACAAAGCTAAAAAACTTACATCTTTATTCAAAGCAGTTCCATAATGTCTTAAATAAATTTTTTGTACATCTGGATAACGTACTTCTTTCTCTTCTGATATTCCAAGATCTCGACAACATACTAATATTCTTTGTTTTGCCTACAAAAATCACATATAACTTCAAAACACTTTAAAACTCGCTTACTTCTGTTACAGTAATTTCAGATAAAGCACTTGGCTGAACCCAAATTTTAGAATAATCAGTGATGTTATTTTGTTGATGTGAATCAAATGGAAATGGATCTTTTTCACCATAATCAAATGGATCTCTCATATCCATATCATCATCCCAGCTATCATCATCATCATCTTCTTTACTTTCATCATAATCATCTTCACTTTCGCTATCAGCATCAACATCATAATAAGATGAAGAATCAAATCTCTTCGCAAAAGATTCTTTTTGAGTATTTTGAGATGGCGGTAAACAAGCAGCTTTTAAAGTTGATGCTGAACAAATCGAAGCATCACATTCTTCATCGGTATAATCAACATCATCTGTGGATGCGTCTGAAGCTTCAGAATATAGATCAGTAGGTTTTCGTAATGAAGATTTCATAGTTGAAATCGTCGAAATCTTCAATACACAAAAAAATGCAATATTAAAGCGTGTATGGTTATCCCTGAAAAGAATTGAAAAAATAAGCATAGATTAACAAAGCTTAATCGATGATTAATTGATTATGATAAATATAAAAGTTACGGTAAAAATAAAAGCAGAAAAAAGATGAGTAAACAATCAATATTCTCTTTTTAAAAGTAAAACAAATCGAAAATTAACGGTTAATGTAAATAAGTCAAAATTGGCGGCTAAAAAAGAAAGCAAATTGGGAAAAAAGAAAAAAACGTTGTTCAAAAAGTTTAAAAAAGTAAAGCGATAATTTTTGAGGCAAAAAATGCCGTCGAACTTGAAAACATAATGCCAAAAATGGCGCTTATATTTTTAAACGCGGATCTTTCACTTTACAAAAAATACCAAAAAATTACACAAAAAAATGCAATATTAAATTTAGGAACGCGCGCAGTTTTTTCAAAGTTCGCCAAATGTTATAAGTTTGGTAGCATTAGAATCGCCGTAAAAAAATCATTGGAAATAAAAAAAGAAAAAAGCAAAAAATATTAAAAATAATGTTTAATTAATGGTTGAAAAAACAAAAAAATTAATTTTTTTAGCCGGGGAACACATTTTCTTTATACAAAAAAATTTTAGTTTTAAAATTTTATTTATCATCGAAAAAAATGTTTTTCGTTATTTTTCGTTAGAAAAAGGGAAAAAGTTACAAAAAAAAAGAAAAATCTCATGAAATTTCTCTTTTGATTCGATGTGTTTTCTAGTTTTGAAAATATTTTTTGGTTTTCAAAATAATTTTTTTTTTGATTAAAAAAACACAAATCAACAATACCAAAAAAATCAATTAATTTCGCAAATATGAAAAAACAGAAATTTTTCAAACACTTTTAAAACATTATTATTATTACTTAAAATATTTTAACTTTTTAGGGATACTTGAATGTGATGCAGGATATATTCTTGAAGAATTGGATCAAAAGCTTTCTCCCCATGGATATATGGTACCTCTTGATCTTGGAGCAAAAGGTAGCTGTTTAATTGGTGGAAATGTTTCAACATGTGCGGGTGGAGTTCGATTACTTCGATATGGTTCAATGCATGCAAATATTTTGGGATTAACTATAATATTACCAGATGAAAAAGGAACAATAATAAAAATGGGAAATGGTTTACGAAAGGATAATACTTCACTACATTCCCATCATTTATTTATTGGTTCTGAAGGACAACTTGGAATAATTTCGAGAATTCAGCTATTAGTTGCTCCACGACCAACTTCAATAAATTCAGCATTTTTGGGAATTGAAAATTTTCAAAAAGTTACGGATATTCTTCGAAAAGCTAAAACTGAATTATCAGAAATCCTTTCAAGTTTTGAATTAATGGATTCTGAAACCCTTAAATGTTTAGAAGAAAATGATGGCTTAAAATCTGTTCTTCCTACAAATCCAGCTTTTGCAGTTTTAATTGAAACTTCTGGATCTTCAAAAGAACATGATTCAGAAAAATTTTCAAAATTTCTTGAATCCGTTTTAGAAAATGGATTGGCAGTTGATGGAGTTTTAGCTGAATCTGCAACAGAAGCGGCAAGCTTTTGGAAGCTTCGTGAAACGGCTCCATTATCAGTAATGAAAGATGGATATTGTTATAAGAATGATATTTCACTACCGCTAAAACATTTTTATGAATTAACAGATATTTTAAGAGAACGATTGGGGAATAAATGTATTCGAGTAACAAATTATGGACATGTTGGAGATGGAAATGCACATATTAATATTACTTCAAAGAGCTATGATGAAGAATTGTATAAAATGTAAGTTGATTTTTTCTTGGGGAGGGGAGAGTATAGGCTCAAATTTCTTTGAAACGGAAATTTTGGTTTCGAAAATATATCGAAATGAAAATTCTGAAACGTTGAAAATGAAATTTCGGTTTCGCAAAAAAACAGAAATCGAAATTTCGATTTGAAAAAGTTTAAAACAATAAAATCAAAATTTCGGTTTCGAAAATGCTGAAATCGAAATTTTGACATTTCGATTTCAGATGAAAAAATGATTTCGGTATTTCGATTTCGGCCCTCGAGATTTCATATATCCCTTTAAAATTCTTTTTTTAGGATTTATCCATTCCTTTATGAATGGGTTGCAAAACATGGTGGAAGTATATCAGCTGAACATGGAATTGGTCAATTAAAACGTCCATATCTTCACCTTGGAAAACATCCCGATGAGATACTTCTCAATCAACGCCTTAAACAAATTTTTGATCCACGTGGTATTTTAAATCCTTATAAAATGATTGATTCATTGTAAAACATTTATTTAATAAAAATCGATAAATAGCAACAAAGTTTGGACAATAATACAGTGTGTAATATTTTTTAAACAGTTTTAAAGAAATTATTAAATTTTGCATTTTTTATGCTAGTTTATCGTTGATAAAAATTGTGATGATGAATTTTATAAAAATCTAAATTTGGAACCATTTTTTATATATTTTTCTGCTTAAGTTTTCCATGTAGTATTTTTTTGGTAATTTTTTACCCACGATAGATTTTTTTGAAAAACTAAGAATTTTCTTATCTTAAGCGTGCATTAATCTGTTTTTTCATACTTTAAAGTACCAAGGTTTACCTTGGACTTTAAGAAATAAAACAGGCATGATAGCAGCATTTTTTTCTAATCAGAAGTCATTTTGCTTTTTTTCCTTAAAAAAACAATCAATGAGATGCTGTTCTACGTTGTTATTTTGTTCATAAATATTTTTACTTTTTCAAGCGAAAGTTTTATATGCACATCAAATCATACTATCGAATTACTTTCAAATCAAATTTGGTATTTTGAATCGCCATATTTTAATGACTTAAATAATGATAACTTTTGTCAAATAGAATTCATAAGTTTAGATAAAAAAGTAATTCATTTTTTAAAAAAAATTTTGTTAACCATTGATTTAGGAAACTAATACAAGCAGGTTCGAAATAAAAATTTCGGATGTTTTTGGAGATAAAATGTAGTTTCAAAAAGAAATCAGTATTCATTTGATAACAGAAAATTTTTAGATGGGACGTTTTCAATACGACAAAATATGTTTTTGCCAAATCTTTTGCAAGTTCAAAATTCAAAGGATTTGCTTTGTTGGATGATTGGAATAATGATTGTTTGTACGAAACAAATAATGTAATTGAACCATTTCGGTTCACAAATGAAACACAAAAATTTATAATAAAATCAAAGTACAATAATCTGACAAGAAAAAATCCATGTTTATGGGAATTTATTGCTCCTCCAAAAAAGCTATTATCCTTATAATAATAGTGACAATTTTCTTAAGATATCTTTGTCTTTAAGCAACACATTTGAAACAAGATTAGAATTTTCGGCATATAAGACGGTAGTTTTAAAAGAATGGAAAGAACTGGAAACAAATTGTACCAAAAACGAAAAAAGCTCATAAAATGCTTATATTTTATTTATACATCACAGAATTTTTTTTACAATTTTTATTTTTTTTTCGAATGTTTTTATTTGGATATGTTCGCAAATGTTAAAGATAATAATAGTGTCATCATCTAAGGTAGCAAACGCGATATAATACTTTTCAAATTCAAGTAAGTAAATCAATCTTATCACCAACGTAATTTATCTTTAAATATTTATTATTTAAGTAAAACAACTGCGAAATATTGAAGTAATATTTATGGTCTTGATGCCTTTCTTGTTTTTGAAATACCCTCCTAATCCTCCCTTTTTATGACTGTAGATTTTAATAAAGAATTTGCAATAATAATTGATTCTTATCCATCCAAAACAGCATTAAAATATCCAATGGCAGATTATTTTTTAAATAAATCTGCACAAAATTCTTTTTTTTATTATATCACAAATTACAATGGAATTTTGAATGTTGAAAAATTTAACATCTCCTCTAATCATGGAGTGTTTTTGGTATTGGGAAATCAAACAATAAAGTAAACATAATTTTTAATTACAACTTTTGAATTTATATTTTAGTGTGGCTGAAGTAAAATCGGTCAAAATTCCTGCTGGTACACATTTTAAATTATATTTTAATAGTACAATTTCTTTCAACGATAATATTTGGGCTCCTGATGTACTTTTATACATTGAAACAGTTGAAAATGGTAGTGTTTATGAAAGTGATATTTCTTCTACTACAACTTCCATGTTTTTACCTCATAATGAAAACAACAGCAAAAAACAACTATTTAATCCATTTTGTATGTTTTTTTTACTTTTAGCACATTTGTTGCTTTAAAATTAAAAACTTTAATACTTGTAAATGTTTTTTTATTTAAGAAATATGTTAGAAGTTTTTAATAATAAATAATATATATTTATAAATACATTAAAAGCATATATGTACAGAAAAAGAGAAATGAGAATCTCTGAACAAAACTTATGGCATTTTATTTTCGAAAAGACCTAAATTTTTTTGAAGGTTGTAAAAACTTTAAATAATTTATGTTCGAAGTGGCTGCCTTGCAAGATTTATAATTGAATCTGCTGCATATCCTTTAACACTCCATGAAAGGGATCTCAGAGATAATCCACGACGGCATAAAGCTCGTGGAATATTTATTGGAATAATTTTTCGTCCGGAATTTGCTTCTAATAAATGTATTACCATTCGATCAATCATTGTTGAATAACCGAATTTCCAATTTTCTGGATCATTTCCGAAAACTGGAACATAAACATATCTAAAAAATTGTTTCGAAATCATTTTCATACGAATAAAACATTTCTTAAAGGGAGTGGGTTGCTAACTTAGAACAAAAAACATTTGCACCTTGCGTGCAATGATGCCAGCAGCATGCATACTTTTAATTCAAAATGGATGGCATGCTGCTGGCAGTTTAAAAGGACGCATTGCTTGATGCAATTTTCGTTTTAAATTTACTACAAAATGAAATGTACCTGAGTTTCAGGCATAAGGACAATAGAAAAATACCCTGATTTTCTGGTTCATGCCATTTCGAAAAAATGTTAAAGTGAAAATTGTATTAAACTATCCGCTTCCTTTAATGTCAAAAAAACCGAAAAAATTTTTTCATACTTTTTTTATATTTTGAAAAATTGATCTTATGTAAATTGATCTCGTCATCAAAAAATAAACCAGTTTTATTACCCTCGGGAAAACGCATAATTTTTCTGCAATTTTTTAAAAAGCAGCAAAAGAAATCAAAAATATTTATAATTTCTTTTTTCCCAAAAAAATTCCTGAATTTTGGATTTTTTCCAAAAAAAATATTTTAACGTAATTCATTTTTGAAAAGATTGATGAACAGAAAAAAATCGTTATGAATGATCAAATAAATAATGGTAATAAAATGATAACAGCAGATATCAAGGATTAATGAACGATATCACAATTGAAATTTTATTAGTTTTTAAAATAATTCCGACTTAAAGGGAGCGGACGATTTTATACATTTTTTTGAAATGGCATGAACCTGACAATCAGAATCTTTTTCTATTGTTCTTTTGCTTGATTTTCAGTTTCGTGCCATTTTCTGAGAAACACGTTAAAAACAAAAAAATGGAAAATCCTTTTTTAACGCTCCCTTTAATGAGATTATTTTTTAACCTGAAGATCAGGCAAAAAGTAGCATTGTTTATTTTTCATAAATTTAAGGGCCAAAGTTGGAGGGAAAAAATGATAATGCTATTTATAAATACCTGAAAATCAGTCATAAATGCCTGATTTTCAGGTTCTGTTTAAAAAACTTGTTACCGGCTATTTTTTAAAACTTGATGATAAAAAAAATTATTTTTGTGCTAAAAGATGAAATTAACAAACTTATTGGTTGACATTACAGCCGTATATATTCCACAATTTCCTTCATCATTTGCTGCACCACCAAGTGGCAAATCAATAATTGCTAAATCATTATGAAATTTTTTTCGAATTGCTTCTTCAAGCTCTTCTCGAATTTCTGGATCAAGGGGAGAAATTGCTAAGATTTGTTCATCAATAAATCCCAAAATATCATCAAATCTTAAACGGGTGCCATTCAAAGGATTTCCAATAATTAAAACCTAAAAATTGATTAACATTAAAATATGAATTAGCTTAGAATGAAAAAAAAAAACTTTTTTAAATGAATTTAAAAGTTTAATCATCATTGCCCAATCGGGTACTCGTCCAGCATTTTTGATAATAACAGAATCAGAAATTAATGCTTTATTTACGCCATTGTGTACAACATCTTCCCCAGATAAAATCATATCTTCTTCACGTTTATCAATTCTAATCCGATTATCCATAATAAATCGATTCATTGCTTCATCAACTTGTGAGGATGCAGTATCTGCCAAATATGGGGTTCTAAAAGAGGATATAGGATTTTATATATCCTGTTAAAGAGAAATTATCCCATACGAACAAATTTTTTTTGACACATCCTGAAAATCAGGCATTCATTCGGAAACAAAAAACCGTTTCAAAGAATGCCTAATTTTCAGGCGTAAAAATCTTTGTGTTGAGACTCTAAAATTTACCGATAAATAAATTTTGTTAGCTGCTTATATCCCATTGGAGCAAAGTCATTTAAATTTATGTCATAAACATTTGTTTCAATTAAAGCATCATAGGGTAGACGTTTTTGTATTTTTGTACTTCTTCCATCCAAATATGGCATTGTATGTTTATCCGCGAGTACAACAACATTTTCATGCTCTAAGAAATTTTTAAAACAAAAATTAATTGTTAGTTTATCGCCCCAAAAGCTACCATTCGTAATAAAAGACCTATTTTTGTTAACGAAAAACGTTCAAAAATTAAAATCAAAAATTAGAATTCGTTTTTTTATAAATTTAAAGCCGCGAGAAAACACACTAGAATTTTATAAACCTCAAAAAACATTTTAATAAAAAGTATTTTCAACAAAATATTTTTGGATTTTTATTTTCGGAAAAATACAAAAACAAAACTTTCAAAGCTTTGAATAAATTATTAGTGGAAGTTTAATTATAATTTCCTGAAATTTAAAAATGTTTTCAAAAATTTCAAGAAATTTGAATTAAACTTTTTCGAATCTTTGAAACCGAAAAAAACACAAACTTTAAAAAACAAACACCAAAAAACAACAAATTTTTTAACAAAAACCTTTGCGACTCGATAATTATTCCATGGAATTATCAAAAATTCTGTCGATCACCAAAAGCAAAATAAAGCTTTGCATAAACAAATTTTTTAAGCAAAAAACTAACCATGAATTGTTCGAGCAAAATCAATTTGAAATGAGATAATATCAAAAAAGTCATTTTTGTAATTGTCGTCCCTAAAAAATATATTAAATGTGTTTTAATTATTTACATAGGATTTTTTATGCGAAAAAAAGCTATTTAAAAAAGAGCGTTAAAATTTGCTTTGAAGATTTCGGGATATTTTTGATTTCTTTTTTCTATCGAAATTTGAAAAATGGCTGTTAAAAAAATACAAAATAATTTTATGAAAGCAGGTATTTTAATTATAAGCAAAAAAATGATTAAAAATTTCTAAATTTTAAATTACCAAACTGAAGGAGCAGATAAAACAATCAGAGTTCGATTTGGATGAACAATATTAAATGGCTGTATCCCAGAACAAAATAATGCAAGTCCTGCAAAAATAATTAAAGTCAACCACGCCTTGGCCATTATTTACTACTTTTTTCCTAAAATTGGATTAAGTCAAATCAAATTAGCATCCAAAAAATCATCAAATTAATTCCAGGACCAACTCAAAAAAAAATTTTATTTAAGACAATGAAAATGATGTGATCACATTTTTTTCGTTGCCTTTCTTCCGATAAAATATTTGAATCCACATGGGAGATATATTACGCATAAAATTCCAAGGCTTTATTGTTTTTCATTTCCAAATCAAGATTTCCTTTTACTTTTTCTTTGACGAGTATGGACATATCAAACCCCAACATTTATGCATCCGTGTGTATATTATCCAAATCAACAACCAGATTCTCGAGATCATTAAATTCATTAAAAAATTGAATATATTTTGATTAACGAATTAATTCACTTTTTTTATGTGTCCATTATTTTCTTCTCCTCCTCCTCCTCTATAAAGCATTGGGTCAAAAATAAGGCTGTTGGTTGGTCTTTCACATTTAACATCTAATATGTATCCAACAAATAAAAAACATGTTTTTGGAATCACATTTTTTCTAAGATGATGTAGATCTCTCTTTCTTTCCCCAGGAATTAATTATCCCATCTTTTGGCGCATCTTCACTTTCCCTTAAAAATCGAGAGAGCGCATCTTCTCGACCTTCAAACAAGTTTTTTTAACTTTCCTTTTTTTTATGTCTTTTTTTCCCCTAAGGCAATTGTGATCAGCCGTTTGTGTAATTTAAAAATGTAAAAATAATCCTGTTTTAACTTCAAAAAAAGAAGATAATCAAAATCCGGAGACAAAGATATCATATGTTAAATTATACGAGAAAATAAAAAGTAATGATCTCGTAATCCATAAACAAGTTTTTAAACGAAAGGGAACTGGAACGATTGATTATTATTAGAAAATGTAAGAAAGAAAATGAAGAAGATATATGAAGGATAAAAAATGGAGAGACATTTTGGTGCCATTATTATAGCATAAGCGGAAGAAGAAGAAAGAAGAATATTAAGCAATTCTATGAAAATAATCGTAATAAAATTTTTACATTTATCATTCATTCTTGAATGATAATGATAGTAAAGGATTACAAATCATTGGGGGTAATAATAATGAATGAAAAGTTTTTAGAAGGAGCGGGATGGTTTTTCTAGTTTTTTTGTTTTAAAGTTATTTTCGAAACGGCATAAACTTGACAATCAGGCAAAAGAACAATAGAAAAAGACCCTGATTATCAATTTTATGCCATTTCGAAAAATACATTAAAACGAAAATTGTATCAAACTATGAGCTTCTTTAAGTTGCCAGCAACTTAAAATCAATTTTGAATTAAAAGGTTGAATATTGCTGGCATCATTGCAAGCAAGGTGCAAACTTTTTACTTCAAAATTGTCTTGGCTCAGACGCTATCTTTAAGCTAAAATAAAGGAACAAATAAGTAGCCAAAAATTTACAAAGTTTTGTAATCATTTTTACTCTTTTTAAAACACAAATTTTTGGACTAACTGAATAAATATTTTATGTAATCAAAGTACACCAAACCTTTTTCATTTTTTATGTCTCTAAAACAACAATAATAATCCCTTTTTGTTATGTTCAAAAAATATTATATTACATTTTTTTGAATGAACAATGATAATTCAAAAAAGATTAAAAATCTAAAAATAATTTTAAACAAAATTGGTTTAACAAAACAAAAAAAGTTGCTCAACGATCGTATGACCTTCTTTTTTAATTTACATATTTATTATCAAAAACCTCCGCAAAAATTTTATCTTTTTGTGTTTTGGGAAAAAAATGCAGTTAAGAGTTCTAACAAATTTTTTCTGATATCAGTGAAAATGTTTAAACATTAAAAAAAAGGTTATGAATAATTAATTTTTTGCCAGTTTTTTTTCAAACAAAGATCAAAAAATGGAATAACCTTGAAAAATGAATAAAAAATAGGATTATTCAAATAACTTTTAAAAAACTAAAAAGTGAAGGAATGAAATTGAGTATAAAAGTTAGGGATTGATTCTTGCAAAATTCACAGTTATTTTGTTTGGCTCTAACATTTTTTGGAAGAGTTTTTCAAAAAAAAGCATCGGCGTTTGTAATTTGAAAGTTTTGTATTTTGGAGCAAAAATGGTTACAAGAATTTTATTGTTTTTAACTCTTTTGTGTTACTTTAGCGATGGTAAGTTTAGGAAATTTAGGTGCTTTTGGAGTTTAAAGGGAATGGATGGTTTGATACATTTTTCAATTTTAAAGTTTTTTCCGAAATGGCGTAAACCTGAAAATTTGGCAAAAGAACAATGGAAAAAGATCCTGATTATCAATTTTATGCCATTTTGATACAAACGTTAAAAATAAAAATTAAATCGTCCACGTTCTTTAAATTTGGAATAAAAAATTGTGTCAAAAACTGAATTGGCACAAAAATGACAAACTTGAAAATTTTTGCATAAAAATTTAAAAAAATTGTTTTTTTAATTAATACCAATAATTTTAATTATAAAATAATTGTGCCGTTTTTGATTTTAAGCCTTGATTTTCGGATAAGGTTCTTTTTTCGAAATCGAAATTTTGATATTTCAAATTTAGGTATTTAGGCAATTTCGATTTCGCAGAACTTTGTCACGGATCTAAGAACTTCTTGGGCAATTCTGTAAAATTGAAATTTAAAGTAGAATCCTCGATTTCAATTTTTTTAAACTTTTTTTGATTTTTACTTCCCAGAGCCAATCTCTATAGACTACTGGAGATTTTAACCCAAAAACACAGATTTTAAGATTTCAAATATCCCTTTAAAAATTTTTTTTACATTAATTTTCGTTTTTTAAGGAGCCGTTTTTGATCCATATAGTCGAAGATACAATATTTTCAAAGATAAAATGCCAACCCTGCTTCAAACTCCATCAGGTGGTGCACATTGTACCCTAATTCAAGGAATGTATGATCTTACAACGAAAGCTGGGCTAACTGCAACTGAAAATACAACATATATTTCATGGGTTCAAAGTATTGAAACAAATATCATACAAAATGCTGCAATTACAGATGAAAATGAAAAATTTTTACTTGTTGCTGCAGAAATGCAAAAACTTGAATTGGAACAAACAATTATTTATTCAAAAGTTGAATTTGTAAATATTTCATCATGGAGTGCTTTTCAAAA
This sequence comes from Panagrolaimus sp. PS1159, assembly GCA_963922195.1. Classification (NCBI taxonomy): domain Eukaryota; kingdom Metazoa; phylum Nematoda; class Chromadorea; order Rhabditida; family Panagrolaimidae; genus Panagrolaimus; species Panagrolaimus sp. PS1159. The sequence goes on from CAWUHW010000006.1 coordinate 794,791, forward strand.
TGTTATACAAATTAGTCGAGAATGGACTTTTGAAAGTAGTTTGGAATTGATTCTTGCAACTTCAGCTTCTGGAAATTGTAAATTATTTGATTTACTTTTATCTGCATCGGCATCAGATCCAGCAAAACAAACAGCCCTTCAAGCTTTCATTGATACTGAATGTAAACCAATTATTGCAAATTCAAGCATGTCTCAAACAGAAATTATTATCGAAATTTATCGAAAATTTGAAGATGAATTTTTTGCTGGTGCACAAGCAACATGGAAAACATGGTTTTATAGCTTAAAATTGAATGGTTTCTTTGCATTTAGTCAATGGTCAGATGCTGCAGAATCATATTACAAAGAAACAATTTATGAATCAATTCTTGAAGGAGAAGGCTTTGAATGCCCTTTCATTCTTGCATTAAATAAAACTTTATCATCTTCAAAATATACGCTTACTCAAAAAGGCTTTATTAAACAATTAATGAATTATTTTATTCAACAATTTTCTGGTAAAACTGTTGAACAACGGCTTACACTTATTTCAATGAAATTCTCAGAATCCATTGATCTTTCATATTCATATTTTGCATGCCTTGGAGGAATTAGCATTGAAGGATGGGGAAATTTTTATGATTTGATCATCTTTAGTTGTCAGGTAAATTTATATTTTTAAAAGTAGCACAAGATTTTTTTGATGCCGGCAACATGCATATGTAAAATTGGTTGAAAAATGGCATGTTGCTGGCAACTTAAAGAGAGGTTTGATACATTTTTCATTTTTAATGTTTTTTTCGAAATGGCATAAATTTGACAATCAGGGTCTTTTTCCTGATTTTCAGGTTTATGTCATTTCGAAAATAAACATTAAAAATAAAAATTATATCCATCCTCACTTTAAGCTGCCAACAACATGCCATTTTTTAACCAATTTTAAATCAAATGTTTCCATGTTGTTGGAATCAAAAAAACACGTTAAAATGAAAAAAATTTAATAAAACTCACAAGCATGTCTCAAACATGCTAGTGAGTTTAACGATAAAAAAAATACTGATAAAAAATCAATTTTAGTATCAAACTATACCACCAACTTGTGGATGTGTTGTTCCAACATTTGAACCAGGAACTGGTTCAACAATTCCTGGTGGAAATACTGGTGCAACTGATACTTCTGATACCACGGATGAATGGGTTACTGATATCTCTATTTCTCCAACATCTCTTTCAACTGATTTCACAGAATCTTCGGATTTCACTGATGCCTCAGATTCAACATCGCCAAATACCCCAGCTATTTCGGATGCAACGTCTTTCTCAACAGATGAATTCTCTGAATCTACATTAGCTTCATCAATTGCAACCGAAGCCACAACTTCAAATGCTTCAGAAAGTACAGATGATTTTTCACAAAGTACTTCAGCTTCTGAAGCATCATCCATTTTTACAACTGCTTCAATTATTCCTTCAACTGTAAGCGATTGTGAATGTGCTTGTTCATAAAAAAAAGTGTTGTATTATTTATGGATTATTAATTTATATTTTTGTAGAAAAAAAAACTTGATTTGTAAAAGTTTTGTAAAAAGTAATAAATAAATTATTTATATAATTTTTTTTGTTTAAGCATTTTAAGCAAATTAATGGTTAAAGCACAACAATTGCATTAATAAATATGTATCTTTTAAATAAAAATCAAATTTTTAAGATACTAAAATTTCAAAAAGAGGTGTTGAATTTTAACAGTCTGTGGCGACAGTTTGAAAAAAAATCGATGATTTAAATTTTTTCTTAAGACGAAAACACAGTTTTAAAAAATTCTTCGTTGCAGCGATTGCAAAAAAATCATTTACGAATATTTTTTGTGTAAAAGATTTCTTTGCTGATTGATTTACATTTACAAATTATTATATTTTATTCTATCTTTAATTTTTAGGTATAAAACAAATTCACAAACTTCATCGAACAAAATGGTTGATTCTTCTGAACCAAATGAAAACAATATCAAAAAGGCTAATGCCCTCAAAGAAGAAGGAAATGAATGTGTAAAGGCTTCAAAATTCAATGATGCCATTGAAAAATATACTGAAGCAATTAAATTAAATCGTGATCCTGTGTATTTTTGTAATCGTGCAGCTGCTTATTGTCGTATTGAAAAATTTGATCTTGCTATTGAAGTAGGTCATAAACATTTATAAAACTCTTTGATCACTTTTTTTTAGGATTGCCGTTCTGCACTTGAACTTGATGAAAATTACGCAAAAGCATATGGTCGAATGGGATTAGCTTATCTATCTCAAGATCGTAATGAAGATGCCGTTGAAGCATATAAAAAGGCTCTTGAATTGGATCCAACTGGTGAAAGTTATAAAACGAATCTTGAAATTGCACAAGAAAAAATTCGTGAAGCAAATCGTCGATCTCAAAGTAATCCTGGAGCTGTAAGTTTTTTAACTGTCTTTCTGCTTTTAACACATAATTTTTTTGAATCCATTTGGCGGACTTGGAGGACTTGGTAACCTTTTCGGTGGCGGTGCTGGTGGAATGCCGAATCTTAGCGCTCTTATGAATGATCCACAAATGATGCAAGCTACAATGGAAATGATGAATGATCCAAATATGCAAAATCTTATGGGATCTATGATGGAACAATTTATGGGCGGATCTGCTGGTGGTGCAGGAGGTGGAGGATTTGAAGATCTTATAGCTGCTGGACAAAATGTAATCATTTTTAATCTTTAATTGACTTTAATTAATGTATCCGTTATAGATGGCACAACAAATGCAACAATCTAATCCTGAATTAGTTGAACAACTTCGTCAACAATTTGCAAGTGGTTCTCCCCCACCAATGACTGATCCAAACCTTCAAAATCTTGTGGCACCAATGATGGAACAATTTATGGGTGGTGCAAGTGGTGGTGACTTTGATGCGGTTTTAGCTGCAGGACAAAATGTATGTTTTTTGTTTACAATTTATATATCATTACTGTAATCATGATTTTTTAAAAGATGGCACAACAAATGCGAGAAACAAATCCTCAATTAATTGAACAACTTCGTCAACGTTTTGCTGGGACTTTATCAGCTGCAGATGGAAATCAACATATTCCTTCAAATGCAGAAGATGGTTTTGAATCAAATGATTCTGGTTCAGATGAAAAAAGTGAAGAACATTAGATTGTGTTTATTTATTAATTAATTCAGATGAATTGTAATTTATTGTTGATAAAAATTATATGTAATACTTATTTTAAGTTTATTTATGCGTTCTGTAACTTTTACTATTTAATTTTGCTAGATGTTTGTGGTCAACGTTCGAACACTTTTGTTATCGACAGGGTGTTGTAGAACTTAGAAATGCAGCAACTTATCAATTTTTTGATTACGGTATCTTTTTTACATTTTGTATACCCACTTTTAAATGAGTGGCAGGGTTCTGCGAAGTCAAAATTTCTATATTTCGATTTAGAGCAGAAAAAATTACTTCGGTCTTTTGTTTATCCAAAATTGAAATTACATTTTTTAATATTTTTAATTGATAATACTTTTTTTTTTAAATACAGTTATTGTGCCATTTTACAACTCGGATAAAGTTAAAAAATAGCTCATTTCAATAAATTTCTTTTCTTCTTTTTCAAAAAATTGAAATAATTTTGATTTTAAAAAAGGCGAAATATCGAAATTAAAATTTTAGTTTTTTGACTTCGGGTAGAAAAATATATTTCAGATTTATGGATTTAGATTTCGCACAACCCTGATAAGTACACATCGATTTTGGCATATTTGAATTAAACTATAAACGTCGAATGCTTTTAATGACTATTTTATGATCTTTGAAAAAGTACAACTCTTATCAAAAAATACACATTTTAATCCTTTTTTTGAACAGTCGTAGTGGCTTTAATTCCTACGACTCGTAGGAATTGAAGTTTAAAAAAATTTAATTTGACCATAAAATATATATATATGCAAATTTTGCCAAACTATAAAATTTCTTTAAGCACAACAATTGTGTCCAAAAATGAATCCAATTTTTGACCAATCTCATGTTCAAAAAATGTGGCATTATTTATTTTTAGTTTTTATCATATTTATTTTTGAGAAGAAGATGAAGAATGACACAAGGTACAAAAACAATAATATCATGAGCTTATAAAGGGAGGTCTTGAAAAAAAAATTTTCTCTTATCAGTTGTTAAGGAAGCATTTTTTGACGTGTTTGCTCACCATATTTTAACTTAAGACCAGACATTAAAAAAAAGGAAAGAAAAAAATTTTTAATTTAAAAGCTTTTTAAAAAAAGCTTTAATCAAGTGCTGTTTTTTTTCTGTTAAAAGGAAAAAAATCATTGTAGTTTTAACTTTTAAAATTATGGAAATTCCAAATTTTTTTGCTGTAATTTTATTTTTGGCATTTTCAAATGCTGAAATTGAAAAGAAAAATATTAAAATTTTACAAGTTATGCCATTTATTGCATATAGTCATGTAAAATTTCAAGGTCATTTAGCTGATCTTCTTGTCGCAGAAGGATATGATGTGGTAAGGAAGGATATCATATATCCTTTGTTTTAAAAAAAATATTGTTTCTAGCATTTAGCAATCCATGAAATGCGTCCAATTACAGCAGTTGGTTCGAATTTAGCAAAAATTATTAAATTTCATACATCTGTTGCAAAACAAGAAAATGCTCAAAATCCTATAAAAGCTGTATTTCAAAATAAAACGGCATATGATGATCATGCGTGTATTTTATTTTGGAGAAGTATGGGACATGTTTGTAAAGGTATGTAGTTACAGTAGGGTATAATCATAATTTTTTGTATAATCAAAAAATTTAATTTCAATAATATTTGAATTGTTTCACAACGAAAATTAATTTATTTAAATAATGAAAATTTAGAAGTCTTACAAAATGAAACATACAAATCAATGCTAAAATTTGAAAATTTTGATCTCGGAATTGGACAAGATCCATGTGGTAAAGGATTTCAGATATCCACTTTTAACAAATCCAATACATACATTTTTTTAGCGTTTGTACTTTTTAAAGAACTTGGAATTAAAGCTACAATTATGGCAGGTCCAATGCCATTAATGGATGATGTTGAATATGTACATGGAATTCCAATTCAAAGAAGTTACAACAATTGTATGAATTTTTATATCTGTTGGATTTATCAAATCCATTCTATATTTTTTAGTTATCTTTAATGGATATATTAATGCACCATATTTAACATTTATGCAAAGGCTTGGAGCAACGCTAGAAATTTTAACAAAATATATTGGATATGGATCACCAACAAATTTTGAAATGCAAAAAGTTTTGGATGATTCATTTGGAAAAGGAAAATATAATCTTGAAGAAGCAATGCAAGATGTATCACTCATTTTTTCAAATAGTCATGAATTAATTGATATTGCACGGCCAACAATGTCAAAAGTTATTCCAATTGGTGGACTTGCAATGATTCCACCAAAGGCTTTAACAGAGGTAAATGAAGTTTTTGAGAATTAAAGAGAAAAAAATATTTTAAAATTAAAAAAGTCAAAATTTTAATTTTGGGTGTAAAAAATAATTTTGATATTTCTGTTTTTCAGCATTTGAGTTTTGTATAGAAAAAATATTTATGCAATTTTGATTTCGGTCCAATGGATTTGGATTTCAAAAACAGTGTTTGGGATTGATAAAAAAAAATTTTTGAGACAATAGATGAAAAGTGTAAAAAAGAAAACGCTTTGAAAATTAATTAAAAACAACTGGAAAAAATAATCGATGATCTATTTAACTCGATAAGAGGGCATTTAAAGTAATCTAAAGAACAAAGTCCTAACTAAATTTTTTTAACATTAAACGCTTTAAAAAGGATTTCAAAAAAAAGCATACTTTTTCTTGTAGTTGAACTTGAAAATCATGCAAAAAATGCATTGCCTTTTTTTCAACACTTTTTTCAAATATTTAAATGGAGCGTGAAATTTGATATTTTAACGTTTCTTTTTCGAAATGCCTTGAACATGAAAATCAAACAAAAGAACAATAGAAAATGCCCCTGATTGTCAGATTTATGTTATTTCAAAATATAACCTTAAAAATGAAAAATATATCAAACTCTGTGCTCCCTTTAGTGAAAAAAGAACATCGCTTGATTTCCAAGTTTAGCTTTAAGAAAATCTATGCCATTATTGGGACTCTCATTTTAAAGCGTTTTATATCATATAATTAATATTAAAAAACTTATATTTCTGTAGACTATTGTAAACGCCCTTTAATCATCATTATTTTTTTCCAGTTGTTTTTTTTCTTTAATTTTTCAAAGCTTTACGTTTTTTAATCTTCTTTAATTTCGCCTTAAAAAATTATTACACTTTTAATCAATCCAAAAATTTCAACTACATACAACTTTTACTTATCACTCCCTCCACCATCCTATCCAAAATGAGTTTTTGTCCTCAAAAAAATATATTGACTATATTTCCCTCTCGTGTTATTTTTTTTAACTTCCTTGTTTAAAACACACAAAGCATTTTTATTTTAAAGTGCAAAGATAATAACACCTACATAAAAAAATCACATTATATGTTTATTTTCTTATCAAAAAATTTTTCACTATAGGATATTGAAGAAATCATTAAAAGTTCAAAGAATGGAATTGTTTTATTTTCATTTGGATCACAAGTTGATATTTCTGTAATACCGGAAGATTTAAAGCTAAATATTTTTAATGCATTTTCAAAATTTCCTGAAATTGAATTTTTAATTAAATATACACAAAATCAAAGTGAAACATATGATATTGTAAATAATTATCGAAATATTCATCCTTTTGAATGGATGGATCAAACATCAATTTTATCACATCCAAAATTATTGGCATTTATTACACATGGTGGAAGGAATAGTTTAGCTGAAGCAATTTCAGCAGGAGTTCCAACAATTTCTATTCCACTTTTTGCAGATCAGCATTATAATTCTGCAATATTTAATTATCGAAAAATTGGAATTGCAATGGAGTTACAAGAGTTATCAGAAGATAAAATTGTTAAAGCTTTAAAAACGGCTATCAATGATAAAGAGTAAGTAAAATTTGTAGAAATTAACATGCAATCTTCTAACCAATTTCGAACTCAAAAGTTTGCATGTTCCTTGCAATAGTGCCAGCAACATGCTAATTTTTGATTCAAAGCTGATGGAAGAATTGTATATTGCTTGGAACTCTTGAAAGGGCGCATGTTTGATAAGATTTCCATTTAAGCGTTTTTTTCGAAATGGCATCAACCTGACAATCAGGTTTTATTGTTCTTTTGCCTGATTTTCGGGTTTACGCCATTTCAAAAAAACTTAAAAATGAATAATATATCAAACCCACTTTAAGTTGCCAGCAATATGCCATTCTTTAATCAAACTATAAATCAATAGTCTGCATATTGCTCGCATCATTGCAAGCAAGCTGCAATTTTTAATAAAATAAACAACCAAAAATAATTTTACTAAAACTCCAATCTTTTCAGATATCGACAAAATGCAAAAATTATTAAAGAAAAACTTTTGGCTTCACCATTTTCAGCAAAAGACCGATTTCTAAAATACGTAGAATTTGTTGCAAAATTCAAAGAATTTCCAGAATTAAATCTTCCTGGTGCAAAAATGAGCTTCTTCTACGTTTATAATCTTGATATTATTGGATTACTTCTTATTTCAACATTAGCAATTTTGGGAATTACATTTTATGTACTTAAAATAGTCTTCAATAGTTTTTTAGGGGGTCAAAATTCCATAAAAACTTTAAATAAACAAAAATTGAAATCATCTTAAAATTTACTTCCTTCTTTTTTTGTTTTCTTTGATAAAATTTGTTTTTCATTTTCTTTAAAAAACATAATATTTTTGTCTTTCCCAAAAAATCATGCTTAAATTGGTTTATCAATTTTTTAAAAAGTAATAATAAAATAAAGTTGTAACATTAATCTTAGAAAAAACGTACATTTCGAAATCGTCAAAAATTAAATTTTAGTAAAAATCATAAATGAATACCAAAAACAAAAATTTTGAACACGAAATTATCAGCTAAAGTTATAAACTTTTCAAAAATCAAAGATTTTTATTATTCGCTGAAAAAAATTTGAGCTTTATGAGAATCTTGAAATTTAGATTAAAAAAGTACCGTTAATTTTTTTAGAAGGTTTTAGAACAAAATATTTTCGACTTTTTGTTAAACGGAGTATTTCCAAATAGAGAAATAAGATAATTCAGAAAAGCACGTAAATAGATTCCAATTACAGTAGATAAAAAAATGAATAAAAACTAAACATGTGATTAAAGCAAAAAAGTGCACGCCTACTGTATGTACACACCACATAAACGCCCACAAACATCAAATTATGATTGCAAAATAATCAAATTTGATCAAAAAACTATTAAAAATTATATATACGAGCATTAACAAAAAAATGATGTGATGTGATTTAAATGACATCAAAACATGGAGGAAAAATGATGTTTGAAAAAAGGATTATTCAAATAAATTCAAAATGGTTTAAAAATTTTGATATAAAAGTACTTTCAGATCACTGAAAAAGACATAATAGTCCAGCAGGGACAAAGAAAAATCGGAAAAGGTTTTAGATAAAAAATGCTTTCCCGAATTATTCTTCTTTCAGCAGTTTTTGTTTCATTTGCTTTCGGTAGGTTTTTTAAGGATAGAATAAAATTTTAATATTTTTAATTTTTAGGAGCTGTATTTGATCCATATAGCCGAAGATATGGCATCTGTAAAGATTCAATTGAAACATTGTTGGATGTACCAACGGGTTCAACATCATGTAAACTTGTTTCTGGATTATATGCAATGTCCTCAAAAGCTGCATTAACTGCAACCCAAAATGCCACATATAATCAATGGATTCAAAAGATTGAAACAGATATCGTCAAAAATGTTGCAATTACAACAAAGAAAGCCAAACTCATTAAAATTGCTGCATTATTTGAAAAGTTACAATTTTCTGAATCTGTTATTTATTCAAAAATTCAATATTTGAATATTTCAACATGGGGTCCTTTTGAAACTGTTGTACAAGTTTCATCAGAATGGAATATGCAATCATCATTGGAGCTTGTTGTTGCAAGTTCATCAAAAGGAAATTGTAAATTATTTGATTTACTTTTATCTGCTTGCTCTGCCGATGCTGAAAAATATACTGCTTTATCTGCTTTTATTGAATCAGATCTTAAAATTATTGTTAAGGATAAAACCAAGACACAAAAAGATATCATTAAAGCAATCTTCAAAGCATTTAAAACAAAATTCTTCACTGGTGCACAATCTTCATGGATGACATATTTTTATACTTTGGATCTTAGTGGATATTTTACATTCAGTCAATGGAATGACGTTGCAGTTACATATGAAAGAGAAGAAACTGTTGAAGTTGCATTAGCTGGACAAGGAATGGATTGCCCCTTCATCCTTTCTTTGAATGCTACACTTTCTTCATCTACATATACCTTAACCCAAAAAGGTTTCATTAAACAATTAATGAATTATTTCATTCAACAATGGTCTACCACAATAACCATTGAAGCAAGATTAACCCTTATTTCAATGAAATATTCTGAATCTATTGATCTTTCGTATTCATATTTCGGTTGCCTTAATTCTATTCAAATTAATGGCTTTGGATCATTTTGGAATCTTATCATCTTCAGTTGCCAAGTTTGTGATTAACAATAATTAAATGTTAAAAATGTATAAATTTTAGAAACCACGTCTTCCAACCACATGTGGCTGCCCAGTTCCAACATTCAGTGATGAAGTAACCACTGAAATGCCAGAAATGCCAACCTCTGAAATGGTTGAAATGACCACAGAAGTCACCACTGAAATGCCAACCACAATGATGACAACTGAAATGACAACTGAAATGTCCACTGAAATGCCAACCACAGAATTCACTTCAACTCAAGCTACGTCTGAAACAACATGGGATTCAACCTTCTCATCAATTACATTCCCATCAACAACTCAAGGATGCACTTGCAGTTGTGAAATGTAAATTTAATTGTAATAAATATTTGATAAACTTTGATATTAAAGTTGAAATTGTAACTATTTATTTTTTTATGTTTTGATAATACAGTCATCTTTAAAATAATTTCAAAATAACTACAAAGTATTTTAAAAAAAATATCGAAACATAAATGTTTTTTTTTCATATTTCTTCTTGAGGGTAATAGTTGATGGTAGTATCTGGAAAATTATGGTGTAATACATTGGCTGGTACAATTTGACCATCAGAATAATAAAGCGTTGATCCCCTCAAACTGATATAAATAAACGTTCTGCTTTCGTATAAAATTTTAAATTCATCAAATAACATTTGTGAATCCCAAATAGATAAACAAATATTACTTGATCGATAAATTTTTGGCAATCCCTCGTTATAATTATAATTGTGAATTGAAAGTTTGTCAGTTAACCAAACTGAATAATTTTTATGATTTATCAGAAATTTTTTTCGATATCCATAGCGCAGCTCGCTTTGATCAAAATATAGTGACGTTCAATAATTAGCAACAATATTTTTTGCTTTAAAGAAAAAATATTTGCAGCAAAAATATAATTTTTAAAAGATCTGATGGTTCTTTTTGATTAAATAAAATATAATTAATTAAAAAATTTGGTAAAGAAAATCGTTGTTGGTAAAATCCTTTGTAAGCTTTTTTTCCTTTTTTTACTGCTCTTTTGCATGCCATGTGGTCCCAATAATCCGACATGTCACGGGAAGTAGATAAGAGAAACAAGTTCCATCTTTCTCTTAAAGTTTTCATATTTACTACCAAAATTAATATACAATATTCTTTTGTATAAACCAAAAATAAAAAAACGAAATCTCTATAAAGGGAAACTAGTTGTCTATATTGTTTATGTGAAATAAAAACTGAAAATGGGACTAAATGATCTTTGATGATGATTCTTTTAAGGCATTTTCAATTTTTCATTTTTTCCAATAATTTTCTGCATGTGTAAGAAGAACAGTACTATCAATTTATTTTTATTCCTGGCAGTGGCTTTAAAAATAGACAGAAAAAATGTTTTTTTTTCAAAAAAATAATCGCCACTTAGTGTCTCTGAAATCGTATTTTGAAATGCCCTTTATTAAGTATGATTTAAGAGAAACAATGATTGACGCATAAATGCTTTGCATCAATCTCTTCTGTTTTCATACAACTTATTTTTCTCATTTGTAATAAAATAATAGGTTGTTTTACTAAATTGTGTAATGTTTTTATTGGAGAAGCGTATTATCATTATTTACAAACAAAACGCAGAAACGTGTTAAAATTGAGTAAAAAGCCTTTTTTAAAAAGGTTTACAAAAATTTTCATTGTCAAATGTTTTAATAAATGATATTTTATTAAATCAAAAAGAATTTTTTAATTTAAGAAATGTTTGTAACATAAATATAATTTTAAAATTATATTTTTATTGCAAGCTTTTTTTTTGTTTGGAATTGCCAGGTTTTAAATTTTGCCAAGAAATCTCTTTTTATTGGATATCGAAAAAAAATTGATGTAACTCACAAAAAATATTCAATTTGATTAACTGAAAGCTTTTTAATTAGAAAATATGATTCTTTTGATTGTGAATTACTGTTAAGTTTATAGATCAAGTAATTTAAGGATATTTATTTGGGATTCTGTAATGTCATTTGAAGAAATGAAGATGTTGATTTCAAGTGGATCTATTTGTTACATCAGTTTGTCCGAAACGATTGTACGATTTTCAAATGGCAAAATTGTTCCAAATGATGAATTAGATCAATCGTCCCCGAAAATCCTATGCCATCTGCAAAAGATTATGACAGCCAACAGAATAAGACTTTTAAGTTAAAATAATAATATCATTTTTTTGTAACTTTTTTGTATTTGTTTAAATTAAACAAACACAAAAAAGTTACAACAGTCTGTTTAATAATAATAATAATAATTTAATTTATTCGAGACGAATAATCTCACTCAGATCCGTGGACCAGTGAGGCAATAGAAATAAAATACAGAAAATGAGATATATACAATAAAAACAAAAACAAAAAAGTTAAATTGCTAGCTAACATTAAAAAAATAAATAAATAAATTTACTTAATCTGAATACTTTTGTATTTTTTCATCTGTGAGATCGATTGTTGAGAGATGATTTCTGAGATGTTTCGTTGATTGATAATCATGGAGCTTTATGTTCAAGTTTGTTAATATTGAAGAAAGTCGTGTTGAAAAATGTAGGGAATTAAATTTTCCTTTTGCAAAATGATTTGACCAATAATATCCACCGGAACGACTTGAAAGATGCACATACCGGAGATCAATATTTGAATTTGGATTTGAAACAAGAAAATCATATGCTAGTATAATATCGGCTACCGTTCTTCTTTGATGAAGTGAAATCATTTCATACAATTTCAGTCTTTCTCCATAAGTTGGGATTACTGTAGTTTGTGGATTATTTCTTCTGAACATCATTCTTGTAAAAGTTTTTTGTCCATTTTCAAGTTGTTTGATTATAGTTTTTTTTGGAAGATTAAAAAGTGGTGATCCATATTCATAAATTGGTCTAATATAAATATTAAATATTTTTGTTAAAATTTTTTCATCTTTGATAATAATTTTTTTGAATATTGAATAATATTTTCTGTTTGCATTAGAAATAATAATATCCAAATGATCATTGATTGAACAGTCATTTTTAATATAAAAACCAAGGTCTCTTACATTTAATAATATAAAAAGCAATTCTCGTTGAAACAAGTATTTAATGACCAAAAAAGTCAAATTCAAACTCAGAAATTTATTACAGAAAAAAAGCTAAAACAATAAATTACCAAAAAATAAATAACACCTTTATTAATCATCTTCTTCTTTCTTTGCACCAATTAATTCATAAATTTTTGGAAGTGTTGATTCTCTTGAAAGATCAAAGATAACTTCTAATTCATTTGTTTCATTTTCGGCATGTGTTAAAAGTACTGTACTATCAAATAAATCAAGGCCATCTTCTTTTACTTCTAATGTAGGATCAAGAATTTTTAATTTTTTTGTAAATCCCGGCCAATCAATTGAATCAACTTTAACATTTTCACTAAATGTTACAGAATGAAGTGTTTCTTCAATTTGACTATCCACATCCGTTACAGTAAGAGTTCCATCATCCTATAGTTTCAATTTAAACACAATTAAATGAAATAAAAAAAAACTTACTCCTTTAACCAATGCAAATTCTAATGGACAATTTCTTTTATGTGGATTTGGATCAAGCATTAAAGCTTTTGTATAAAGCTTTTGTGGAATTGTTAAAGTTGAATATGATGGAGTTGGAATTGAAATTTTTTCACCATTTGCTGGTTTATAAACTGGTAAACCAAGATCTTTTTCAACACGAGATTTTAAAAATTCCATTTTAATATTTTCACCATGTACAAACATAACATTTCTTGGTTCAACATGTCGAATAAGTTGTATAATACCTTTTGCATCTGCATGTGCGCTAAATGACATATATTCAACTTTAAGGCGAATATCATACTGTAATAAAAAAAGAAGTTGATTAAAAGCTACAAGAGACTAAAAAGCTTACAGTTCTATCATCAATTTCTATTTTCTTTTCACCTTTAATAACTCTTGCGCCAATTGTTCCACCAACACAATATCCTGGCATAATAATCATATTTTTTTCATCTTCACACCATTTTTTAAATACTCTCAAAGATTGTCCACCATGAAGCATACCTAGAAAAATACAATAATAACACTTTGTTATGAGCAAAATAAAACAAACCTGGAGTTGAAAAAAGTACCATTGGACCAGGGGAATCAGCAGTTCGAAGATCAAATGGTTTAATATGTTTAAAATCAAACATATTCCGTTCTGCAAATGTTTCTTTAATATTTTCATTCGTCCAACCAATAAATAAACGATAATATTGATTTGCTTTTTCTGCTAAACCTGGAGAAAAGAATACTGGAATATTTAAATCTAATCGATCCCAATATGATTCAAGTAATATACAAAGTTCTTGAGCTCTTCCAAGTGCAAATACAGGAATTAAAACTTTTCCACCATTTTTAACAACTTCATGAACTTTCCTCAAAAAATCACGTTCTCGAGCACGTTTTGAATCACGAATTGTTGATGCATACGTTGTTTCAGTAATTAAAACATCAGGTTTAAGACCTGGAAGTACGGTTGCAGCTCCTAAATGTCGATCAGGGGTCATGTTAAAATCGCCTATAAATAAAATCTTTGTTTATCCAATAGCAAAAATACAGTATCCTTTACCCGTGTAGAGAATTGATTGTCCACCAGTTTTAATTAAAAACATTGCAGCGCCTAATACATGTCCAGCATAAAAGGGTTGAATTGTTAAATCTGCAGTAACATTAATAACTTGATGGAGATCAACAGGGATAACCTAAAAATATAAAGATGAAAAGTAAGAACAATCCAGCTTAAATAAACTTATACTTTTCTCATACACTTTTTAATCATATCAGAAGTAAAAAAATTTGTTTCACCTTTATAATCAGTTTGAACTTTTCGAAAGTCTTCCTAAAACAAACATTATAGAATGAACATGCATTAGCCATCAACAACAAAGCTTACCAATAATACAGGTACAATAGATTTTGATGGATATGTCATATAAATTGGTCCATCATATCCAATTTGTTCAGTCATATGTGGAAGTGCACCACAATGATCAAGATGAAAATGTGAAATAATAACACAATCAAGATATTTTGTTAAATTTCCTCCACCATTTATTTGTCTATAAACAAAAAGGTTAGGGAAAAAAATTGTTTTATGAAAAACTTACGAAAAAGCTGGAAATCTTCTTTCATCTGAATATCCCATATGCATTCCACAATCAAACATAACATTTCTACCATTAATACTAACTAAAATACAACTCCTTCCAACATCTTGTCCAGCACCAAGTGGAATAATCTAAAAAGCAAACGTTAATAAAAATGTTTAAAAAGATGTAAAACTTACAGTTATTTCAGGCATTGAAAAAAGCTAAAAAAATGGTGATTTTAATTAATCTTTATCAAATGATAAAAAAGATTTCAAAATTAAAAAGCTGTAACAAATTTTAGAAATTTCTTTACATTTTTTTCAACTGAGAATTTTCAAAAATTTGTTATTTTTGGAAAAATGTTCTTTTTTGCCAAAACCTTTTCTTGCAAAATTCGCGCTTATTTTTTTTGCTATTTTAAAATCAAAAAAGTTTGTTACGGTTTTTAATTTTTTTTTATCCAATTTAATTAATTTCTATTTTAGTTAAAATGTTCGGTAGTACCGGAAGTACAGGATTATTTGGAAATCAATCAACTCCATCAAAGCCTGGAAGTTTATTTGGTTCAACTCAACCCACTTCAACACAATCTACTGGACTTTTTGGAAGCCAGCAAACTTCAACACAATTTGGTAGTGGTGGTGGAAGTTTATTTGGTTCGAATCAACCTGCTACACAATCTTCTGGTACTGGATTACTTGGATCTACTCAACCTGCTTCTAGTACTGGACTATTTGGAACAAATCAGACTGCTTCTGCACAACCAAGTACTGGTGGAAGTTTATTTGGTTCAACTCAACCTGCTACGCAATCTTCTGGTACTGGACTATTTGGTTCAACAACTCAAACAGGTGGATCTTTATTTGGTACACAAAACACAACTGGTGGAAGTTTATTTGGTTCAAATCCTCAACAACAACAGCAGGAGCAACAAAGTAGCAGTCAACGACAACTTTCTGAAATTGTTAAGGTATGTCTTCTATTTATCTTTTAAAATTTATATTCTTTTTAATTTTTTTGTAGGAAGCAATTGCAATTCGAACATCGTTAATTGAACCAAAACTTTATGGTGATGATTCAGATGCAACAATTTTACGATTAAATCAATTGTTAGCTGCATGTGGAATTGGTTCTGGTTACTATGATAAAGATAAACCTCCAGTTACATATGATCCATCAAATCCATACTTTCAATTTCGTGCTATTGGATATTGTGCGCTAAGTCAACATAAAGATAGTGATGGAATTGTTGCATTCATTTTACGACAACCTGCTGATTCATTATCAGCTGTACAAGAACGACAAAAGGTTTGTGTTTAAATAATACTAATCATTAATAATCTTGTAACATTTTTTTAGCTCATTGATTCAATTCGTCTTGTACTAAGTAGAAATCCTTCTAATGTACTTGGAGGTAATCCACCTACACCAGATCCTGATATTCATGCACATATTATTAATATTCGTCCAT
This sequence comes from Panagrolaimus sp. PS1159, assembly GCA_963922195.1. Classification (NCBI taxonomy): domain Eukaryota; kingdom Metazoa; phylum Nematoda; class Chromadorea; order Rhabditida; family Panagrolaimidae; genus Panagrolaimus; species Panagrolaimus sp. PS1159. Next base: position 811,090 of record CAWUHW010000006.1, read on the forward strand.
TAACTGAACAACTCTGCGAAGTTGAATTATTTGTTACTAAAGATGGAAGTGGTAAAATTAATGCTAAAGAATTATATGCATATTTGGATCATCAAGATCGAACAAAAATTAAACAAGAAAAGCTTCCACAATGTGAAAAAATTGTTCCAAGAGTTGAAATGAGTCAAGAAGATATTAAAAGATATTTATCATCACCTCCGAAAGGTTTTTCTGAAAGTGAATGGCGTCAAGCAATTATTGATAATCCAGATCAACATAATTTATTACCGTATCCAATCTATGGCTATAAAGAACTTGAAGATCGTCGACAAAGACAATTGAAAGAAAGAGATGTTCAAAGAAAATCTTTACAAAGCTTGAATGATCGACTTAAAACTGCAACACAAGATATTCAACAAATTAATGGACTTAAAAAGATTTTTCATGAAGATGCAAAACGACTTCGACATAGGTTTGTAAATTTAGCTACAGTAATATTCTATAAAAATATCTGTTTCAGAATTCTTCGAATTATTGCTGCAACACATAATAATAGTTATCAAACAGCTGTCTCGGTTGAAGAAGAACAACTTTTAAGTCGACTTGAAACAATTGCCGTTTGTATTAATGCACCAAATCGTTTACATCATCGAATTGAAAAACTTCATGATTATCTTCAATCTAATAAAGAAGGGCTAGAAGCTCGAAAGAAAGAAGCTACAGATCAACAGTTATTATCTGAAGAAGAATCTGCAGCATTAAAACGATATCTTTCACGTCGTCAACAAGATTTGGATATTATTTCTGATTCAATTAAAAATGATACTGATGATGTTAAAATTATGCTTAAAGAACAATATTAAATTTTTTGTTACTTTTTTTGTTGTTTGAAATTTCTGTTTATTTTTTTTATTTATTGTCAACTTTTATTAAAATAAAAATGGGATCTCTCTAAAAATTGTCGGTTTCGTATAAAAACATTAATTTCAAAAATTTTCGAGGTTCAACTTTTTTCGTCTATGAATGATATGTGTAACAAAATTTTTCCCTTTTTTAATTGAATTATTATTTTAAAACGACTATTATTGTATATGTTACTAGCTTTCTTCCACGTCTTAACTGTATTTATGATTTTCATAGCTGCAGTCTTCCACAATTACAGTATGCCCATCTTTGTACTGCCTTCTTGCGTTTTATTGGGGTTGTATCAATTGTGTTAGTTGGTATTCCAGCCAAATCAGTTGAATTGACAAAAATTAATTATGAAAAATTTTATTGTACTTTGAATCATTGCATTCAAATTGAACGCAAAAAATAGAAAAGAATACGGTGTCTATTGAAAATCAGCAATTATAAAATTCGAACTTTTAATCCAAAAATTTTTTTATTCCCTCTTCTATATTCCCACGATATCAAATACAAATTAATTAATTAATTAAATATTTCACATTTGTAAAAAACAAATAATTCACATTATTAAAAATGATTGATACATAAAAAATTTTTTTTAAAAAACCAATTTTGTATTTGCAACAGGAAAATTTCAAATAAAAAAATTTGTTAGTAACATCAAAATTTTTTCCAAAATTAAGATGTCCATTTTGGAAAGTCCTGATTCAGCTGTTCTATTTTTCGATGCATAAAATTTTTCCACAGTTTAAAATTTATTTTGAGCAGCAATAACTTCTTTTGTTATAACATCCGCCTTTATATTAGTCATATTTCATCATCATTATATTTGTTCTTTGTAAGATGACAAAAAAAAAAGAAAAACGCGCAGTCATCGCTTCTTTTTTTTCTACCATTCACCACATCCGTTTTCTATTATTTTTTTCTCGATTTTATGTTTTCGCATATTTTTTTATTTGCGCGTATTTTGTTAATAAAATTAATAATATTGAATTTATAAGTTATATCATAAACTATAACACTCTTTTAATTAACCAGTTTTTATAAATAATAAAAAAAAATTTTTATTTAATTTTAGATGGCAACAAAAAATGATTGTTTTGTCTTGGAAGATAATCAAAAATCGTCTATCAATGATAACTCCCAAATTGACAATCGTTACTCAATTTTAAATTTGAATCAAAATTTTAAATTTTTGAATGTATCTCAAATTCAATCAAATAGCAAATCAAATAACGATAAAAATTATGGTAAAATTAATAAATTACTGCAGTCCCCAAAAAATGAAATTGGACAAAAATTTTTCCTGATAAAGTTTAAAAAATGCATAGGTGTTAATTGTAGATTAGTAATTATACTTTATTGTTAAAAAAATTGTTTTTTCATATAAAACGATAAAATATAAAAGTTTTCATTTTTTCCCATTTACAAAAAATCATCATCAATTTTTGTAAATGAATTCAATAAGAGCGTTTTACTGACTCAATAAGGCCACACTTTTTAAGTCTTATTGAGCAACTAAGACGAGTTTATTGAATTCATTTACAAAAAATGATGATGATTTTTTGTAAATGGAAAAAAATGAAAACTTTTATATTTTATCGTCTTATATGCATGTTAAGAATTTTATTGCATCAAATAATACCATTTTAACAATATAGGACTGCAGCAACAATTTAAATTACCAGATTCTACAGTATCTGATAGCTATGAAGAAAAGAGCAAACCACAATTATCCAATTTATGCTTAATTAAAGAAAAAACTGAAAACGAAGAAGTTAAAAAGAATTGGAAGAATAAAAACTCTTCAAATCCAGTTAATAAAAGCACCCTTTCACTTCATGTTGCTGCTTATGAAAATTTAAATGAAATTACAAATTATTCAAATGGAATTGAAAAAGAAGATTTAAAGATGGAAAAACAATTCTTTAATGATTTGCCATCAATCATTCAAGTAACTTTTCACAAATTCTAAAAAGGATAAAAATTAACAATTTTTGTAGAATCCATTTGAATTTCCAAGGCAGCAAGAAAACGAAGATTCAAAAATACCAGGAATTGCACAATTCAAAACATCTCAAAGATTAATGAACCCGAATACGGTAAATATAAGCAAAAAATTGCAAATTCAGTTTTAATTGTTTAACTGGTTTGGTTTTACATGACTGACAAATAGATGCATTTAAACATATAATTTTTTGGCGGGCGCAACTTTTTTTTCTTCTGGTTTTCTCGAAGTTTCAAAAGCTCATTAGTTTTTAATTAACAAAAATCTTCTTATAACTGCAATCAAAAGTTTTGATGAAGATGAGTTGATTCAAAATCTCCAAAAAATTTTTTTTTACATTTAAAAAACTCAATTACAGTGTAATTTATAGTAACTTTGGATTACTTTTATTGATGGGTTCTGGTGTTATGGCTGAGGGACCTCAAACTTTGGGTAATTAAACCTTTATTAAAAATAAACGCGATAAAAAGATAAAATACAAACGATTACAAATTTATTACAAAATAAATGATCGACTAAAAATAGTCTCTTTTTAAAGCGTTAAAAGGAATTGAATAAAAGCAAAGAGAAAAGAGAAAGGAGAAAATAGAAAGAAGGTGGGTTAATGTGAAAGGCGGAGCATCCGCGACGACACTCCCGGGGGCGATGAGATTATCATTTTAAAATAAATACAATAATGGCAACAGCTCCTAATCCGCCAATAACCCATAATACTCGATCATAAACAAATTGAAATGCATGAACAACCGCATCAATAATACCACCTCCAATATTTGTTCCATTTCCATGAATAAAATTCCAAGAAATATCATGTTCAATATAAGCCAAAATACCGTATACTTGAAAAGAAGTTGAGGTCGTAAAACATTTTAAATTACAATTTTCATTAACGACTTTGCTATTTGAATACCAGCGATGAGTAATATGTGTTCCATTTGGAGAACATTTAACATAAAATGATTGTTTTTCACATCCGATATGACCCAATATTTGTCCAAATGATGATTGACAAGTAACATTTAAAATGGCACCTTCTGGACCAATACGGCCTTTCAAAGTAGCATGCATAATTTCACAAGAAGCATTTTGAATATATTCTGATGCTTTAAATCCAGTTGTTTCAACAACCATATCAAAGAAAGCTGGTAAATGTACCATCGGAACAAAATTTGAATCAGGAAAAATCATATGTTGGCCAACATTTGATGGTAAAATATGTTCTTTCCATTGCTTTTGTAGTTCATGTTGGGATCCACACATACATTTTACTGTTGAATCAGCAGCTTGACAACGGCAAATATCAGGCTTTAACGAACATTCTTTATTTTTATTGCACGTAACAATATCAGTTTCCTTTTTGGCATCTTGATTAATCCATGCCAAATGAGTTTCATTTTGAAGGAAAAAAGTTTCAGCACGAAATAAATCCATAAATGGCAAAGTTAATCGTTTTAAATGGAAGCTAATATTTTCATATTTAAATGTTTCACCTTCATATAAATTAAAAGTTTCATTTCTTTCTTCCTTGCTTGATCGAAGTTTAACCATAACTTGAATTTCAGGCTTCCATTCTTCACATGAAAATACGGTTAAATCCGGTTCAGTTACTTCAATAAAATATCTGTAAAATGTGCAGCCAGTACCAGGTAAAAGACACATACAAGTTGCAGATCCACAGGATTCGACGCAGCTTGTAACACCAATATGTTTATTTGCTCGATCCAGTTCTTCTACCATTTTATCTGGAGCAATTTCAGCGCACATTTGATCAAAGCAAAGGCCAACACCAGGACAATGTTTATAAGATTGTACATCTATTTTTCCAAGTGCAGTAACGAAATGATCAGTTTTAACACATTTAGCATGAACCAAAGTTTTAAAGGTAAGTGTTGAGACTGGTACATTATCACTTTGAAACAATAAACATACTTCAGTTTCAGAATGTGCAGTTATAAGATTTTGTTCAGTAAAATAACATTTTGTCCAGCCATCCTTATCAATAATGCAGCTTTCCTTTCCGGCTTGAATTACAACAGAATTTGAGCAAGCTTCAGTTGCTGGAATTAAAACTAAGACGATCATAGCAACAAGGATTGAAAGATGTGAAGTTCTTCGCATATATTTTAATGATCTTTCTGCTGGAGCTCGTTTTTCTTTACTTCTTAAAAGTTTAGCTTTAACATCCTTTGATTCTTCAACTTCATTGCCTCTTTCAGGATCTGGTTTTTCAACAGCTTCATCCCTTTTATACGGTCCTGCTTTGCAAGTCAAACATACTTTTGGACGTGGAATTGGATCCATTTCAAGATCCCTTTCTTCATGTTTATTTGATCGCTTTGCAATATTAAATAAGCGAGCCGCTCCCGCCGCAAAAAGACTTTTCTTCTTGGATTTTTTGCAAAGTTTAGATAAACCAAGGGTAATAAGAAGAAATATTAAAGCCATTAAAATCCATAGAAGCCAATGCCAACATTCAAAATTAATAAGTTTACGGAAACACCAATTACAATCAATCATTTTACAGTAATCATCATGTGTTTCACAAATAACTTCTTGTTGTACATATATTCCTTCTTTTGAATAACCAATTAAATCTACAGGACCACCAGCAATTGCGATTTCCAATGGTAAAGTGATATTAAATTGTGTTGAATTTATTGTAAAATCCTTTGGAAAACGAATAACCATTTTTGCAATATCGGTAACATTTATCATCATATTATCAGCTGCACAAACAGCTTGTGAAATAACTGGATAAGCATTAATCATTGGTAAACATATTAACATTACTACAGTTAAATATAATGGACTAATTGTTGTTTTAGGTCTTGATGAAGTTTTTGGTTCCAAATTTGCTTCAAGGGGGTAAAGATGGCTTGGAGAACGATTTAAAATATTGCCGTTTCCAACTTTAACTGAAGCTTCTCGAATTTTTCCATCAGAGCTTTCTTTTACTTCAACAATTCTTCCAAGTCGCCATGAGCCACGCGGGACTAATTCTTCTTCTTCTATTAGTACAACATCATCAATTGCTGGCCGAACATCAAGACCTTTTTGCTTGTGAAGAGTTGCACATGTATCCCGAAGTTGTGAAAGATATTCTTTTTGCCAGCGATCCCAATATTTATTTAAACAATCATTAATTTGTGTAAAATTTGCTCGAAGTTTATCTGCAGTTGAAAGTTGCGGTAAATATTCTGGATCTTTTGGATCATCTCTATCTTCCATTTCAGGTACTGTAAGTTTAGCATTTGGAATAATAAAATCAATTGGTCGTAAAGGTTCTTTTTCAGGATCAACTTCAACAATTGGTCTTGAATTCATAATGCCTTGGATTTGTTTCACAACAGTAAGAAAATCTTCTTGTAACATTTTTCGACGACCAAATGCAAATTTTAAACAATTTTTCATTATTCCAATTAAACGTTCATAGACCCCTCCTTTCCAAGGTGATCTTTCAGTAATAAATTTCCATTCAATTTTATGATTTGCATTAAAATCAATAAGTTCAGGATCATGTATTACTTTTTGCCATTGAATGACTAATTTCGAAGCGGCTTTGAAGTTGCTGCCATGATCGCTTAAAAATTGTTGTGGAGTTTTAAATGTTCCCATAAATCTAATAATTGCATTTATACAACATTTTGCAGACATATCTTCAAGAACTTCCAAAAATACTGCTCGTGTTGTGAGACAAGTGATAAGTAATATCCATCTTTTATGTTCATCTTTTCCTTTAATACTCCAAGGACCAGCAGCATCAATACCACAAAAATCAAATGGTGAAAATTCTTTAACTCTCGAAGATGGAAGATTTGGCATAATTGGCAGGCTATATGGTCGAGCCTTATACCGTACACAAGCCCGACATTTTGAAATTGATTTTCGAACAACAAGTAAGCCTTTGGGAATCCAAAATCTTTCGCGGATTTTTGTTAATGTTGCTTTAGGTCCACCATGTAAAATTTTTTGATGATTGTGATGAATTAAAAGTCTTACTTCTGGACAATCAGGCAAAAAAATTGGATTTGCAAGTTCACTATCACTACAATGTTGAATTCGAGATTTTATACGAATTAATCCATCATCATCCAAAAAAAGATTTAAATTTTCAGCAGTATGTTTTGTTGGTGGATGTTTTTGTTGAAGTTGCTTTATAATTGCTTTTTCAGCTTTTTCAATATCTGCTGCAGTCAATTGTCCAGATTTATCCTTTTTTCGACACAGATTGCCAAATTTGATACATTGACCAATTACTCGAACCATTTTTATCCATGAACTTGTTTTTTCAGCGGAATATAATAATTCTGGAGGTTCTGTTACTGTAGCTTTTACGGCACATACAACTTCATTAATAATTTCAGGAATTTCAATTTTGGGATTGAATTTAATGTTTGATGGCCAATTGCTTGTTGTAAGCCATGATGGACCATTTCTCCACAAATTATTATTCTTTAATTCATCCATTGTACATCCTCTTGAAGCAACATCAGCTGGATTATCTTTTGTTGGTACATGTCGAATGATTAAATTTGATTCCTTTATAATATTAACACGATTTTTTACAAATGTTTTTAAATGTTTATCAGTTTGAAGCCAATAAAAAACTGCAGATGAATCGGTCCATAAATACATTTTACATCCAATTAATTGAGGCAAAATTTGCAAAATATATTTGAGTACTTTTGCACCAAGAAGAGCAGCCAATAATTCGATTCGTGGTATTGATATTGGTTTTAGCGGTGCCACTTTGGTTTTACAAATTAAAAATTCCACCTTTTGTTGATCACTATCCAAATCTTTATGTACCAAATAAATTACAACTGCATAAGCTCCCTTTGATGCATCAACAAATCCTTGAATATCAGTTGTTGAATTTTTAAATGGTGATCCAGTAAATCTTGGAGTTTCAAATTCGATTTCTTCTTTTAGCATTTCTTTCCATTCTTCAGCCATTTCAGGTGGTAATGGTTTATCCCATTCAAGATTGGAAGTCCATAGTTTTTGTAAAAAAATTTTATACCGTAATACCACCGGTGCAATAAATCCAAGTGGATCATATTTCTTTCCAATTTCAGCGGTAACTGATCGCTTTGTTACAGGAAGTTTGAGCAAATTTACTGCTGCTGTAAGATTGATTGAAAGAACATCTGCTCTTGGATCCCATTTAAGGCCAAGCATGGACATGATTGATGGTTCAACTTTAAAATGCTTTCTTACTGTATCACTGTTTGACATAATTCCACGAAAATTCATTTTTACGGAAGCAAATGCATCAATGGTTGTTTGAGCTTTATAAATAGCTTCTTCTTCAGTTTCAGCTTTAATTGCTCCATTATCCGCATATGTATGAACTTTTAATTCTTCTCCCAATTTTTTATCTTCCATGCTATCAAATAAAACCATTAAAGCAATATTCATAAAAAATGGTGAAATTTTACATCCAAAAAGAACAACACCAAATTGATAGGCAATAATATTTGCTGGATCAAAACCTTTTTCTAAATATTCTTGAGCACTTTTTAACCAGAAAAAACGAAGATATTGACGATGTTGTGGTGCAACTTTTATTTGAAGAAAAGCTTTTTGAACATCTCCCATAACAATAATTTTTGCCATACGATACCGTAATAAAACATCGACAATTTTTGGCATTAATGGAGGTCCAGCGTCAAGGAAATCATTTAAACATGGTGAATTTTTTGACATTCTTCCAGAACAATTAAAGACAACACGTAAAGGAGTCGTTTTACCAGGAGTAATAACACCATGATGGCTAAGATAATGTCCTTTCAAAAATCTTTCATTATCAGGGATTCTTTCAACCATTAAATTATCTTTTAAATAATTGATTTGAGAATCATATTCCATCAAATAATCTGGATTTGCAGCTAGTCTTTTTAAAGATGATTCAATACATTTCGTCGCATAAAGTTTATTTGATGGTAAAGTTGCAGGATCTTTTGCAAAAGGTAATTCAATTTGTATTCTTCCATCAATAATTTTTGCAGTTTTACAAAAATGCTGAACTAATTCATCGTCTTGCCAATTATCTGATGCAAAATTCTCCGTATCCCAAAATTTTGGAATTTCATGATGTGATCCTTTTATTTCTTTTGAATCCTCTTCCTCTTTCATAACTTTTGTTGAAAAAGAATGGACAAAAGTTCCAGTGCCACAAATAATTGGACCGAGTCTTGAAGGAATTTTTGAAAAACCATTTGCAAGTTCTTCTGATAAAACAATTTTGCCATAATGATCATTTCCAATTAATATTTCTGGTAAAACCATTACTTTTTGATTGCTATCTTTATCCATCTTTGGTAAAGCTTGAGTTAAAGTTGGAATTGTATAAGCATCAAGTTCAATAAATTCCCCATTTTCTGCTTCAACATGAAAAATAACAACTTTTGATTCTGTTTGCAAATTATCTGAATCACCAAAACGAGAAATTTCAAGCAAAATATTTTCTTTAATAATTGGAAGTTGTAAACTTGCTGCTAATTTTTCATTGATAAAAGTTGAAGCTGAAGCTGAATCCAGCAAAATATCTACTTTTTCAAAATGTGCATTTTTTGGATTATAAATTTTTGCTTGAGTTATTGGCATAGCAATTTCCTTACGTTTAGAAACTTGTACATCAACTTTTACTGCATATGCTTTTGTTACAATTTTTGCATTTGTTTTTGAATCAGGTGCTTTTTGTTGATATAGTCGACTTTTACTGCAAAGAACTGTTGGATGTTCCCATTTTTTGCAAATAAAGCAACTCAATGGTGAACATCTTTTTGATGAATCATGTTGTTTAAAGCAGTTTTCACAAATTGCTCTTTTTTTTAAACAATTTTTTCTTTCTTCAAGTGTTGCATATTTTTTACAATGTGCTGGACGATGATCACTTCCTTCACAAAAAATGCATTTCTTTTGCTGTGACTTTCTTTGTTCCGTTTTTGAAAATTCATTTTGCGAAGGTTTGCCCTTTTGAACTGGCGCCGCAGATGTTGCATTTGTCTGCGTTTTTTCTTTGCTAGGCACCGAAGTTTTAAATTGCATTTCCAATTGCATTTGCCGAATTACAGTATCTCGAAGGCCTTGGAAAGTTAATGGCATACCAGTTGAGCAAGCTTTCAATAAAAAGGAATTTGGTAACTTTTTTAAATAATTTTGTTGAAGTCCCATATCTTCGACATTAATACCAAGAGCATGAAGTTGACGCAAATAGCATTCCATTTGATTAATTGTGCTTGCAATCGAAGTTATTGAATCATTTGCTTTTGGAACTTCATCATATTGTTGATAAAGGGCTGTTAAAATTTGATTTGGTTGACCATACATTTTATGTAAAAGATCAACAACCGGCTGATAATTAACATCACAAATATCATATCCTTCAAATGCTTGCTTTGCTTCTCCTTCCAAACATGATAAAAGAAAAGCTAATTTTTCAGCATCCGAGTAATTTGGATTATTATGCACTAAAGAGTAAATTTGCCAAAAGTTACGGAATTTTGCACCATTTCCATTAAATCTTGGTGGAGGAATTTTTGGCACAGCAAATGAAATATGTTGTGGTTGTTGATACATTTGTGTTGGAGCAAATTGGTATATCCATCCTTGTTGTTGCGGCATTGTAGTATTAATTTGTGGAACAAATTGATTACGATTAAACATACTTGTGCCTCCAGTATTCGTTTGTGGAATAAATGAATTTTGTGTAACAAATTGATTTTGTGGAACAAATTGATTTTTTGGCAATTGTTGATACGTTGTTACTGGTTGAAAAAAATTCTGTGCCAAAGGATTTGGGGATACGGTAATTGGTGGCCTAATCCCTGGTGGTGGTGAAGGTGCAAAAATATTTTGCGGACTTTTGGAAATTTTTGAAGCAGGGTTATAGGAAATTTTTGAAGCAGGATCAAAATTTAAAGGACGAGTTTGATTACCAAAAATATTAAAGCTACCTGCTTGTGATTGTGGACGAGGTTGCTGATCAAAAATATTAAAGCTATTTTCTTGTGGTTGTGGACGAGTTTGATTAAAAGGAGTATCAAAAATATTGATATCTCTATCTTGATCATCACGAGCTTGCTGTTGTGGATTAACTTCTTCACTCGTACCTGTATTTTGTTGATCAGCTGGAACATCTCCAGTTGTCGATTTTTCAGTACTACCACCTTCTTGAGTCGGGAAAAATTGCATTTGCTTAGTCAAACCATTTTGGAGAGCTTGTTGAAGTTTGGTTTGAGCTGTTGTTAGTTGATTATAAAAATATGTAAATCCTTTCTCATTTTTAATTTCTTCATCTAACTTTTCTTGCTCATCTTGTGCTTCATTTGCTCCAGCATTTGACATTTCTTCGATCAAATTTTCCCATTCATGGTGAAGGCTTTGAAGATTATGAAAGGAATCCATTAATTTCATTGATAATGAATTTAAATTAATGGAATTTTGCGATGCTTCATGAAAATCATTGAATTCTTGATTAATATTAATTCGATCGGCTTCTTCTAATCTTGTCGTTGCCACCTTTTTGGCTCTTGCATACCGAGCTTGAAGCGTTGATGCCATATTTGACCTATCGATGCACCATGTAATTTATAGTAACTTTGGATTACTTTTATTGATGGGTTCTGGTGTTATGGCTGAGGGACCTCAAACTTTGGGTAATTAAACCTTTATTAAAAATAAACGCGATAAAAAGATAAAATACAAACGATTACAAATTTATTACAAAATAAATGATCGACTAAAAATAGTCTCTTTTTAAAGCGTTAAAAGGAATTGAATAAAAGCAAAGAGAAAAGAGAAAGGAGAAAATAGAAAGAAGGTGGGTTAATGTGAAAGGCGGAGCATCCGCGACGACATACAGAAAAAAAATGCGAAATTAAATTTTAATCAATGTCCGTTTATTCAAAAAACCTTGTTTTGTCAGCTGTCAAGGTTGCTCATCTTCATCTTAAAAACTGCCCAAGAAATCGAAGAAAAACGTTTTTAAACATGTTTTTTTGTTGCACAAAAATTGCCACAGCGGAATTTTTTGGAAATAGAAAAGAAAAAGGGGCGGAGCTTAGATATTTTTGAAATCGTTTTTGCTCATATTCATAAAACGCCAAACGTTAATATTTTTAAACAATAAAAAAAAAGTTCGATGAAAATTTTTAAAAGTTTTGAAAAACAGACATAAATTTATTCGAAAAACGAAAACAAATTTTAAAAAACATAAATTTTTACAGTAAAGTATTGCCGATATCAATTAAATAATTTTTTTCCCAATTGCTTTTCAACAAAAATTCGCATTTTTTATGTTCATCAGTGGTGGCAATTAGTCGTAATCTTTGTTTGTTGATTTTGTGTTGATGTTCAATAGGTGCTTCACTGAAAAGGCCAATTGTTCTCCATTTTTTTGCATAATCAGGAACATGTCGTATAAACATATGATTCTTATGTGTAACAGACAAATTTGGGAAATGATTTTGCATATGATTTTTGTATAAATCAATTTGATTAACTACTTCATCAATTTCATGATCTTCAAGTAAACGAGCTTCAGTTTTATCTTGAATTCGTTTTAGAATATCTAAAGCAACACAGCATGCTCGAATTTTATCATTTCCAATATTTCTTTTAGTTTCAGGATCCACTAAATTTTCGATTATACTTGTCGCATTTTTTACAATTAATCTTATATGATTGCCATTATATTCTTGGTAATACAATTGTTTTGTAGCTCCAAATTTTTTAAATATATTTTCCAAAACTTTGACATATCTACTTTCATTTTCAGGCATCATATTTTTGTAATATTCTTTTTTAATTTTATCCTGGACATTGATAACTAAAATTATCACATATGATTACAAACAAAAAGTTAACTTGTATTTTAATTTTACCTTTGATACGAGCTTCTTTAATTTCTTCTTCAACAACTTTTTTTACAGTATCAAAACAAACTTCATCGGCAACAAAATCTCGCTTTTTTTGATTTTTTGCTGCTTCACTATTCATTCCGACGCATACTGTATGATAAAATTGTTTTGTTCTTTTGCATTTAAGGATGGAAGGTGTCGGTTGAGCAGTATGTGTAATGCGTTCAGGTAAAGGCATATTAGTTATTTTAACAATACAGTTGGATGCCATACAAAATCCATCATCATCTTCAAATTCATCATCGTCATCTACCGCATCCTCATGTCTAATATCGATATGTTGGAAAAAAAGTTTCCATTGTTCTTGCAATTCTTCTGCTTCAATAAGTTGATCTTGTAAACTTTCTAATTCTTCTTCATTTTCATTTTCATCAGCATCTTCAGCAAAATTTTTTTCTAAATCAAATTCAATTCTTCTCAATTCCATGACCATAATTTTTATAATTTGTGAAACAATTCCCAAATAAATATGCAATAAAGGCAGAACAATATGATCAGAATCGATGGAAGACATTAAAGTTACATCATCTTGGCAGATATCTTTGTTAATTATGTTGAAGTTTCTTTTTTCAAAAATAGATATTAATAATTGGAGAAATGTTTTGTCATTTGGAAGAGTACAAACGATACAAGAATGTTTTGCATTTCCTTGACGTATTCCATTGAAAATTTTTAACATTTTTAAATCAGCAATTTTAAATATTTCAATTTCAATTCGTTCATTGTCTACAGTAATAAATTTAAGATTGTTTAACTTGTCATAAATATGTCCTGAAATATTTTTTTGCATTTTTTAAGATGTTTACAATTTTATTACCTTTAAATGCAACAATTAAATTTTCTCGTGATTCATTTCCTTTATAAATCCCAGCAAAAAGCATTGCATCAGGAGAATTGCGTTTCCATAAAGAATTAAAAATTATACCAATTGATGTATAATCACCACCTTTATCTTCTACTACGCAAACCTGAAATTTTTCATTCGAATTCAAAATAAATGTTCCTGATTTTTTTTGTCTTTGTATTCGAAGTGTAATGGCTTTAACAACATCACTTAATACAGCTCCCATAACTCCATCTTGATCAAAATATTTGATTGAACATTCTTCTTTTACACTAAAAAATGCAAATTTTTAACAGTAATACATTTTATACTCTTACTTTTTACGAAAAACTGCAACATCTTTTCTTGATGCAAATATATCCCTTTTAAACTTTCTCTTAAACATCATTCTCACTTTTTCCATTTTTCTTCGAGTTAAGCCAGCTTGCAATTGAAATTCTGCAGTTTCTTCTACATTGAAATTGAATTTTTGAAATAAATTTGGAAATGCTTTATGGAGTATTTCTTCAAAATCTAAATCTGTGTATAATGGATTATCTTCTTCCAGTAATTTTCTTATTCGGTCAACAACTGCTGCTTTGCCACGAGGGGTTAAATTTGGATAAGGTACTCTTGAGGATGTTTTAGGAAGGCTTTTTCGAAGCAATTTATTGGTAAGGTCTATATTTATATCAGATAATTCTTTACTTTTTCTTTGTTCTTCTTTTAATTTTTTGCTGAATTCTTCATTGCTTTTAAGTAGTTTAATATTTTCATTAATTGCAATTGACATAGCATTTTGTAAATCTTTGATTAGTTGTTGCTCTCTTTCTTTTTTTTCCATGCATTGTCTTATTGGGGTAAGTTTAGCAGGCAATGATGATGCACCAGAAGATTTATATGGAACAGAATTTGGCGGTGTAACATGCTTCACCGGTTCCATTGCTAAAATATGCAATGTAAAAATATAAAAAAGGGCAAGGCCCACCAATTTGTTGAAGAATTATTGTGTTCTCTGTCATTTCCAGCGATTTTTTTTTCCTAGCTTTTCCAGATTCTAAAAATTTTAAATTTTTAACTTTAAGTATATTTAATGAATAACCTTCTCCTCTTTGTTTTGCTTTTTCTTTTTTCTTTGTTATTTGTTTAAATCTTGCTTTGTTAGCATTCGATCTTTTTTCTGATAAGCTCATTTCACTTTTAAAATTTGTTTCAACATTTCTATTATTTTTTGCATTATTTTCTGGAACAAGTGAAGAAGAAAAAATTGAAGATTTCTAAAATTATGATAAATTTGAAAATAATTTTTTTAAAAAAACAAAATTTAGCAATTACTTTAGGATTTGATGGCCCCAATTCATTGTCATATGCTGGTGGAGAATGTGATTTTGCCCTTCTCTAAAGTTTATTAAAATTTCAAACATTAAACTTTCTAATATTTATATTAAATTCTTACTTTTTTATTTCGATTTTTGTAAAGCATTACAGTATCATTTTGTTCATTTTCATTTTCTGAAAATTTTGGTACGACCCCATTTTGTAATAATGTGCATTGTATAATATTTTCAAATGCATCAACTGAAATTTTTCGTTTTTCTGCAATTTCTTCAAAGATTTTTGCAACATCATTTCTCATTTTGATAATATCAAAATTAACAATACTATTAAATGATATATTTTTAATCAGCAATATTTTGTAAAACATGCAAAAAAATCCACAATTGATATCATCAGTCTGTTTCAATATCTGTGGAACCATAAAAATTTTTAATATAAATTTAGTGCCACCAAATGCTTCAGAAATAATACGTTCTGCGATATCAATAATATATTGCTTTGGACGACCCCGATTTAGAGGATTGAAATATGTTGATGTTGCAGAATGTTTATCACAATAAAAAAATGTCCAATGTTTGTTAACACAAATAATAATAAAAAATTTATCCGTCGTTTCTTTTAAATTTGTTATGAAATTTTTAATTCTATCTGAATTTCCATCCAACAATCGTTGAAAAAGAATTGGAGCACTATAAGCTACAGTATCTTGAAGACCATAAACATCTATAAGAAGATTAATAAAATTTGTAATTTGAGAAGCAGCAGCATATGAATCTTTCGTTATAGGGGTATCAGCATAATCTGATATAATGACATCAAAATTTGCAATGCTTCTTTTTTTAGTAAAATTTTGTGGTTCATCTTTGCCTTTTGTTATAGCATCAGTCATGATGTGAACGAAAATGTATGTGTTTCTTGGACAGTATTGAATTGAATAATTTGATTACGTGATGACTTTTAAACCTTTGAGATATGTAAGCATTTCATTGAAAAAATTATTGAATTAATTTGAAAAGTAACAATAATAATAGCCTGTAATAATGTATATTATAAGTTTTATATTATAAATCAAATTAACAAACCTTGTGGAGTTGTAAAAAAGCAAACCAAATGTGTCGTCGTCGAATATATGTAATTACAACTTTAAGAAATAAAAAATAAACAAGTTTTGTTTAATAATGTAGAAACAGAATCAAAGAGTGGAGTAAAAGTTTTAACTTTATAAACTATATCAATACAATATAGCCACAAACAAAAAAGTAATGTTATTGTTGATAATTATATAAAAAAGTTTTGCGAAAAAAAATAATCTTAATTTTTTAAATGCATAAGTCATTTAAATTTGTTTTTGCTCATTGCACGACAGATAACCCTTAGAGAAACCCTTAGAGGATGCTTATGTACATCAGCAATATTGATTATTTTTTGCTAATTTATCGACAAAAAATACAATTGCTGGATGGAAAATCAAAGCAGAAGCTATGCTTTTCTTCCTAGATGGTTTTAAAAACAATATTAATCGCTAATATCATCAATGATAGCAATTTAAACACCTGAACATTAAAAAAAAAAGAAAAAAAGGTAAAAATGAATGCCAATTTTGCAAGCATTCTTTCAAATCTCAACGTTATTGTATTAAACTTTTCACAAAGCTTCTACAAACACTTATCTACACTTTCAGTTTCATTTGTGTCATTTAAATGTCTACAAAAAAAGTTCTTAATTTTCTAAGCATTTGAATGCTAAAATTTCCGTTTTTTTTTCCATTTTTTGAATGCCAATTTTGCAAGCATTCTTTCAAATCTTAACGTTATTGTATAAAACTTTGCGAAAAGCTTCTACTGATATCTATCTACACTTTCAGTTTCATAGAGGTTGATTGCTTTCAATCCGATGATTTGCTACCCTAAAACAGAAGCTTCATCGAGTTAAAATCTAACATTTCTATGTTTTTTAATGTTTAAAAATTCTCCCGCCACGAAACTGTCTGTCATCCTTGGAAAAACATGGCGTGCGTATCCTTTTCTTTTGATTTTTTTTCTATTTCCAATTTTGTCGGGTGTCGATTCCGCTGTGTTGCAGCTGCGCACTTTTTTTTGCCGTCCCTCTCCTTCATTTTTTTTTCTTTGTCGTCGGTTACTTTTTTTCCCGCCAAAAAAGCGGCAAGCAAAATATTTGAAAAAAAAAAGTTGTGTTTTTTTTACAACAAAAGTTTTACATTCTTTTTTTTAAAGTAGCTTTTCGGTTAACAAGTTTTACACATTTTTAATATTAATTCTTTCAACTTTTTAGTCATCTAACATGGATTCAACACAGGTAATTCTTTTGTTAGAAAGGATTAAACATAATCAACAATGATTTTTTTCAGGAATATTTAATTCGAGCTGGTCAAAGAAATAAAATTCTTGGTGATTTGGATACAAGCGGTATGATATTAATATATATACTTTAAATTAATTATTAATATTATTTATTTTAGTTATGTCAGAAATGGATGTAGAAGAAGTTTCTTATGATTCATCAGATAGAAAGCTTGAAGAAAATGTTCAATTAGGTTTGTTAGTTTTTAATCCATTCTTATTTACTCAACATTTTTTAGATAAAGCAGATAGCAATAAAACTTATACTGTTGAAAGTTCAGGTATACTCTATGAAGTTTTTTTTCTCTAATTAATCGTGTGCGTTTTTAGATATTCCAGCAATCGATGCTTCAACAACAACACCTGAATCTGTTGCTCGTTCACCACTACGTCCTTTTAATAATCGTCCAACAATTATAATACAAGATTCACCAGCTCCAACATCACCATTAAAATCAAAATTTGGAAAGCTTTCACAAGATTATCAAAATTTTGAAGTTGATATTAAGCCAACAAAAACAAAAGAAGATTATATTCGTGGTCCTGTAAAGCGTATTAGTATGGGTGGAGAAAAAACTACAGCAGAATTTTTTGCTCCTAAACCACATGGTTCTACTTCATCTGCAACTCATTCTGGAAATAATTCTCCTGCTTTACCAAATGAACAACAGCCTGCATCTGGTGCAACAACAAGTACACCAAAATCTTCTGCACTTCCAGTAAATACTAATCTTCCACTTTCACCATTTTCAAATCATTCAAGCTTAAATGCATCTGATGCAAATGAAACATTTAATAATACAAGTATGAATGGAATTTTTTCATTTGGTCGAAAGGTTTGTGATTAAAAGTTTTTTCCCAAAATTCACTTTAAAATGGATATTTTAGCTTACCAATGAACCAACAATATCAAAGATTGATGAAGCACCAACAAAAGATCATTCATCAAATGTTCGGGCTCCATTTCAACCTACATTGCCATTTATTCCTAAATCAACCAGTGTTGAAAATGCTCCTAAACCATTTGGTTCTACTTCATCTGCAACTCATTCTGGAAATAATTCTCCTGCTTTACCATATGAACAGCCTGCATCTGGTGCAACATTTTCTTCGACATCAAATTACGGCAAAAAAACTGATGATGCATCTTCATTAAAGTATGGTCAAAGAACAGCTGATGATTTATCTTCATCAAAATATGGACAAAAAGTTGATGAATTAAAGAAGAAATTTGATTATCCAAATAAGGGACTTATGCCAGGAAATACAATTGATAGTAATCGAATGGATTTTGGTAAAGCAAAAAGTTTATTTGAATCTGCATTCCAACCAACAACAAGATATCAGGTTTTTACATTTTTTTTACATTAACATTTCCCCTTTTATATCTAATTTTTAGTCACCATATGCAGCAAAACGTGAACAAGCAGTAACAAATATTCGACGATATGATCATCCTAATCCAACAAAGAAGCCTGCACATTGTGAAATTGTTACTGGACCAACTTTTAAGCAATCTGTCGATTATTGGCAAGATCGTGAACGTGCATTTCCTTCATCAGAACATGTTGACCCTGCAACACAAATTTTCAAAGGTCCAACAAAACGTGAAAATTCTAAAGGAGAAAATGTTTTTTATTCTACAAATCAACAACAACAACATCCACCTTCATACCGTAATGACATGACTTCACCAAGTCCAAAAGTTTCAAAACTTTATGATCAACCACAAACTGCAATGGAACAAGCTCGAAAACTTGTTAACTTTGCAGAAGAATCTGATGGCGAAACTGGTAATCGGTCAACTGAACCTCCAACATGGAAAAATGGAAAAAATTATGGCATTAAACCTTTGGTTGTTACAGAATCGTTTACAGCATTTAGTACACTTGCATCAAGTAAGAAGAGTGAATCCGTTACATCATTCAGTGTACCATCAGATTCATTCGATTATCAAAAACCTGCAATTTCAGCAAAAACTTCTGAATCTGCTGCTGATGCCAGTGCTCCGCTATCACCATTTGGTCCATCATTACTTGATGATATTAATCAAGATTTTACAAGAGTTCATACACCTGTCAATCAAAAAGCTTCTTCTCATATTGGTGGGGAAGGTGATGCTGCTGCTGCTGGGGCTGCAAAACCTGGATTAGTATATTCACTTTCAAATTATCGTAAAACTGAATCAACTCCATTGCGAGAAGCTGCAAAATATGATAATAAAGATGTTATTAAAGGTAAGCTTTTTTCTGTCATTGCTCTATCATGTCTATAATTATCGTTTAGAAATTATGTCACCTGAAGTACGATCAAGTGAAGAAATGTATCGAAAATTTTCACATGAACAAATTCAAAAGAAGCTAAAACAACTTGAACTTGCTCAAACGGTTGCAAATAATCAAATTCAACAAACAGAAAAAGCTTTAAAAGTTGCACGGCATACAAATTTTAAATCAAATTATCCTAATTATACTCAAGAAGTTGAACTTTTGCAAACTTTGCAAACATTATCTGAACGTCGTCGAGCATGTTATCTTGAATTTGGTCGAATTTCAAATGCTTCAGATCTTTATTACGTTTTTCCACGGGCAACACTTCGTTTTACTAAAATTGCTGTTGATGTTCATCGACATCTTGATGTTGCTCGTATGTTTTTTTTTGCTGTAATGTAACTTTTTATAATAAGATGCTTTTTAGCAAATCATTATGCATATCTCTTTGCCCTTGTACGATATAATGAACAAGTTCTTTCATCTCAAGCTGTATTCATTAATCCAATGATTTCACAAGGTGTTGGCTCAATTGAATTTAGTGATATTATTGAAGTTGAAGATGTTTCACCAGATTTTTCAATGTCTATTGAAATTTATGGTTTAACTTTGGTACGAAAAGATTCAAAATATGATACAACTCGATTTAATCTTAAACGAATGGTTTCAAGTCCACAACCTGAACGACATCATTCAAATGAAACATTTAGTCGAATTGGACAAGTTGTTATTGATAAAGGAGATTTAAAACAACAAGTTTTGGATTTATCTTCACATGAAACACCGCTAGTTGGACATTGTCGAATTAATTTTCAACCAAAGATCACCGATATTGATGACAATAAATGGTCAGGATTTGTAAGCATTTATCGAGTTGTTGATGGTAAAGGTGCTTGGGAACTTTGCTATAGTAATATTCAAAATAATCGTCTCAATTTTTGGCGGTATCCTGAAGATGCTGATACAAAGGTAAAAACTTTTTTTAAAAAAAATAAACTGCTGTAATAATATTTTTTAGCCTCCAATTTTATCAATAAATATGCGAGATATGGCAGATTTAGCAAAACCATGCTGCAATGAAAAACTTGGCTTTCAAAATGATTTTGAAGTTAAAGTTATTGATGCAAGCGAAAATAAGATTCAAATTATGCTTTCAACTGCAGAAGAACGTGATCGAGATCGAATTATTTCGGCTATTAATCGAAGCTATAAATATATTGATGCATGGCGATTCTCTTAAAGTTTTTATATTTATATTTTATTATTCTTTTGTTATAATTGCCTGCTTTTTAAACAACTTTATATTATTGTATTAATGAATTTTTTTTGCTTTTTGATAAATATGAATTCAACATTTTGGATATATTTCAACATGCATAACCTTTTTTTTGATTTTAAATTTAAAAAACAAAAGTGCATTTTGATTAAAAATTTTTTGAAAGAACTTTGAAGCGTATTATTTTTTCTTTTGTTGAGTCAACAAAAAAAAGTAGGACCATTACTGTTTAAAAGTGATGTATAAAATTCAGAAAAGACACAAACTTATTTTTGTGCTCGATCAAATCACAATGTCTCATTTTAATTTGTCATTTTACAAACAAAGTATGTCCTTCTGTCATGTACCCCAACACTATATAAATAAACTTTTTTTTCAAATAAAATGAAAGTGGTATTTTTTTTTTGATTGATTGTAAAAATGCTCACTTTTGTTTTTACTTTTATTGCATTTGTTTTTACACTTTTTGGAATTTATTACTTGTAAGTTTTTTTGTATCAAAATTGTAATCAATGATAAAACAATGCAAGCAAGATGCAAGATAAAATTTGTTTTGCATGTTGCCTGACATATAAAAAGCATTCTCGGGCCAATTTTTGATGGATTTTTAATTTTTTTAGATATGCTTACAACAATGCTTATTATTGGAAGCGTCGAGGAGTGCCAGGACCGATATCAAAAAATTATTTTATAAACTTTTTGGAAGACATTTTAAATTCAAATTACAATGGCTGCTTTTTATATCGAGATTGGACAAAACAATATGGTCCAGTTTATGGCCTGCTTGAAGGATCAAGAAAGATTTTGGTTGTTGCGGATTTAAAACTTGCACAAGATATTTTAGTTAAAGAATTTGAAAAATTTCATGCAAGAAAAGTTGGTGCATTAGTGCCGGATATGAATAAGGATGCAGGAGTGGATGTCTTTCTAGCAAGTGGGAGCCGATGGAAGCGTCTTCGAACAATTATGAATCCATGTTTTAGTGTAAATAATTTAAAAGCAGTAAGAAAAAAAATGCCAAAAAAATTATTAAAAAATTGTAAATTTAGCTTATCCCAATTATGCATGACTCTTGTAAAGTAATGATGGAATTTTTGGAAATACCTGTTAAAACAAAGAAGCCAATTGATATATCAAAATATTATCATGAACTTACAATGGATGTTATATGTCGAATTGCCGTTGGACAAAAAGGCACAAAACAATTTGATAATCCAAATGTTGAAATGATTAAAGCAATTTTAAGTCGAAAGGGCGTAGAATGGTTGGATGATTTGGCACATATGTTTCCAGCTTTAGGGCCATATTTTTTTAAATTTTTAATTGGATTTTTGGTTAAATTTATTAATTTACCAGGTTTTAATTTAATGGAAAGTATTAAAAAATCCATTGAAGAAAAAAAGATTGAAAAGGTTTGAATTTTTTTTGAGGCTTAAAAAACTTAAAGTATTTATAATTTAACCTGAAAATCAGGGAAAAAATTATTATTTCACATTTCATTTGCTTTTTCCATCAAAAATTATTTTAAAAAATAAATAAGGGTTTTTGCTTGATTTTCAAGGTAAGTTCTATGTTAAAAACTTTTCGTGTTAGAACAACTCCGATTTCATCATTCTGATGCAGTTCAAGTTTATAAAACTTTAAAAAAACCAAAAAAATATTTTCCACAAAAAACTTTTGTAGGCCAATGGCATTACAGCCAATACCGATTTTATTGGCATTTTTATTGATGCCGAAGCTGAAGCTGATTCCATTAAAGATGAAGCATTTACAAAAACTTCAATGAAAATTGAAAAAAAGATGAATATTGAAGAAACTGTAATGAATTGTTTTTTATTTTTAATTGCTGGTTATGATACAACTGCAAATACGCTTGCAATTGTGACATGGTATTTAATCCAATATCCGGAAGCACAGGAACAACTATATGATGAAATTGAAAGCTGTTGTCCTGATGATGAATGTACATATGATCAATTAAATCAATTAAAATTATGTGAAGCAATTATTAAAGAAGCTCTAAGGCTTAATCCAATTGGAACATTGTAAGCTTAGAAAAAAATGTTTGTGTGCGTGTGCGTCCGTGTATAAAATGTTATTGCATCATCCTCATGTAATTTTGTATTTAATGAGGATGATGAAATACATGTATTTTTGCGGCTATCCAAAAAAATTTTTAAAAACAAGCAGAAAAAAAATTGCATGTTTTTTAGGGTTGTTTCCCGTCGATGTGTCGAATCTACAACCCTCGGCAAAATTTCAATTGAAAAAGGTACCTATGTTCAAGTTGATGTTATGTCATTACATTATGATAAAAAAATATGGGGTGAAAATGCTGAAGAATTTTGTCCTGAACGATTTTATGATCTTTCAATTGAACAACAAATGGCATATTTTTCATTTGGTGCAGGCCCAAGAATTTGTATTGGAATGCGGCTTGCTTTAATGGAACAAAAACTTGCACTTGTAAAAATTTTAAAAAAATATAAAATGAAAAAATGTTCTGAAACTGCCAATGAATGTAAGCTTGTTGGAAGTGTCATTCTTGGACCGGAAACTGTTATGGTAGAATTTGAGAATCGTAAATAATGTAATTGTAAAAAATCTTAGTTTGCAAATATTGATTGAATAAAATGTTTATTTTTTATGACTGTATCGATATTAAAGGAAGCGGACCCTTTGATCCATTTTTAAAAAAAAAAGGATTTCGAAATATTTCTTTTTTTCCAACCCTTCGATATTCGTGATCAGGGTGACTCTTGAAACGAAAATGCAGCTTCCATTGTTTTTATTTTTTAACAAAAGAAATATTTTTTCGTTTCAAGAGTCACCCTGATCACGAATATCGATGGTTTGGAAAAAAAAGAAATATTTCGAAATCCTTTTTTTTTTAAAAATGGATCAAAGGGTCCGCCCCTTTAATTTTTTATAACATTTATATCATCGTATACTTTTTGATACAAAAAACGGTGTTTAAATTTCAAACAAATTAACATTTTTTATTAAAAAATTTTATGATTGCGTTGGATTTGAAACAGTTTCAACATTGATTTCATTGATTGGAGTGATTTTAAAGGCTGTTTTAAAAGCTTTTGAATAGAGGCATGCTGAAATTGTTATGTTGAATGAAGCAAACGTTATACCAAATGGCCCAATTACATCATTTAATCGAATTTTATATACCTATAATTTACTATTTTTTTTAACACAGGAAGTTTTAATACATTTTTTTGAAAGAAAATATTCCCACACTATTTTTTATAGTTCAAAATTTTAATTTTTTTAAACTTACTTTTCATAAAAAAATGTGATAAACAAGAAGGAAAAACTTCTGCGAATGTCGAAGTTGCAATCATATATAAAACTGCATGACTAAAACGTTTAAACTTTTTATCACACGATTTTAATTTAAGTTTAATAAGACAAAACAAAATAAAGCCACCAAAAACATTTAAAAATACAGTTGTAAATCTTGTTGCAGCTAAATATGGAACAGTATTCAAAAAGCAACCAAAAATTGTACAATTTGATGTCCTTGAAGCTGGAAAAGATCCGGCAAAATTGTTTAACACAAAAAATATTGTAATATAAAATGCCATCCCAAAAATTGTAAAATAACTATAATATTATTTCATTGAATATTTCATTGGAAATATAATTGCTAAACATCGATCTGCAGATAAAAATATTTCTAACATTGTTCCAAAATATGATGAAATTTGTGGAATGAAGCCTGTGATAAAAATGATATATGCATCATAAACATTTTGATCATATGGCCTCCAAAATACTTCTTCAAACACAGTTTTTTTGATTAAAAAACAAATCAATGTAATTTTGATATTTATATTTAGGTAAAAACCAAATCGATATTCTTGTTAATTTAGCAGTGCATTTTTTATAAAATTTTTAAGATAAAATATTTTATTGTTTCGCAATTTTTTTATTGACAGACAGAACAAATAATTTTTTCTCACTGTTTATTGATAACCAAAAAAAATTTTATCAGTAAATAACCTGATCGTATTTTCTTTATACAAAATGTCCAAAAACGCTGAAAATTTAATATTTCATTACCGTAAGACTCTCATGTCGCAAAACTATATCCCTGACAGATGATTTCTCAGTCTACTTTCTTTGTCACAAAAGTTCAATAAAAAAACAATAAATTCTCATTGCCTATTTTTTTGCTGCTGCTGTTTTCTTTTATTTAAAGGTCGTTCCCATACTTTTTTTTATCTACTTAACTTTTTGATTGAGAGAGAATGAATGCACGCTTATTAAAATAATTTAAAGAAAAATAAGTGTGAAAAAAATTTTAAGTAAAACCTTAAATTTTCTCAAATGCCTTAAAATATTATTCCCATTCCATTTTATTAATCAGATCCGCCAGAGAAAAAAGAAAGAAAGAGAAGGATAACCGTTGCAATTTTTTTTGAAAGAAATAATTTTTCCAGTTTCAGTTTAAGGAAAAATTTTGATAACCATGAAGGTGAAACAAATTTTTCAGTGTTTTATTATTTTTATATTTTTATTTTTGAAGGTTTCTGGCAGCAATGAATATGTTCCATGGATTAATGTTTTAAAAGAAGGTAATAAATTTTTAAATTGATAAAGGTGGTGGAAGGTTGATGAAATTAGTAGAAAAAATTTTTGTCAAAATTAAAGTAACGTTAAAAAATAGTAAACCAAATTCGTCAAACTTTTTTACTTTTAAAACTCTTATCAAAAAAAATTTTGTTTTTTGTAAAGTTTAGTAAAAACTTGTAACAAAAAAATTTACCGCCAAATTTGAATTTTTTCATCCCTTTTAAAACCCTTTTTTTTTTTCACAATTTTACCAAAAACGCAATAGTAATGATTAAATCAAAATTTTTCCTATTGCGTTTTTCAAAATTTTTCCGCCAAATTTAAATTCTATAATGCCCTTCTAAACTTTTATTTTTTCCCAATTATCCTTCATTTTTCCAAACCGACAATAATAATAAATTTTAGTTGTTAATAATGGATTAATATTTCCTTCTCGATTACCACCATGCAATTCCCAAAATTGTATAAATGGAAAATGTCAGCCTTTAAATGAATGTGAATGCTTTGATGGATTTGAAGGAATTAAATGTGATAGAAAAATTTCATCATTTACAAAATCTTTAACGACAACTACACCAACGCCAGAAACAATTTCAACAACATCTAATATTAATTTTGATGAAATTACAGTTGCAACAACTTCTTTGGATAATATTACCGGAACCCCACATAAAAATTCTGTTACTCCTTTTCCTGAAGTTTTCGAAACCAAAAATAACAATGATAGCGAAACTGTAAAATCTACAACAAGTTGTGGCATAATTACAACTTCAGCAACAGATGTTTCAACAACTTTTGTTACAGGAACTCCAGAAATTGGTAAAATTTTTAATTTTTTCCCAACAACTCTAATTACACTATTAACTTTTTCAGTTAAATTTACCCAAAATGCTGTTACAACATATTTAATTTCGAAATCAGATACGATAACAACTATTTCGACTCCAAAAAACCTCATTACTTCTACAACCCCAACAACACCAATTCCTTCTGCAGCATCTGATATTACAGCTTCAACTTCTATTATAACAACAACAACAACATCACCTTCAATTATTACTTTAATTCCGAAATGTCCATTTTCTAATTACTGCAGCAAAGTTGCTAAAAATGGTATTTGTGATCTTCGATGTAATATTGCTCAATGCAATTTTGATAATGGTGATTGCATTGATAAAAATATTTCTGCTGATAGTGATCAGAAAAATGTTGGAAACGATTACATCCAAACTTCCACTTCAAATTCCATCAATTCCAATGAAGAAAAAGTAAAGCTTAAAATTGTATATGAAATAAATCCTTCAAATTTTGATAAAACAAAAGCAACAAAATTTTTGGATAAATTTTCTCAACTTTCAAATATTCCAAATATTCATTTTTCAAAAACAGATTCTGGAGATTATGAAATTTATAAATGGACAGAAAATGGAGGAAAAGGTGATTTAATAAATCTTCAAAGTTTTTCAATGACAAATGGAGGAGGAAATTTGGAAGGTATTGAAATTTATTTTGATTTGGATTTTGGAGAATGCAAAAAATCTGATACAAAATGCAAATTTCAAAATGCTAAAGAAGTTGAAAGTTATATTAACACTGCACCAGTTTATGAGGTAGTTTTAAATTTAAAATTTTTAAAAATGAAAATTTTCGTTTTTAGGTCACTTCTCAACTTGGTGCACCAATTTATGAAGCAAGGGTTATTTATCCAGAAGAGAAAAAGTCTGATGGAATTGTATATGTTTTAATATGGGTATTTCTTGGAATTGCAGTTGCAATGATTTTTTCTGTTGGAGTCCTTGAACGACAAACTCGAAAGAGAAATATTACTGCTGCAAATTCACATTTGAATGAATATCCAGAAAGTAAGTAAATTTTTTTGTTAAAAGGAAGGGGACTCAAATTTTAGGTCCCAACACGCCCATCGAAATTTCAAAATAATTTTCTTGTCCAAAATTGAAATACCGAAATTTCGATTTTGGTACTTTAGAATTTTCGATTTCGAAAACGTCAAAATACTGAATTTTTTTGAACAAAAACTATTTTGATATTTTGGGATTTCGATTTCGGGCATAAAAATAATTCCGATATTTCGAAATCGGTTATATAAATTTCTATTTCGCAGTACTCTGCCCCTAACCTCTCCCTCCCTATTTCTTTTGACACTAAAATTCCAAATATGCAAATTTTTCAGCTTCTTATAAACGTCGAAGATACGAAGCTGAAACCTACGACGGCCTTTATAAATTAATGCGACTTCAAAAAACTCCAGAAACTGATTTACTTGAAATTCTCCAAAGTATTTACAATATTCGTGGAATTGTTGATTTCAAAACTGAAAAAAATGAAACATTATTACATTGGGCAATTCGGCTAAATCTCTTTCAAATTTCTTCATTCTTGTTGGATAAAGTTGAAGATATCAATGCTGCAGATATCAGCGGAAATACATATTTATTTGATTCAATTAAAAATTCTGAAGCAAGTTTCAAAATTTTTCAACGATTACTTTTAATGCCTGGAATTGAAGTGAATACACTTCTTGGACCAAATTTAACTCCTTTAAAACAATGTGCAGAATCTGATTCCCTTCTTCCATTCTTTAAAATTCTTTGTTTACATGAAAAAATTAATATTCGTTCAATTGGATTTTTAAAAGATCGAAAATGTAAAAAACAAAATGTTTTGCATCATGCTGCAGGATATGGAAGTATTGAAACAATTAAATTTTTGCTTAAATTGGATTTAACAAAAAAGCAACGAAAAACTGAAACAAATTTAATTGCAACTTTGGATGATAATGGACGGACTCCACTTATTTATGCAATAGAATCTGAACAATGGGAAGCTGCAAAACTTTTAATTGAAAATATGAAGGGCCTTGAATTTAAAGCTGGAATTCCTGCTTTAAGTGTTGCAAAAAATTGTGAAAATGAAGAAATTTATAAATTAATTGAAGCAAAAGTTCCAAAAGAAATTTCTCCAACACCTCCGCCAACAAAGAAAAAGAAAATTGAATCACCTTTGGATTTTTTGAAAACTTCAATGGAATCTTCTGGAATTTTACCAAGCACTTCAACAATAATTCCAATGAATAATATGGGTTATGGCATTCAACAGTTTTATCCACCACAAATGCCACAAATGAATCAACAAGCTTCACCTTTGATACCTCAACAGCAATATCCAATGCCACAACATAATCAACAAAGCTTAGCAGCTTCAAGCCAACATGCATCTCCAACAGTAGCATCTCATCCTCAACAACTTCCACCTCCAGGACAATATCATCAAGCAGAAGTAACACCTTCAGCACAACCAATGCTACAATATACTCCTCCAACAACTACAGTATCTCAACATGTTCAAGTTCAAAATAAACATTATTATACTGTTTCCCAAGCTCCAACACCACCTTCATCATCTCGACAACCCCAATTAAGTCGAATGCTTTCAAAGCGGTCGATTCATCGAACATCCCAACAACAACAACAAGAACAACAACATTTCCAATATCCGCTAAATCATTATGCTTCAACGCATTCTATTTCAACTTCATCTTCTACAGGATCAACATTTGTTCAACCTTCTGCTCAAATGCCACAACCACTTCAACAGCAGCAACAACTTCTACAGCAATGGCAAAATCAACAAAATGCAATTCAGTATCCAAAGCAAATTCCTGGACTAATTTATACCCAACATCCTATAATTTATTCAAATTATCAACCCTATCAATCTGTACCCGTACAACAAAGACGATCATTAAAGAGATCACAAACTTTTGCAGTTTTTTCAACACCAGAAGAATATTATCAAGATATTTCAGTGATTCCACAACAGCCTCAACAGCCATATTGCTATCCATCAAATAATGCAAATTATCATTCACAACCAGCAATGCCTCTTTCACTTGCACAACCACAACAACAACAGCTCTATCTTCAACAACAACAACCCCCTACTTCAACAGAAGCTTATTATCCACAAGGTTCTCAAACACTAAATCAACATTCACAATACTCAACAATTCAAAATTATGAAACTCCCGCAACATTCACATCCCCTCATTTATCTCCAATCATAGATTCCGATACAAGCGGATATCAAACTTTATCTCCTGATCCATTTTTTAATTTTACAAATGATAGTTTTCAATAATAGTTTTATATTTGTTTATTTTTTTCACATTTGTTTATTTTCGTAATAAAATATTTTTGCTAAATTTTGAGTTTCGAAAAAGAGTAAACTATTTTTAAATTTTAATGCAAAAAAGACAATTTAAATTTAACTTATATTTTTTGAAAAAAATAAATGATGCAATAAAAACGTTAAAAATATTTTGTTGCTGCTATCCTTTTTGTAAATATTAAAATATTTGAAGTCTGAGTTGAGCTACAAATGCCTGTCCATCTTTCATTCCTATTTCTTTTCCATCACACATTAAAAAAAGAGAGATTAAATATTTGGCATTTTTGCCAAAAAAAAAACTGAAAAATGACTAGTTTTTGTTTAACTGATCGTAACTTTTTCTTTGTGTTGTCCTTTTTTTTAACTACGTTCTTTTAGCTTAAAAAAACACAATCAATAAAAGGTTTCTTGCCTTTTATTGATTGTGTTTTATTTTCTTAATTTTTTGTGATATCTTCATTTTTTAGCAATGAATATCGGAAAGAAAATTCTATCAGCCACATTAAATATAAGGAATTCATTAATGCCAGGGATCTGTGATAAATTTTTTGTTATTGGTGGTCGAAGATTTCTTCATTCTTTATCTCCTTTACTTTGTCCAAATAAAAATGTAAAATATCTTTAAATGTAATATTTTATGACTTTTTTACAATCCCGTCCTTCATTTTTCGAACGCTTTTTCATTTCATTTCATTTCAGTTCATTTCAATTTGACGTTTCCTAGCACGAAAATTGCATTGAAAAAAGATTTTTCTATTGTTTGTTGAAATGAAATGAAATGAAATGAAAAAGCGTTCGAAAAATGAAGGACGGGATTGTAGTTTTAGTTTGGAAACCGTAAACAAAATGAAAAAACGACAGGTGATAAATTTCTTGTTATTGGTGGAAAACTACGAAATTTAGATGATGTTAAAAAATCAGAAGCTACCTCAAAAATATATGATAGATATTATCAAATTTTAAGACCCTTTGAACGCTTTGTAAATGGAAAAGTTTATGTAAGTTGAATTTGTTTAAATAAAATTTGATAAATTAGAAAAAACTATTGGAAGCAATGTGTTTAATGATTTCTTCGGCATTAATTCATTGGTTTTAGAGCAATCTTGTGTACCCATTTTTTAAAACAGTATTCTTGACTTTTGGGCTTTTTTTATCAAAGCCCAAAAGTCAAGAATACCATTTTTTTGTGCCGGGGCTGTACCTGGACCAATGTTTGGTTTCACTGCTTTTTTCCGCGGAGATAATTCAACACGGCATAATTCTGCTGAAAAAAGGTAGAATATTTATTTTAGAATATTATATTTCATAAATTGTGAATTTAATAATTAGTAATGAGAAAATAACCATAAAATAATTTAGAAAGTAAAAGTTTTGTAAAAATATTTAAGCATAAAGAGGAATTTCCCCAAAAAGAGTACCATTTCTTTTTATTTGTTGCCCATAGATAGGATCCGGCGAGTGAAAAATTTTTTTTTGATTATTGTATATATTTTTATACTATCAGATAGCTCTGGATTATAGTTTTTTTATGCTTAAATTAGCACCGATTTTTTTTCTCCGCCGTCTCTTTTGCATTTTTTTCTTTCAAAAAAGTGAACGCGCCTGTTCCTACCCATAGACAAAATGATTGAAATGTCTAAAAATGTCAAAATTCATTATAAATGTTAATTAATAAATAAAAATACCCTTGAAAAATGTCGACAAACATATAACATTAATTCTTTAGGAGTTGCATCAGGTTTCATTAATTGATAAACGCAATTAATATCTTGAAAATGTTCTTCCAAAAGTTTTTTAGCGTTCTTCAGCAATTTTATGATTTTTTTGCTGAAGAATTTTATGCCATTTTATGAGCTTGCTAAAAGAAGAATGTAAATACATATTAGTTAACAACTAGTTGTATCAAACAAAAATAGACATCAATTCATATGAAAAAAATAAAACAAGACTTTGTGGAGCATCTTTGATTTTGATCTTTTAAAATAGGTAAATAATTTAAACCATTTTTCTGATTAAACATAAAATTTTTGAATTCAACAGAATTTCAAAAAGGTGTATTTCTGTAGTTTAAGAATTGTAAAAAATTAAAAGACGGTTTACAATGTTTGATTAAATCAGTGTCTTTCTGTATATTTTATTGAGAAAAAAACCTTTATTTAGCAAAAAAAAATCGATTTTTTTACAATAAAAAAGTAATAAATTAAATAAAATTACAATTGAACTATATGTGCACAAATCTTTTTGAAAAGAAAATATTCGATTGGCACAATAATGTTGATAGTATGTGTTTAGAAGATAGAGAGAGATATCATGTTTTGAAAGGATCATTCAGCCACAAATTTTCATCTGATGGTACTTTAAGTTGAGGAATAGTTTGAGTTACATCTCTTTCAGTTCGAAATTTAAGTTGATGAGTATCAGCAATTTGAGAAGTTTGTGAATGAAGCGTAAGTGGTGCTGGTGAATAAAGTTGTGGAAAAATTGCAACAGGAGAAGTTGGAGGTCCTGGTGGTGATGCAAGTGTTGACTGTTGTGGTGTACCAAATGGATCATCTCACAACTATTCTAAACAGAAAAAATTAATATATTCAGTAACAAGCAAAAAAAACTTGCCATTCTGTTTCTGCTTTAATGCTTACACGTAAAACCGATGCCTTGAGCAAAGGTTGTTCAGATGATTCAAAAGATCCTCCTGGATATGCAACACCAGCTTCTAGATCAGGTTCAGCAGGTAGTAGTTGATTTTCTTTTTTCATGACTTCATATTTTCCTTTTGTTGATTCACGAATGCAGCAACACCACATCAAAAATAATAATAATAACAAGTCTGCAACAACTGCCAGAATTATACAAAAGAAATAGAATGCACCATATTCACGATTCCTAAAAATATCAATAAATTAGATTATAGTTTTTTTCGAACTGTTAAAGAAAATGTATACCGTAACTAGAGACATGACTACGGTAATGACTTTGAAAGAACTTCTTCCACTTATCACCGTATTCATATCCAATTTTTATTAAAAAAATACACACCCAAAAGATTCTCCAAACGATTCAAAAAATCCATTATCTTCTTTTGCTTCTGTTGCTTCTTTTGGTGGTAATGTTGTATGAAGTAAGAATTTATCTGAAAATATAGAAGAATTCATAAAAAAAATATATAACATTTTTTTCCTTACCACTTTCAGCAGTTGATGTTCCATTCGTTGTAATATCAGAAGCATTATCTTTTTGTGGTTGTGAAGGATGTTTACGATCCAAACGTTTTCCAAGATCCTTTGATTTACTAGGTTTAACCAAACGCATAATATCAGCAATTTGAGATGTTTGTGAATGAAGCGTAAGTGGTGCTGGTGAATAAAGTTGTGGAAAAATTGCAACAGGAGAAGTTGGATGTCCTGGTGGTGATGCAGGAGTTGACTGTTGTGGTATACCAAATGAATCATCATAATATTCTAAAAATGGAAAAAATTAATATATTCAATAATACGTAAAGAAAACTTGCTTTCATAAGCTTTTCTGTTTCTGCTTTAATGCTTACACGTAAAACCGATGCCTTGAGTAAAGGTTGTTCAAATGATTCAATAGACTCTCCTGGATATGCAACACCAGCTTCTAGATCAGGTTCAGCAGGTATTGGTGGATTTTCTTTTTTCATGACTTCATATTTCCCCTTTGTTGATTCTCGAATGCAGCAACACCACATCAAAAATAATAATAATAACAAGTCTGCAACAACTGCCAGAATTATACAAAAGAAATA